>SSNS01000090.1:374359-611859 GCA_006937985.1 Aphyosemion australe
TCACACGTTTGCAGCGTTGGGACACCGAGGTGCAAACTTGCAAGAGGATGCAACGTATCGCTCTAATACTAAGATCAGCCAAGAGATCATTTACTTTAGAGAGACTTTAATATCTGTGAATCAATTCATGCATGGCACGTCATTACTAAACTACATAATGGCACAAATTTGTGCAAACACTGTTATTTACAGCTAACTCATTCAAAAAAACTCATTTAGGATGGTTCACAGATAAAACGTGCAACGGTACAGACTGCTAAACTCCCACTAACACGCCTCAAAGGTTCATTTCTGCATTCAAATAGAAACAGCAATTAAAACGCTCTCTTTGATCTACTTCTTCCATCTGAGGGCTGCTGCTGCGATATCACCAGGAGATTCAACACCGCTACTTTCGCTTCAGCCCTTAGGAGATGCAGTCAGAGTGTCGGAATCGCTTAGTTGGGACCGGTTGGTCGCGAGCCAAGATCCAATTATAGACGAATGTTAGGCACAATCAAAGGTTCACCGGTAAACCCAAACCTGTTGCTCTTAAGGTTGCAGTCCACCACTGATGATTATCTAGTCAGAGTTTCAGTTATCTTTTCTTTTTAAAGTGCTTTGCTACGAGTCACCTTTTACATGTTTGTGCTACTTTTTGTTGCGAGTGAAGAAATAACACTATTCTATAAATAATACTGAAATAAAAGTAGCTGTGTGGCTCTTCAAACAGCTCAACTCAACAAACTTTAGATAAATGTGCAATCCTGTTCAAATGAATGAGCCTGTTCACCTAATTATGGAACAGAAAGTCAGAATAAAGGTGGCTGGAGCCATAGAGTGCCTACACCGGTCCATACATATAAATGTGAAAATCCAAGGTAATATTATCACTGCTTTACTCAAAAATGGAAGTCAGTTTTAAAGTCAAAGTAAAGTCCAGCTTGCTTCTACTCACCAGTTTGTCTCTCTTCATCCTCCTCTTCATCGGGTCTTCAGTGAGCTCTAAGAGGGAAAAGAGGGAACAAGAGAGAGAAAAGACTGTTTTAATCACTCTGAAGGAAACCTGCTATCATCCCACACACATTTTTCCGCATTTAACTCATAAAAACACACAACTAAACACACACACATACTCAGAGATACCCCCAAAGGCTTGGGTCAACCAGAGGGGAGAAAAGATGTGGGGTGGGGATTAAAAAGATGGCAGCAAGACAGAAAATCAAGATCCAGAATAGAAAAGAGGAATGAATAGAATGCAGAGAGGAGAGCAGATGTCACGGGGGGAAGAGGAGAGCGCCGAGAGAGAAAAATGAAATGCATGGCTTGGCTGAGTCATAACCACCACTTCCTTCACTGCTCTTACAGAGCTCTACTGATGACTGGCCAAGTTCTAAACTAGGCTACACACACACACACACACACACACACACACACACACACACACACACACACACACACACACACACACAGAGTAAAGAATCTCAACCATTACACCAACTAAGCTGTTTTTCTCCTTAAAGCTCACGTCAGTTTTGTGTTGATTTTCAGTTGTGATCATTTTAACTTAAGTCACAAGTAAAGTAAAGTTGGTTTTAGGTACTAAGATATAAAAAGGCCATAAGAAATGCACTGAGGGAATCACATTTATAGCATGTGAGCTTCAGCCTGAGAATGTGACCCATGAGCTGACCCCATATGTGTCCCATGTGAAAACACACAAATGTTAAACGGGTTTTTCCGTTCCCAGAATCCTCAGAGGAATGGCTTATTAACCAAGGCATGGATGGATGGATGCTCCAACCATGTTATTAACAATCAAACATGGTAAGTTGCAACATTATGAATGAATGAATAAAGATCTACCGTTCGATCTACGTTCCTACCCTCATCTATAGTCACGAGCTTTGGGTAGTGACCGAAAGAACAAGATCGCGGAAGCGGGCGAAATGAGTTTTCTCTGCAGGGTGTCTCGGCTCTCCCTCAGAGATAGGGTGAGAAGCTTGGTCATCCAGGAGGGGCTCAGAGTAGATCCGCTGCTCCTCCACCTCAAGAGGAGCCAGTTGAGGTGGCTCGGGCATCTAGTTAGGATGCCTCCAGGACACCTCCCTGGTGAGGTTTTCCAGGTACGTCCAACCGGGAGGAGACCTAAAGGAAAACCGAGGACACGCTGGAGGGACTATGTTTCTCGGCTGGCCTTAGAATGCCTTGGGATTAACCCAGAGAACTGGCCCAAGTGGCTGGGGAGAGAGGTATCTGGGCCTCTCTGCTTAGGCTACTGCCCCCGTGACCTGTCCCCGGATAAGAAGAGGAAAATGGATGGATGAATGGATGGATGGATGGATGGATGGATGGATGGATGGATGGATGGATGGATGGATGGATGGATGGATGGATGGATGGATGGATGGATGGATGGAATGAAGAACTTGTCATCTACCCGAGCGTCTGTTCCAGATCTAACGCTGACTTTAACAGTAAGTAACAGCTTGACTGTGATGTTTGGAGGTAAAACAGCTAAAGGAAAACCTTGTCTGCTACATGGACTCTATTGGTCTGATACATTTAACTCTGGCCATCTTGAAGATTTGGGAAACAATCCATCATCAAAGTTTACATGACAAATGCAAACCAAGCTCTTCTAACTAATTTACTAATAATGAAACTGTAATGTTCACAGGAACTGGTATTTTATTTTGAAAGGTTCAGACAGCACAACAACAGAAGTTAGCCGATAGGATCTATGGATTGTACACTGAAGAGAGATTAAAGCAACATACTAAAAGGAACTAAACATGTTGTCGTTTACAGTAATCCACCAAAGACATGAAAATATTACAGAATAAATTGAAACTTTGAAAACTTGTGAAAAACACAAGTTTTGAGCAAAAAAAATCAAATAAATATTAAAGTAATTATCTCAGAAGTCTGGATAAATTCAGTTTCCCTTTACAACCACTGGCTTTTTCCCTCTGCTGGTCATTTCATCAAGTTTTAAAGGGATACTTTGTAGTTTTGCCTTGCTTTTAGCACCCCCTAGTGTTCATTAGTAAAAAACAAAAGTAAAATTCACCTCTTCGCTGTGCGTTGGTCTTTTTAACACCTTAATCTAACTGCTGAAATGTCTCCTCAGCCTTCATTAGTGTCTACAGGAGCGGTTCATCACTAAATCAAACAAATCAGCTGTGTTCATGATCTAAAACATGCAGGAAACATGCTGGAAGCAGACTGCAGTGCCAGGCATGTCCAACAGAGACCGCACTGCCACTCTGAAGTTGCAAGTGTAGTATTCTGGCCACAGAGGGCAGTGGGGGTCTGAGTGACATTTCAATAACCCTGTAAAGGATCATTTTAGCACATGATTTAAAAACATGAAAAAGTTGCATAGTATGCCTTTAAAGAACGTCAAGAATTTTAACAACTTTAAGCTCTTCCCCACATCCCTCTCTGCTGTGCTTCAGCTTCTTCAGCCAACATACCCACAGCTCTAAAAGGAAAAAAACAATAATAAACTGATAGTGTTCTTACTGGTTGTAAGTCAGCCATCAACAAATTTGAATTACTAATATGAGCCAAATTCAATATGTTTGCTTGATTTTCACCCACAGACTGTTTTTATGTTTTTCAGCAAAGGCACAGTCAGCAAACATAACCAAGAGAACTTTGAGATTTCCAAGTTCCGTTATTTTGGACAGAAGCTTTGTGGAAAATGTCCTTTTAACAGATACGTAGAGCTTTGATTTGATAGTAGTTTTAGTTTGACACAAAGATTAGATGCAGGAAAGACAATTATTCTGTCTATGGGGATCAAAAACATCCATATTCACTTTGAATGTGTGCAAAAACAGAAAAGCAGTAGAGGGATCTGTTTCAGGATAGGGCTGCATGGTGGCAGAGGTAGCATTGTTGCTTTGCAGCAAGAAGGTTGCATGCATTATTAGGAGGAAGTGTGAACTCTGTGCAGAAAGGCTGCATCTGGGGTTCAAACCTGCAACCTTCTACAGCCCTGAATTTTTTTTTACATATCCTTAAACTGCACATCTGACACAAACATGATGACGCAGCAGTTTACCTGTGTAATTTTTTGAGATTCAGGTCTCTCAAGGTTTTGTGGGATGCTGGAAAAAAACAGTTCAGCTCTAATCTGAGATCCAAACTGCTAATAAAAGCACATTTGGTGACCATGGAGGTTTGTCCTTTTATTTTTTTTGGGAAGGGGGTGTCATCAAAGCACTTGAAACGTCTGCATTCAAGCCTTACAAGTACTTTCAGTGACAT
The DNA here is from genome assembly GCA_006937985.1 of Aphyosemion australe. Taxonomy (NCBI): domain Eukaryota; kingdom Metazoa; phylum Chordata; class Actinopteri; order Cyprinodontiformes; family Nothobranchiidae; genus Aphyosemion; species Aphyosemion australe. The sequence goes on from SSNS01000090.1 coordinate 378,617, forward strand.
TTAAAAACTCCTCACTGTGCCTACCATTACACACGCTGACACACCACAAGTGATAGAGATTACATGAAACAAAATGACTGCGTCATATCGTTCCTGAGGTTTTGCTCGTTCTGTTTTAACTCTTACAGAGATCTCACACGGTCGGGTGGAGCTTTCATCCACTCTGCTACGGTCCGTCGATCAGCCTGCAGCTGGAGACACAAACAAGCTCTTACTGTCCAGAAGAAGCGGTGGGAATTCAGAGCTAACTTTATAAATACTCTGCTTCCTCTGCAGTTCCCACGCTTTTTACAACACACACTTAACCCCTCACACACACAAGAACGGACATGTCTTCAAAGATCTGAGTGAAATCAAATGGACAGCAATTAAAATGCAGTGATCACAGCTCTCACTTTGCTGCTTAGGAGTTGACATTACCCACTTGGAGTTTGGGCATGCCTTCCTTTTGTTAGCAAGACGAACAATCACTTCCTGTTTTATGTGATCTAATGTTATTCTAACTTATAAAACTTTTGGATGTCATGTTTTTGTGTGATTATGTTAGCTTGTTGAAATGAGAAATTTGAAAGCTCTCTTTCACTTTATATTTGAATACATTTGCTGTGGTCTCTAGTATAAATGAATGGTTTTCTGTAGAAAAAAAGCTCTGGCGCTCCTGTTTCAGGAAGTAGAAATTAGCCGGAGGAGAGAGGAGCAGAAAACGACAGGATTTGGAGTCTTAAGCCGGGCGTACACGGTGCAACTTTTTCACTCGTACCAATGCTTGGATACGACCTGACTGCTCACACTGCACATGTAGCAACACGTCGGACCTTTGGGTCCAAAAACCCGGAAGACCTGGAGACTGTTGTGTTGTTATTGACGAAGTCTGTTGTCCTTCAGGCTTGCCTTAGGAGGAGACGCAGAGGGTTTATGGAGGTTGGAGAAGAAGGAAGTAAACAATGTTTTGGAATCTGTTTGATTCGACATAAACACAGAAAACATGTTTTCTTGACAATCCTTGTCATTGTGTGCAGAGAAAAGTGTAAAAATAAAAGAAAACGACGTGTGTTGATACAGAAATACTTGTGGAGCTGGGTTAGCACATGCGCTGTGTGAGCGGTTCTGGTACTTTTGGGTCACAGCACTGCTCCAACAGTGCAATACCCTCACGAGGGACGAGCAAAATATCAAACATGTTTGATATTCATGCGACCGCACGATTGCTGATCGGGAGCTGCTTGTGACCCTCTGTATACTACATGATGCAAAACTCGACCCGACCTCTCGCACGAGAGCAAAATTGGCTCAAAACGGTCCAAAAATCAAACAGTGTACGCCCGGCTTAACTCATTAATATTCACGATATTCTGACATCTCACCTCTAGTTGGCTAACACCAAAGCATCTTCAAGCGCCTCTGTTTGCTCTGGAACGTTGATGTTTTATCTCCACAAATAACACAAGTCTGAATGAGTTCTGCTGTGTTGTGGAGTTGCTAATGCTAACGGTTAGCTTCTACTAGCTGAGACATGCTCTTCTCTCCTGAACGCTAAACCAACAACAGCCTTCTGCGGTCGTGAGCCAAGATGGGTGAGTCCATGAATGTTAAGTGACAGTGTGACGTAGATCTGTCAGGATTTTCTAATCCTAGCGTTTCACCGTCTCTTTTCTATCAGAAGCTAATGCAGGAGATAGGTGTAGGAGACTGTTTTCATGTTCAGCCTAACACATAAAGACTGTTTCTCAGTGAGCCAGCCCTTTAACATGTCATAGCTAACATGCACATGTTAACGTCTCATAGCTAGGTGTCAATCTTGAAATGATGAAAACTACAGAAACGTAAAACAAGGGGAAAAAAATTCAGATTAAAGTAAAAATGTCAAGAAAAATGTACTCCTAAAGTTTCCATTAAAACATTAGAGGCTTATAAAAAACTGTTTAATAGTTTTCTCATTGGAGAAATGTTATGAGTAAACTATTTTCATCAGCTTTAGGTGTTATGATGTTTGTGCAAGTGTTTGAGGCTTTTATTGTGAAGGACTGAAGGAAGTTTTGCTGTGGACACTGCAGCACATATTGTAGTTTGCTAAGTAAAAAAATCCTGGGTTTAAATTATTAAAAAAACAAATGCAGTTAAATTCAGGAGCAGAATGAGGTTAACTGTATGTAATAAAACATCCTCTAACAGATTCACACCGAAGCAGCAACAATTCAGTCAGACAGAGATGACCAAACGACTTTCCAGAAGTTAGTTGTAACACGTAAACGGTGCATCTTGAAACACACAAATCTATTTTTACGTTTTATCTCAGCTCACCGACGTGCACTCGCCCGGTGCGCAAACAGAAAGTGACACTTTGATGAGTGCTGGCTCAGCAGATTGCTCACTGTGGGAGGATTGTGGGAGATAGAGTTTGCAGATGAGTCAAGGAGACCCATTACACTTAATATCCAAACCCCATCAGTTTTATCTGTAGCATTTGTGTGGGAATCACAAAAACACACGCTGAGTTGTTTCTGTCAAACAGAAGCCACCAGTGTTTCGACCGTGGCGCCACTAAAACGTGTTTTTAAACTTTTATTTGTTTCTCGTCTTCCATCCGTTTTAAATGTCACTGACAGACGTCTGCTGGCATCCACAGACGTGTGCTCGTATTGTTTCTGACACTTCTTATCTGTCTCTTGGTGGTGGTTGAATGAGACTGCAGGGCATGAAATCAACCGTGCTGATTGTATTGAACGCGTCGTTCTTAGAAGCAGCAGATCATAAATCAGAGAAACATGTCTCCTTTTGTCAGAGATGTTTTCTGATGATTTATTAAAACGTTTAACCTTTAACGCTAAGCAGCTTAGTAACCTGTTGACGTCTGATTACACACCTGGAAGCTTATCCTTGTCCTGAACCTCTCCAAAAGTATGTCTTACTCTTGATAGTTTATGCTGACGCTTCCTCTAAGCATCTAATATTTTCTTCGACCTTTGCCCGATCCTTCCTAATCCACTTGTAAGTCATGCAAACAAAAGGATGTTTGACTGTCTAAAGCTCACATGACAGCTGTCTGACATCGTCTGGCTCCAGGCACCACAGGTGGTGACTGATGATTCTCCAGCTCAGCTTCAAGTGGTCGTTCATTTTGTTAACACTTTAAACTTTTTGTAATCGACTCAGAAGTTCACGAGTTCAGCAGTTCTTGATGCAGTCATTTTAAAAAAAAAACAGGTTCAAGTTCAAATGTGTTGAGAAAATGTGTATACAAATGGTGTTTTTCTACAGTTTTTCTTTCTTAATACATTTTAGCTGCTAAGTAAATTTTTCATTTATGGTATAAAGCACATAAGTACATGTGAAAAACATTTTGCCGAAATGAAATTTAACATTGGGGAAAATAATAAAAACCTGGAAAGCGTGAAAAATGTGACCGCCTGTATTTTTCACACATTTTCCTTGTGAATTTGGAATATTTTCATGGTAATAAAGAACAAAACCTAAGGACGTTCACATGTGGAGCCCTTGGGAGAACATGTAAACCACATGTGAAACACAGGTATGTGTGAAGATGTTGACACATGCGATCACATGTTTTGTGAAGGACATGTTCAAGTTGGTTTAATGCATTTTTTATGGTTTTATAATAAAATTTGGTTCCTTAATTGCAATTCTTATAAAGTCCTAATGAATAAATGTGATTTTATGCCAGAAACATTAAAGGAGTAAACACTTGTTTAATCAATACATTTCCAGTGGTCTCCAGTAGGAATGAATGCCTTGAATGTACTTGTGTACATACACTGCTCACAAAAATTAAAGGAACACTTTAAAGAAACACATTAGAAACATCAGATCTCAATATGAAGTTGGATATCTATACAAATAACAACAGGGCAATGTCTTAGGAACAAAAGGATGCCAAGTCTTTTAATGGAAATAAAGTTTTCAGCCTACAGAGCAGGGCTCAATTGTGTAGACACCCTAAAATCAGAGTGAAATGAAGATGTGGCAGGCTAGTCCATTATTTCAAAAACTTAATTTCTGCAACTCAAAATGCTTTTCAGTATCTTGTGTGGCCCCCACGAGCTTGTGTGCATGCTTGACAACGTCGGGGCATGCTCCTAATGAGACAACGGATGGTGTCTTGTGGCATTTCCTCCCAGATCTGTGTGAGGGCATCCCTGAGCTCTTGTACAGTCTGAGGAGCAGGACGTCGGGCCCTCAGGCCATCTTAATGAAGTCTGTTCCTGATTGTTTGGGTAGAGACATTCACACCAGTGGCCCTCTGGAGGTCATTCTGTAGGGCACGAGCAGTGCTCAGCCTGTTCCGCCTTGCACAAAGGAGCAGGTATCGGTCCTGCTGATGGGTTGTGGACCTTCTACGGCCCTGTCCAGCTCTCCGAGAATAACCGCCAGTCTCCTGAAATCTCCTCCATGTTCTGGAGATTGTGCTGGGAGACACATTAAACCTTCTTGCTGCAGCACGTGTGGATGTGCCATCCTGGAGAAGTTGGACAACCTGTGCAACTTCTGTAGGGTTAAGGAATCGCCTCATGCTGCCAGTAGAGATACTTACTCAAGCCAAAACTAGCACGAGTGGAAAACCAGTCAAAAAAGATCAAGAGGGAGAAACTTGAAATGACCTCCACATGTTAAACCAGTCCTGTTTTGAGGGTTTTGTAATTGTTGCCACTTTAGTGCACCTGTCGTTAAGTCCATGAACACCAATACAGCTGAAAGTGATTAACAATGCCCTCAGCTGCTTAATCAACCAGAAAATTATCAGACAGGTTTCATTGATTTCATGCCAGGCCCAATAAATAAAGTGTTCCTTTAATTTTGTGAGCAGTGCACTTGTGGACCTAAAAGTTGCCCACATCACATCTTAGCTTCAGACGGCAGGTTTTGGAGTCTTATTTCCTGGTATTTGGACATCTCTCCTCGGATTGGATAACAGCAATGCGACTCTACCACTGACTTGCAACGTTGATGTTTTATCTCCACACATGACACAAGCCTGGAGGAGTTCTGCTGTGTGGTGGTTTTGCTAATGCTAACGGTTAGCTTAAACTAGCTGAGACGTCCTCTGCTGATTCCCGATCGTTAAACCAACAACAGCCTTCCTGTCGTGAGTCAAGATCAGTGAGTCCATGAATGTTAATTCTCAGTGTGACGTCAGGATTTTCAAATCCTAGAGTTTCACCGTCTATTTTCCATCAGAAGCTAATGCAGGTGTAGGAGACTATTTTCATGTTCAGCCTGCATGAAAAACTCAGAATGGCCGATTATAATCAGAAATAATCATTAAAAATGTTTTTTCAGTCAACCAAACCTTTAAATATAAGTGCCAGAATTCATTTTTACTTCACAAAAAGTCTGAGAAAACACAAATTGAGACAAAGAACAACATGGACGTTGTCTATTATCCTCACAGAGCAGCGCTGCAGACGGATTACAAGCCCATACATGAGTTTTAGTGCAGCAAGGCAAAAATTAGCACATGTTGAACTGTCTATAGGTCAGGAATGTCACAACTGCTCAAGGATCAGAAATGTGATATTTCCTGATCAGACGTGTTTCAGTATGGGGACAACTAAATGTTTTAATCACTGAAACCGCGGTCACCAATGAGCTGCAAATACAAAAACAACCACAGCTTCACAGTTTGAGTCAACGAGTTTGAAATTTTCTGCTTTCCTCCTTTCTACAGATGCCGTCTATGAAAAGCTTATCTTTTGCAAAAGTTCATCTTGAACCTCAGTTTATCTGATTTGGATTTTAAATGCCTCACTGCTGAAGCATTTCTAATTTAAATCATTTCCTTCGTGTCATCTCTCTACCCAGAACCTTTCCATGCTATCACAACAACACTCCCCCTCATCCTCTAGAAATCTGCTGCTGTTCTTGTTTCGGCATAAAAGCAACAGTTCATCAACTTTTGTTTTTTTTCTAGAAGTCGGATTAGCCCAGCAGCACCCACACATCTGCTATATGTGATTGTTCATCATCTGCACACACATTATAGGAACCTGCATCATAACACAAACCAGTAATTGGTCTAAAGAGGCAGCCTGGATGTTTCACCATGGAACACTTTGTTTCCTTTGGAAGGTTAATTCCTCTGTCACCTCGCTCATTTTTCATCACTTATTCCCTTCCAGGAGTCATCTTGTCTTCCTGTGTTCCTCCACGACTGGGAGACTCCTGACAGAGGGACGTGACTCAGACAGGATCTGACTCACCTCCTCCGGAGCCTAAACACCTAATTCCCACGCAGATGGTGCACTGAGATGCTATTGTGCATCTGATTAGCCTGACACATGAACTCATGAGGGGAATGGGAATGGGGAGATGGTTTTCTTCACAAAAAGAAAAAAAACACACAGAGGTATTTGTCTCTGAGGAAGTCTACAGTATGGCTTCTAATTCCTGCATATGATGAAAAATCAGCCAGGGAGGGAAAGGCCGTGTGTGTGCATGTGTGTGTGTGTGTGTGTGCATGCGTGTGCTTTTCCATAATGTCTGGGTAAGACCACCCGTGTCATTTTTCTGAACAAGGGACATATTAGTGACTCACTAAAAACCCACAGGTTCAATGCTGGACCTCAGTTCATCCCATAAACTAAATAAACTAAACTGGCTAAAGCACTTATAAAGATTCATAAGTTCGTAAGAGACGCGATTAAAAAAATGTATCTATGAAATTAGAGGAGTTGTAATTAATTAATCTTGATTAATCGCATTTTAATCGTTCAAGAAAATTTGGCCCGAAAGCAGTTTTTTAACTAAAACTAATGAGGCAGAGAATCAAACAATAGACATGGACATTATTAGAGCTTCTAAGTTAAGTTAAAGTCCCATTAGTTGTCACACACTGGTGAAATTATTTCTCTGCATTTGACCCATCCCCTGGGGGAGCGGTGAGCTGCAGCTGTGGCCGTGCTCGGGAACTATTTGGTGGTTTAACCCCCCAATCCAACCCCTTAATGCAGAGTGTCAAGCGAGGAGGCATTGGGTCCCATTTTTTCAAAGTCTTTGGTGTGACCCGACTGGGATTCAAACCCCGATCTCACATTCCCGGGGCGGACACTCATACCACTAGGCCACTGGAGCTGGAATAGGCACCAAATGTCATTCTTTATGTCATTCTGACTGGAAAGTTGTTTGCATCTTACAGAATAAACAAATAAAGCATCTTTCCATCTCTCGTCTGAACCAAAAAAAAGGAATTTTCTGCCAAAAATAAAATCTTCTTTAAGTGAGAAACACCCGTACAGGTGTACCACACAGGTGGCGTTTCTCGTCTCACATGATTTTCAGCATGAGATCACTAAAAACAAAAGTCAGTGTGGAGAACAGATTTGACAAGGAGCTGCTACTTTCATCCAGCCTGCTGAGACGCACGCTAAAGAGCAACAAGCATCCAGGCAGGCGGAGGCGTCTGACTTCCACTTTCAGACTGGAAATAAATGAAAGCTAAAACGTTTCCAGGTCACTATGTCTGACTCTTGCAGTTCTCTTCAAAATCATAATTTCACTCAGGCGGCGTCTCACGATCACAGTCCAGTCAAACCAAAAGACCGAGCGAACACAGAAGTGTGGGAGGTGAAATGGAAATAACAGCTGTTTGCTTTAAAAATGTCTTTCTGATGATAAAAGCTGAAGATGGAATTGATCTTTAAACAGAACTTGGAGAGACACGTTGAGAAAGAGGCTGTGTACCACAATAACTAGAGCACAAAACTGAGAAGAGTTAATTTCTTACAATTGATCTGAACTTTCTATTTAATATCGCGTTGATGAAACGCTCCTGTAGACACTAATGAAGGCTGAGGAGACATTTCAGCAGTTAGATTAAGGTGTTAAAAAGAAACGCACAGCGAGGAGATAAGTTTCACTAACTGGACACTAGGGGGTGCTAAAACAAGCCAAAACTGCATAGTATCCCTTTAAACAAAGAGGTAAAACTTTTTCGTCCATGTGAGAAACCTCCATGCAACACTTGAATAAACGTATTTTCCAAAATATTCAACACTTCCTAAAGCTTTGTGTTGCTTTTACGTCATAATAATCATGACTAACCAGCAACCAGCGCTAATCAGAGAGCAGAAGTGAATTAAGATCAGAAACAACTGAAAGATGAAACTCTTTCCTGCAGAAAGTGGGAATAAACACACAAAATAACAGATGTTCAGGTGTGATATGAGTTATATTCAAAGCTGAGATGTGTAAAGATCTCTTTGCAGAGTTAAAAGTGGGAAAACATTCAACTTAATCAATATTTTCACAGACACTTAATTATCTCAACGTATTGCCACAGCTGCCCGATCTGTGTGAATCAAAGCCAAGCCTCTTCTCACTGCTCCTCAGCACGGCTTTCACTCTTCCTTTATTCTTTTTTTAATATACCAGTCAATAATCCCAGCTGACGTCCGCCCACCAATCAATAGCTCACATTTTCAGGGAAAGCGGTTTCAATTGTTCACCCTCTGGAAACGACAGAGGTTCAAAGAATCCACCGCTAGTGTGCTGGAGGGCACAAAGTCTGAGTTCTCAGCCTGATGGTATAATCTGGAAAACACTGCCCTCTTCTGGTCATGGTGGGGAATTACAGTGTCAGGAGGCTCAGGGCTGACAACACTGGGGCATGCCTCTTATGAGCTCATGGATGATGTCCTGGAGTATCTCCTCCCAGATCCTGACCAGGGCATCACTGAGCTCCTGATGAGTCTGAGGTACAACCAGGTGTAACCCAGAACCCACTGCACCAGTACTGACCCACCACCAAACCAATCATGCCGAACAATGTTGTTTAATGTTCAAAACATGAAGAGAAGCACATCAAAAGGTGGAGAAAAGAGTTGAATGTGGTGATGGTATTTTAAAAAAATTGATTCCAGAAAACCGATTGCTTCCATCTTTGCTAAAAAGTGAGCCTGCTTGAAGCTGCTGGTCTGGGTTTTTTAATGCACACACACACATTAGCACCCACGTTGCCACACACATGAACACAGCCCATGAGGGCAGGGCTGTTGGGCACAGGGTAAAAGTGTGGCTCCACCCTGTTCCTGCTTTACGCCTGCACTTGCTCAGCTGGAAGTGCTGGTGTGGGGATTACCCCGCAGTCTCTGGAGGTAGCATGGGGGAGGGACCGGTCAGGGGGACACCCTTCTGGTGTGGTGGTGGGGCCCTGGATAGTAGCCTATGGTTTTTTCAGCTTTCTGGGCCAGCTGTGTGGACTGTGTTAGGTTCTCCTGCTACCTCCGTCTCCCTGGAGGCTGTCTGACTGGGTGGGATGGCATGGTGCCTCGTGTCATGCAGACAGCTGCTCTGGGGTGTTTGATGGCTACTTTGGCTTCCAGAAGCCTTCCAGCTGTTCTTGGTGCAGAGTGTTGTAGGGTCTATATCCTACTCCTTACATAATTTAAATTCAATTCCAACACCTGTACACAAACACCAATGTAATGTAATTAGGGTTCTTCTAAGTTTTCTTTTCACAGAACAAAGACTGCATGGCCCAAGCAGCATCCAGCTTCTAAAGAACTCTCTCTCCCTGTCTGAGGTCAGTCTTTTACATACAAACAACAAGCTGGGCCTCCTGTCTCCTTTACAACACCTGTCATACCAATATGTAAATATGCAAAGTGAAGTTCATGGTGGTGTGTACATTTATGAATAAACATTTGCATGAACAGCTATAAAAATGGGGTTGTTTTAACGCAGCAGGAACACTGCAGAGCATCAGTATCAGGTCAGAACTAATCTCTGTTTCTCTGAGCTGAAGCTGTTCAAAACCTGCAACAGGTAGGAGAGAGCAAGTGTGAGGTGTTTAGTTGAAGCATAGATGCAACGTAGGTGGTGTCAGAAGTGTCAGGAACTATAGATAACTTCATATTGGTAAATATCGGTTATCGGCCGTGACAGACAGACGCATACGGACGGACGGAGTTTTCTTTAACACAAAGCTCAGAGTGTGTGGGTCTTTCAAGATGTATTGAATAAGCTTGGCCACTAGATGGCAACACTCATCTAATTTCAACATAAAAGGACACAGTGGGTTCATCCAAGGTAACATCCGTCCTTCCATTTTCTGGAGCTGGTGCCTGACTCCAGCAGTGATCAGGCGAGAGATGGGGGACACCCTGGACAGGTCTCCAGTCCGTCACGGGGACACACAGAGACACATAACCACTCACTCACAACTAGGGACAATTTTTGCATCTCCAAATGAAATCAACCTGACATGATTGCTTTTGGTCTGTGGGAGGAAACCGGAGAACCCGGATAAAAACCATGCATGCATGGAGAGATCATGCAAATTCTGCACAGAAAGGATGCTCAGGTAGGTTTTGAACCAGCAACCATCTTGCTACAGGGCAACAGTTCTACCAACTGCACCGCCATGCAGCCAAAGAAAGATTAATACAATCTGATGTATATTTTCTTAACATTAACTTGACATATGCCAGACATTAAAGCCTTTTGATGAATAAGTGACTAAAAGAATTTGAAGCTACATCAAACAACAGGTTTACTCTCTTCCAAGCTTCATGCTCCATCTTTGACCTTTGGCCTTTTAATGTCATCCTGTGCCCACAGGATGTCGCTGTAGCTTCAGTTCCATTTAAAAAGTGAACTAGGCTCACGAGGAGGGAAAAAAGAGAAAGAAAACGTTTTTTTGCCAGAAAAGATAAGTAATTAACAAATGAAACCTCTTTTTTCTTTTCATGAACATAGCTTTGAGCTCCACCACCACCACTTCCTCTGTTGTGAAGCCATGGGTGCAGGTCTTTACTGGAAACCAGTAGCTGTGACTAAAAACACCACAGCAGTAATGTAAGGTGTGCTTGTGGCAGCCGTTGCTGCTTGATGTGAGACAGTTAACCCCTCAATGGCATCTACAGAAGAACAGTCACACATCCTTTTTGACTCTCACACAGGCTGAGTGGCAGCATCTTACTAGAAACCAGTGACTTTAACTGGAAACCAGTGCAGTTGGCTCGCCCACAGCAGCACTGGGTGTGGGTAGGGGTGTGCCTGAATAACTCTTAGAACACTTTTGCTGAAAGAAACTCCCTTTCAGCTCAAATGATGAGTTCTAATATCACTAAAATAATCAAAACTCACTTCAGTTTCTCTAAATGACTACAGGTTTTAGGATTTTAATGCCACCAGCAGCAGGTAAATGCACACTTTCTACTTGCAAAAGTCAAATTAAAGGTCATGTTCCTCAAAATCATCACAAAAAAAACTACACATACTAAAAAGATCAAAGCTGGATTCTTAAAAGCAAAGACGAGCCACAAAAAAGCTTCCTCTGAACCAAATGCATTTTAATTTTCACCTGCAAAAAGGATGAAAGCACTCAGCGTCTACACTTGATCTATTCTCAGGGTGCATGCACGCCTTCACACAGGTGTGCATGCACACCTTCACACAGACAGGTGTGCATGCACGCCTTCACACAGGTGTGCACGCTTTTATTCAAAAGTCCAAGAACACAAATAACAGCTCTTCTGAAGTTTATGCAAAAATGCCACTGAATCAATCAGGTTGCCTGGTGAACGTCTTATAAAACAAATTTTGTGGCTTTTAAGTTTTATCTTGTGTAAAAACATCGAGTTTCTCTTTTGATCCTCCAGCTCAGAGCTCACTGGCTTATCTGAATGTTGCAACACGTCTTCTGTCAAGCTGTAAACAAGAAAGCCTTTTAGTTCCTGAACAGCTGAGATGTTAGAGATACTCGGGATGATGCTGTAAAAGTCTACGGAGAAAGAGGAAGTGCTGCTGTCCCCGTCATGTGAGTAACGCACACTTGTGATAACAGGCATGGAGATGACTAATTGTAAATATTATTAGATTGCATGCTTTTCAGAGCGATTTCAAGACTCAAGAATAGAAGTAATCCATGACTTTTAGCCACTGGTGACTGTAGTCTTCTGGTGGGGTTTGCTTTAGTGTATTCCCATAAAACTTAAAAAGAGCAGATACTATGATTGTGCTATAATAGATACATAGAAATAGTGAATTTTCTAGATGTTATGTCTTTTAAAAGCAACACTAAAGAGTTTTAACACTTTAAGCTATTGCTTTCAAACTGGTTTCAGTGGTTCTTGAGCCAGAAACGTGAGTAACTTCAAATGGGACATCACTAAAACCAGCTAAAACCAGAGTGAACATTGGAGCGGCATACACTCGGAGGGAGGGAGCTGAACGAGGCTATAAAATTATGGACTGATGCAAATAATAAGTGCCAATAATCATAAATTCATGTAAACGTGCAAAATACAACACTTTGTCTGACGACTGCTGTCTACAAAGCCAATGCAAGAAACAGCTGGCAACGGGAGAATTGTTTATGATGGTTGGAATTCTGCTTTCAACCAGTAGAGGGAGAAGAGGGAAACTTATTAAGTGTTGCTTTAAAGAGCAAGTCACCCCCCTACCAGAGTCTTACCCCACCCACACTTCCTGTTTGAAGAGGACCAAGAGGACTCCACCCCGCACACTCTCTGAGCTTCTCTGTCAAAGAAACAAGCCACTAACAAGCGCGCATGCACACACACACACACACACACACACACACACACACACACCCTGCTGAGACGGAGAAGCAGACAAAGAAACAGCAGCACACTTCTTAGTCTGGAGGATTTTCCTCCACCTCCTTCACCAGAAGAAAGGGAGGGGAAGGATCATCCCTGGGCCGTATCGTGTTGTCGGCTCATGAGTGGCCGAGCCAAATGGAGGCGTGGCCAAGACTTGGCTGGGTAGCAGTGCAGCTATGTCACACGGTACCGCTTTTCAAATAGCAGTGGCTGATTCAAATTCAAATGCAGTGCACACTTTTAACCTGAAGAGGGCACCACACAGGTGGTTTTAGGCAGAGTATTTATATTTTAAATAAGATGCACTAAAATGCCTAAATAATGGCTACCATAAAGACTATATAAATAGACTATATATTCACATATATAGGCTGGCTTGCCAGACAAGGTGACTTGCTCTTTAACTATAAAACGTTGTCACCAAACTCAAAAGTCTGAGTAAATCATCAGAAAAGGCAGTCACGCTGGAGAGGAGCAGCAATAGCAATCACAAAGATGAAATATAAATGGTGAAACGTTTCGAATGACGCTGATAAAATCAGTTTTGACTGAAACAAGTCGTCACATTTCACTGGAACGAGAAACTACTCTGACGGAATCGAGAACGTAAAAATGGAAGCAATGCTGCAAGATTTGGAAACTGATATTTACAACTTCTAGACTTGAATGAAATCTAACTTTTTGAGTGTTAATTTAACTAAAAAAGGACAAATTTCCTTTCGTATGAAACCTATTTACTCTTTTATTTTTCATTTGTAAACCAGATAATAGAAAATACAGAGTCAAACTGATACGGGAGGATTACTCGAGAGAAATTTCAAAGTGTAATGCAAAAGCTGCCTACTCATTTGTTTTTGGCAGTGTGCAAACAGACACAAGGTTCACTTTCATTTGAATGAGCTGCATGTGGTTTGCATTTCTCTCTGCAGCGTGAAGTAACCTGAAGACATCAAACTCTTGCAGCAGAAGAAGCTTAGTAACATCCTGTCCATGAGTTCAGTCGTCTCATGGGGAGTAAATTCATCTGCAATCGTTCTCATGGGGGTTTTGTGTTTGCATCCTCTGTAGTGCTGATCATCACTACTCACACAACACCCTTGATGTGTTTTCTCACTCGCCTCTAAACGGGGTGTGGATATCGAGGGTGGTGAGATAAATCAGATTGGTCAAACGTATTAATGTTATGAAGAGCATAAATGCGTATCAGCTGGAAATCCCCCATCATCTGTTGTCACAGTCCTTTGCAACATTAATGTTGCACAATACTGTGAAGATGTGACCATCAGTCAGTCAGAGCATGTTGTAAATAAATGGTGAAAGAGAAGAAATATTAGAAACTCTTCTATAAACTACACGGCCACAAACTGAAAGTCTGCATATTTCTTCTTCTCAGTAGAAAATCCACGCTGGCTAAATAAAAAGGGTGATATACGAAGCGGTCTCTGATTTTAAATGCCTTTTACAACTTTTACGATCACCTTTTCTGAACTTCCACCTGCGTTTCCATAGCAACGCCCCTCCTGCACACCTCTACTAATTAGAAAACACGAAGGTAGAGTACACAGCAGCCTGTGATCGACCAGCTCCTGCTTTGACTTCATTTCCATGACTCACAACACAAACAGGACTAGAGTAACGCTTCTAAAATGACAGGATGCAACTGCAGAATCAAAATATGGAAAGAAACTATAAATGTGAGGAAATGCTAAGAATTACTAACCGCTGTCTAGATTAAGATATGACAAAGAAGCTAAAACTGAAAAATTGCAGACCAATATTTTCATAGATTTGTGTCTAAATTCTAATTTGATGCCACAAATGTTCAGACTTTCTTCTGCCTAAATCTGCAGCTCTTAGACTTCAAGTTTTTCCTGTTAGGAAAAACAAACAGAGCAATGATTAGTTGCTTTAATAATAAAGATAGTAAGAAGGAACATGCAGCCTTGAAGAAACCACTTGGTGGCGCCCTCGAGCAGCTTAATGCTGATCCTAAACAGGAATATCTGGAGCTTCATTTGTTCTGGAGGGCAGAGCAGAAACGTAAACAGCAGCATAGATTCCAGGAGGTAGTCGGCTAACCTCGTCCCCTCATGTGGAAAGATCACTGAGAAATACAATATAAGTATCAATAAGTGCAAATTTCTAACTGTTTTAGTTTACTGTGACGTTCTGGGACAGCTGAGTGGAACAAAATAACTGTTGGGATTTGTTGAAACCACTGAGAAACACCTGTACAGGTGTATCACACATGCTGAGTGTCTTACAATGAGTTTAATTTGTCCCTTCTGGGTTACCGTAGTGATGTAATAAGATAAGAATCTGAGCATCCTGCAAAATAAAGTATTTGGGCCTCAATCAGCTCATAAAGAGATGAAAACATGTTTTCTCATGGTCGTCAAATGAATATAATTTACTTTATCTCTGCTAAATATCATGAAGTCTAACCACATTTTAAATGATCTTAATTTAGGACCATATGTTGTATTTTGGAGACACTGCCCCCTAGTGGCAGATTTAAAAAAGCTTTCCAAATTGGAGGTTTTTCATTTGGCCTTTTGCACATCACTGCTTCAGAAAATTTTCACACAGCAAGTTTGCATCAAGATGCATCTTTATTACATTTAAACACTCCATCGCTTATGTTTAGTATTGTTTTTGCATGAAGTTATACTTTGATAAACCTCCAATGCAACCAAATGACAGCTGTGCAACTTCTTGACACAAATGTACACCTTTAAACTTTATTTTATATCTAGGCAAGCTTGCATATATCTGCTAGCTTGTTCACTTCCTTATTCTAAGCATCCAGTCTAGCTGCTGTGGATTCAAAATAGTTCAAGTGGCATGAGGAAGTTTGTGCTGCAAAGGCTGCTGGGTAACTCAGTGATTACTTTTAAAAACTGCCTGTTTTATAGCATTAAAAATTTGTGCAAAACAAAGATTATCTGAGTATTAACATCCCTAAATGAAAGTTGTATTAATTAAAATGTGCAAAAACACACTCCCTCCTTTTTCATGCATCTGCTTTAATCTCACACCCTGACATGCTAGCTGTCACATAGTTTCTCTTCCTCTATCTCCTTCAGACACGTTCACTAATCAGCTCATATCCGGGTTGGCAGCTCTACACCTCTCCATCTCCAGCCACATGAATGAAGGAAACAGGGACAGGGAATCCCCACTGCACTCATAATGAAACCCACTCACACCAGCATGCACTGTCAATAAGTCTGTTAGCAGTTAGGGAGACAAAAGGCAAATGTGAGTAAGAAAATAAGCAAATTATAACTTTTCATTTTATCTTCAAATAAAAGATGATTTTCTAAGGAAGTTTAAAAAAAGAAAAATAAATAAATGTTATTGTAGTGGTGTGTTCAAATACTGCTGGAAATATCAGAACAATGCTAGATTAAGGTTAAAGAGGTAATAGATTAAATGAGTTAACTGCATCTCAGTCTGATGACACTGAAACTGAAACGAACATCACCGTTTAAAGTCAAGCAGGTGATAAAGTTTGCCAAAAAACTGATAAATGTGTATTTCTTTTTAGAAAAAAAAAGAAGATAATGTTTATTATTCAGATTATACAATCTATGGAATAAGTACATATAACATTATGTGTTTATTAAACATATAATTTGGAGTTTCAAGCACATTATGAACGATTTACTGGTTTCCGAGCGTCTGTGAACGCATCATGCTCTGGTCTTGCGCTGCAGCGGTTTGGATTAATAATTTAGGAGGAGACGCCCTTTTGGCTCTTCCAGGAGGTGACGCTCGCCCAAACTGCGCACACTAATAGTATATTGCGCTTATTTACAACAAAACAAATAGACAACTCAAACGAGTTTACAAACAACTAACATGCGAGTTTTTCTGGATGCTAAATGTCTAAGTCAAAGAACATCTTTCAGGTTGAGTCATTCAGTAACTCGATTTTTAAAAAAATACAAAAGGAAGAGGAAGACCGGGTTACTATCTCATTTAGACACCGCACACTTCCTTTTAACTTTGCGCAAACCGCCCATTACGCATGAGTGAGCGCTGCGCGACCTCGTAAACTAAAAAAAACTGGAGAAATCCTCTCTTTAATGTCTAGTTCTGAGCACAAACTGTTGAAACACCAATGCAGCGCTGCAAAAGTTCTGTTTCAGTGAATGCATCAAAGTCACAAGCTGCTTCCTCCTTTAGGCTTTGAAGGGACCGCACAGCTGTGAAGTGGAGAAGTTTTCTGCATTTTTTTGCACTTATTCCATGTAATAAAATTAATTTATAACACTTACCCCCACGTCACTGGCGGTCAGGCGCAACTTTTGCACTTTTTGGTTTTCTTTTAAACTCAGCCAATAGTTGCGAGGCGCGCATTTGCACCAGCACGACCTGGCGCATTTTCTTTCACTTTAAAAGTTTTGAGCGACAAAGTAAAAAAACAAAAAAACAATAATATTAACCCTGAACTTGTGCTGTCATAAGCCATGTGCACGCTTTCTGTCAACCTGTCCTCTTGTCTCTAAGTTTCCTAAATGCTGCACCAGACTGGTCTAATGCAGCTCCACCATTCATACTGAGCTCTCAGGACTTGCAGAATGATGCATGTTCGTGTTTCTGGGCACACCCACCAGATCAGCCCGCCCCCTTCTGTCCAGGAAGTTTTGGTTATGAATGGCATTCTCAGTGTCGGATCCCACGCACAGAAACATGCAGACATACTGGACTCTTGACATTAGCAAAGAGCTTTGGACTGTCACGAATAATAGGTGAAGGTGGGGCATTCTCTTCTGCAGAAAAACTAACATCAATGTGTTGCTGCAACATTTGCTGTGGTTACAAATCTGTACAGACAGGAATGCACAGCTGAAACCCAGCATATATATTCAGTATGTAATGGACAGAGGTGTCACAAATGTCAAAAATATAACACTAGGGTTCAAAAAGACTTGTTTAGAAGTATCAATTCAAGTTTTTTTTACTTGAATTAAAGTAAAAAGTACTTAAAGTATAAAAGTACAATTAATGTAAGTTTAAAAAAAAATGCCATCACAACCACACCTCCCAAAACATTTTCACTAAAGGTCATAATGACTATAATGTTATGAAAATAATATTAAAGGCATACTATGCAACTTTTCCTACCTTAAATCCTTTTCTTGAGCCAGTACGTGCTGAAATGACCCTTTACAGGGTTAATTACTTATTTGGTTATGAATAGACTAAACATGGACTTAAAAATTCCTGATTTTCTCACTGATGTGAAGAGGTGGTTAGCTGCAAACATCCTCAAGCTGCGCCACCCCTTCCTACAAGCAGATCATGCACTCTGTGTGGGCCCCCATATCCAGAGAGGGCCTCCGTTTAGCTCCAGTGGACGCATTTATCGCTGCCGTGATGCACGCCGCGCGTAGAGCATCGCTTGCCCACAGGAGAGAGAGAAAAAAAGACAAGTAATCTGCATCTGACACCGCAGCGTGCACGCGTTGCGCCACGTTGGATTTCTGTTTACTAAATGTGGCTGCCGCATCGGTCTGAGCTGATCACGTGACAGCCGCTTTACTATTTTCTCATTACGCTCAAAACAAACTAGTCTCACAACAACGCATGGTCGTGGGGGGGCCCTCAATAACATTTTGCTTAGGGCCCCACTTTGGCCAGGGGCAAGCCTGCCTTCCAAACCTTGGTCTCAAGAAGTGTGGCACCAGCCTTGGGGTAAAACTGGACACCGGCTTGTCAATGGTCCCTCAGATTAATGCAGTTGTTAAATCTTGTTTTTATCATTTATGTCGTCTAACGCACTTGAAACCAATTCTGAAGCGTTTGGAATCTGCTGTGCTTGCCTTTGTTACCTCTCAGCTAAACTATGCAAATTAAATTCTAATTGGTACTCCTGTTTCGGCCCTGAGTCGGCTGCAGACTGTTCAGAACGCTGCAGCGCGATTTCTGACCAACACAAATAGATGCGCTCATATCACTCCACTTCTGGTGCCCCTCCACTGGCTTCCTGGAGCCCTTAGAGTGAGGTTTAAGGTACTGCTTTGCATGGTCCTGCACCCTCCTATCTGTTGGACCTGCTCACTGCATACGTACCTGTACGCTCATCGAGGTCAGCTTGTTACTCTGCACCCCGAACATGAATTACACTTACACTCAACATTGAAGCAAACACGTCTTCAAAAGCCACAGTCTCAATTAAAGGGGCGTAAGGAGGAAAAGATGGAAATTTAAACTGTAACACAAGTAAATGTTGATATTCAAACAGCTTCTGTTCATTTTTCATTATTTTGGACACGTTTTGTCACTTAATTCTTCACGTTAGGATGCCTACATAACCCATATGCATGAGTTTAAGATGAAAAAAGCAAGTCGATCTCTTTCAGGATTTTTTAGTAGAGAGAATGAAGTTACAGCAAGTCGTCCTGAAGCATCAGAGCAGACCCGTTGGTGGGATGGTTAAACATGATTCAAGCCATGTATAACCAAAGAAAAAAAGATTCTTAAATAGAATCATAAATAAAAAAGTGTTATAAAATAACACCTACATACAGTAGAGCCCTAGGCTTGGATGATGCAGTGTTTCCTGCACGTATGTTCAGAATGTGTTTAAATCTATGAAACAAACCCACGGGCACTGACGTAACTTTGCTTTAGTTCTTATAACTGTTGCAGGAAACCCCACTTCTGTTTTTTGTCTGCAGTAGAGGAACTGCAATTGATCATGGTCAACAGAGTTCTGCTTGTGGAGTTGCTCTACACATTAGTAGGGGCGTTCCCAGCCTGTGATGTATTTGGACGGGGACTGATCCAGGTGACGCAGGTGTACGTTAGTCAGTAGAATCTAAATTCTTTATTTAAAACAAGATTCCACTTAAAAATCAACAGAGATGATCACGTAAACAGCATTATTTACAATAATGTTTGGGTTTATCGATCTAATATAATACAACGGGACAATCACTGTAATTAGTTATCTGGATGTCCCCATTCATTATCCTAAGAGACGGAAACCTCAGAACTGTATGAAGTTAAACAAAAATAAATCTGATCCATTACTTAATCTGGCGATTGCGTCAATTCCAAAGGAAAGAAAAGTAGAATTTGCCGTAAAGAGAACGTTAGCACAAGAGACAGATATCCTAAAAGAAGTGATGCATTAATACAATTTTAAAAAAAAGCTAATTTTCATAAACAAAAAGGAAGTAAAAGCAGAAGTTGAAGCAAAAGCTCTGGTGACTTCCCAGCAGCTTGTTTCGTTAAATGCCTAGCTGAAATGTAGCGACAGGTTAGTAGCTGGAGGTGGCATCTTCTGTCATCAGTCTAACTCTAGTAACCAACAGACCAATTACAGAGCTCTCAAACAGACACACCTCTGTTTCAAAAGATGCAAACCACAGTGAAATCAGCCCGGTTTCCACATAAATGCTGAGTGAGAAATTTCCTGTTTGGGTTACATGAGGCTTTAGGCTTAGGAAGCGTCAGATGTGACGGTTACTTTCGGTCTTGACCCAGGGAAGAAAAGTGGTGACATGGCAGGAAGTGGGACAGCAGATGCTTTGATGATTCAATGTTTTCCAAGAAATGTAATCATAATGGAAAAAAGTGCAGTTTTAATCATGTGACATGAACAGATTTGTGCTGCAGAGGCAAATGTGAGTAAGTCAGCACATACAGATCTACTGATTTCTCCCCTCTGTAAAAAACGCATCGTCTCCTGACCTGTTTTTGCTCGTTTCTTTTGTAGCAGTCTAAATATCTGAAGACAAAACAGAAAAAAGTAATCAAGTCCGAATGTAAGCCTAGTTATTATCAGCTCGGTTTCCTTGAAGGGGAGTGTTTGGAGCCAGGATGTCTGCTTACTTTGAGAAGACGTGTCCATCTGTGAAGGTTGTTCTATTCATGTGTGAACAATGTTGTGGCAACTGTAGCTTCGGTGATTGTTTAAAGAAAGACGTAAGCAAAAGGAAGAATCTGTTTTTAGTCTATGAGAGGAGATTTGAAGAGGGTCTGACTACATGCATGCATTCATGTGCACCTGTTGTGGAGTTTTTATGATTTCAGACAAATCTCCCAGTCGCCAACACTCATCGAGTCTTTCTCAAATGATTTCACTCACAGCATTTATGCCTTTTATTCTTGTTTGGAGTAGCTGGGAGGGAGGTGGGGTACAACATGGACGTGTCACTCAGCCTCAAGGCTGCATCGAGACAGCCGTACACCGTCCAGGCCTAAGGTCAAGCTAGAAGCAATAATTCATCTCTTCTGTCCTCATGAGGAAAACCCAAACATCCCTCTCCCACTCTCCAGCCATTCCTGGGGTATTCTGAGACATTCCCCGGTGAGTTCTGGGTCTGTCCCAAGTCTCCTCCCAGTAGGACACATATAAAGAAGAAAGTACCCGGAGATGTCTGAGACCCTGCACACATGTAGTTGAGTATCCCACAAAACTAAGACGTGTTTTCACATGAAAGTGAAGATATACGCCACCAAAAACAACTCTTCCAAAAAACTCCAACCAAAAGTTGAGATTTGTGAATTCTCTGTTGTCAGCTAGCGACAGAAATTCTCCGACGTCACATGTGCAACGTTTGTTTACACTTGCTTGTTCAGTTAAAGTTAAAGTCCCATTAGTCATCGTCACACTGGTGAAATTACATCTCCACATTTGACCCATCCCCATGGGGAGCAGTGGCTGCGCTCAGGAACTATTTGGTGGTTTAACCCCCCAATCCAACCCCTTGATGCCAAGTGTCAAGCAGGGAGGTATTGGGTCCCATTTTTAAAATCTTTGGTATGACCCAACCATGACTTTGAACCCACGACCTCCCGTGGAAGCGGCGCGTAACGTAATAGCGCAATTTTCCCCGGGAGCTCATTCCCAACCGGCAGTGATTCTGACGCAAAACGGGAGCGAAAGCGTTCCACACAGCTGATCCCGCGAGGTCACAAAATCACGGGAGAATTGCATGCGTGATTTTAGACGTCCACACAATGACAAGCAAGGAGAAAGTCAGCTGCATGTAGCCAAAAAGGTCTGTGGTTTATTTTCTGTTTTGTTTACATCGGATAAGGGGGTTTCACAGGAAATGACGGACTGCACCTGCCTTTTATTTTGGAAGTTTCCGGATGTTTAACACTGCCTTTGTGTTTGACTTCCTGTCTGTCCCGATCTAAACTGTGGAGTTTGACGTGTTTCAGAAGCGTATCGCGTAAAAAATAGACTCAAGATGTAACGATAGCGTCCCGTCGCTTCTGGAACGCGTCCAGAATATTACACATAGCTGCTGGTGGAAAGGACCCTGTCCAATAGAACGGCGGCTAATTGCCGCGTAGTACGTTTCGCGACGCTTTCACTTGCGGTGGAAAGCAGGGGTCAGGGTGGACACTCATACAACTAGGCCACTGAGGTTATACTCTATGTAGAAGACCACAAGTGAAGGACGACGTCAAGGACGGTTGTTGCCCACCACCTAGTTATTCCATGACTAAGGAATGTTTTTCGGCAAAGATGCCAACAATTTGGGGAACTACTGCCACCTACAGGCTGGGCATGCTTATGAATGTGCTTCACAATGCACTGTTGTAGTTTTTTTTAAAATGAGGTGGTGAGGGTGCAATTTCTTTCCCTAGCTGGGCGGGGGGAGGATATCGGTTTTACAAAAAAACAACTACGTTTGTACACGGCCTAAATAACCTTAGCCAACTCCGGTTGTTGTAACGGAGCGGTAGCTCTACTCAAAACTCTTATAAAGGCGCTCTTCAGCTTCTTTCTAAAGCTGAGCCCTACGAAGGAAGGGTGGCATTCATAAACCAACTCCAAAATCCATCCAACATGCAGAAAGGTCCCAACTGGGAATCAATTCCAGTCCGTTTAACTGGATGGAAACAGCTATAACCAGCTGCATCCCTGTACTGCCTTCAATCTTCATCCACAACGGTTTTAAAGAATTTGTTTAGTATTCTAATGAAACTGACATATTTTGGGTAAAACACAGAAAGTTGATTCAAGCTGATTGTGTGTCTGACCCTGATGTTTTCCTTAACTACCAGACTGGAAACACTTGGCAACAGCTTGCCACCTCTGAGTATTTAATCACCCATTAATAGAAAATCTCCCCGTGCTCTTAACACCGCTTTAGTTCTACTTGGTGTTAACCGGAGTTTCTGCATCGTGTTGCATGCATCTAATCATCCCTGCAATGCTGCGGTTTAAGGATGCATTTGTCTTCTGACTTTAGGGGAGATGTCTGCGGCCTTCACCGTAGATCAAAAACCTCCCAGGAATAAATCTGTCCTCAAAAAAACATTATTAGAGACATGAATCAGGAGAAAAAAGAAGTGTTCCTGTTTTATAATCTCAATGATTAGGGGAATATTTTGTGTTCTGCTCTATAATAATGCTCTATTTGTCTATTTTCTCTTTCTTGTTGATGAAAGGAGAAAATGTGTCTGTGGATGATAAACCCAGCCTCCCTTGAAGTCGTCCTTGATTCAGTCGACCTCCTCTTTTTTATCTCCTTGGTGGTCCTCAGCCTGTTTAGTAAAGACGACCACAGCCTTTGAGAGAGCTGTTTACACCAGGGTTAAAACTAAAGGCGCACTACTCTTGTGCTAAGTAAAGACATGAGAAAAGAGAGTTAGAGGGTGTGTTCACTTTGACATACTTGCATTGGCTTATTGTGGAAACAAACATGGGAGCAGCTTTTTCCCACAGGCTCAGAAGAGGACGAGTTGTCTGCATCCAGTCAAGGTTGTCCGTGTCCGAACACCTGCCTCGGCCGAGTCTGGGACATTCTTACTCAATAACACGTCTTACACTCAACATCCGTCCAGCATGACTTCAAACGAATCCACCCATAGAGATGTGTGTTTGAACTTGTGCAGCACGGTGGATTATTAGTTTAAACCGACTCCTTTGATTTCAGCTGTGCTCATAACTGTCATACCTCTACAGTGAACTCATTGTTCTGCCAAATGTCACTTGAAATAGTTTCTGTTCACATTGCAACTAAACCGGATAATGCGTCACCGTGTGATTATTAATCTGCAGCCTTGCATTTCTAAATGGGATTTGGAGGTTTTTGGGTCTTACTGGAAGATGCAAAAGTTTTTTTGATTAAACATGAATGTACTTCAGATTTTTATAAATAAAATTAAAATGGTGAAACTTAGCCTTTAGTCTGAGATGCTGATGTGTTTATAGGATGAGTGAGCTGAGGTAAACCGTTTCTGCAGAAGAACTTCTGTTTGGAGCGAGCCCTACTGAGAGATGGACACAAGGAGCTGCGAGTCAAAGTCTAGACAGTGCTCAATGGTTCGTTCCACTAAATGAATGTTCCAGGGATTATCTGGACATCTCATTTAGAAAAACTTTCTATTTGATGTTTTGTAACACTTTGAAGATGTGGGCTTTTATTCTTTGAGTGCAGCCGCCACATCTTCGGTTTATGTTTATTCGTTTTGCAGACACTTTTGTCCAAAACGGCTTATAATCTAACCTGACATGCATGTTTTTGAACTACTGGAGGAAACCTAACCTGGAGAAAACCCATGAATGCATGAGGAGAACATGCAGAAAGGTCATAGATGGGATTTGAACATAGTTCTTTGTTGCTGTGACAACACTGCTACCAACTCCACCGCCGTTCAACATCAAACACAAGAAGAGATTACATAAAACTAAGTTCCCTTCTTGATGTTTACATTTTGAGGCATGAATCCATATTTGATATATTTTGTTGGAATTCTGAGAATTCTGGAAATCCAAATGTTCTAAATAGAGTTGTACTATTTGGGTCTCGTCTTGCAAGTATGATTTTAAAAAAAAATGTGCAAAGCTGCTTTTCGGCTGTTTACTTCAAACACGTGAGCCTTCTGCATCACAACATCAGGGCTCCTAAAATAAAATCGTTTAAATGGCCATCAGGAGCGACGTTAGGGCTGTTAAACCACCAGGCTTTGATCATCTGAAAGACACCCACAGGCCGTTCCGGTTCCTGTTGGCTTTGGACTCCGTTTGCTGATCAATGTCATGTGACACATTTCCCTGGAATGTTTGCTGAGACGTGTTCACTGGCGCAGCATGCGGTTCCCGGAATCCACACGCATACGATCAAAGAAAACAAAACACTGGTTATCTTAGTCTGTAATATCGTGCACCCAGTTAAATATCTGATGCAAAGGTCCCGTGTTGGTGTGTGGAGCGTTAAACGGACGAATCCCTGAATGTCGTCTTTGTGCTGGCCTGCTTCTCACCTCAGGTGCTACAGATGGGAGGAGATAAAGCAGAGATCTGCTACTGATTCACAGTGATTTGAATGCAGAAATACTCAAAAATGCAATTTTGAGCTTAAATTTCTTTAGATATGTCCTGTAGCATAAGAAAAATGCTTCAAGAACATGTTAAAAACATGATTTTCATTGGATTGGGTCTTTAAAAAACTTGCATCCATTCTTTTTCTGAAAGAGCTTCACCTTCACTAGAGTCACGAGGAGCCTAAGTCATCAGGTGAGAGGCGGGGACACCCTGGACAGGTTGTTGGTCTGTGGTAGGTAACCGGAGCACCTGGGGAAGACCCACGTTTGCATAGAGATACCACGCCAACTCCTCACTGAAAGGAAGTGCAAGCAAGATTCAAAGCTTCTTACATCTGAAGCAACTGCACCACCGTGTAGACGGGACACAAGTTACAGTAAAAATGTGTTTTACTCAGGCTTTTAATTAAAATCTGTATAAAAATAAAATGATAAATGACCCACACTTGTATAGAGCCTTTCAGAGTCAGAGGACTCCAAAGTGCTTTACACCACAGTGCATCATTCATCCATTCACACACTGATGAGCTACATCATAGCCACAGCTGCCCTGGGGCGCACTGACAGAGGCGAGGCTTCCAAGAACAGGCGCCATCAGGCCCTCTGACCACCAAAATGGGTTAAGTGTCTTGCCCAAGGACACAACAGAAGCATTACTGGCAGGAGCTGGGATTGAACCTGCAACCTTCTAATTACTAGAAAACCCACTCTACCTCCTGAGCTACTGCTGCCCCTAAAAGGAAATTTTTGCAAAGGTAAGAGAAAAGGTCGTGACAGGAACTGATCATGAAATGATCCGTTTCTCTATGGACATAAATGTTATAAACAGTTATTCTATCCAATTCTAATAAATGTTACTGCACTATGACGTATTTGCAAGCTGATTTCACCTTTTATTTTGCTGATTTTTAACTAGTCCGGTATTATCGGCATTAAAATGTGATGTCAGAAATGATCCGTATCGATTTATCCTCCCTTAATGACACAACTTTTACACACTATGAACATATTATACAACAAACTCTTCAGCTACTTCTCCCCTCACTCAAGATGTCAGGTTATAACAGATCCGAGGTTACGTTTGTTTGGCACAACTGGCCTAACTTCAGTTGAAGTAGCTGTTATATGATGCACAGAGGTTTAAAAATTCAATATGCATGATAGATGTGTGATGTTAGTTACCTACAAGGATTTGTTTTTAATGAGTGGGGGGGCCACACATGTATATTAGTATCGGTTCACATCAGCATTCCTGCTGGTGGTGATGGTCAGAGGTAGCCTAGTGAACTAGACCAAATTCTTGCCTTGCAAAGTTATTCACATATATAGGATGGCTTGCCAGGCTAGGTCAGAGGGACTGGCGGCGCCAGCGTTCGGTAGTCTCGCTTCTGTCAGTTTACCCCAGGGCAGCTGTGGCTACATTGTAGCTCATCATTACCAATGTGTGTGAGAATGGGTGGATGACTAAGTTGTAAAGTGCCTTGGGGGGTTGTAGAACCCTAAGAATGCGCTATACAAATCCATGTTAATTAAGAGTTAAACTGTATCGGTTTATCGGATATCAGTAAAAAAGCCGATATCAAACATCCCTACGTCTCATTTGTCATTGGATAAATGACCTGGAACCACATCCACCAACATCAATGGTCAAAATTTAAAAAATTGATGCAGATGTTTTCGTGTACTCTTTTTTTTTGTTACCGGTCAAAAGCAACTCATCCGTACTCGTTTTGATTCAAATGTTGCTGAAACCCAATTTGTTCAAAATGTGCTACTTTCTTTTCACAAGATCAACTATATGTAACTTATTCTTCATAATCATCATATTTACACAAACTAAAGCTGTTCCTGGGTCAGAATAAGAAGCCGACTCCTCATGATGAATTTCACTTTGCGTAACGTTTCTGCAGAAACGGGGAGTTGAAGTGTTGAAAGGGAACGAGGCAGAGTTGTTTAGGTGAAGTCAAGCACCATGCCAAACATCCGCCCAAACAAACCTGAGTGATGATAAAAAACCAGGAAGCGAGACACAACAAACCGAGTGCAAATGTGGCAAAAGAAACATCCAGCCAGTGCTGAAGGTTTCAGATCGTCTATAAAAACAAAAAACCCTTCTGGATCGTGTCTGGTTGCTATTTTCATGCCTTTCCATTAATCAAACACATCAGGAGAGAGACCCATTCATCCTTAATGAAGAAAAGAATATAACAGTGCTTAAACATGGGTGGACCAGCTAATTTAGAGCAACAGATGCTTCACAGCCCACATTTTCTCTGGAGAATTAAACCTGATGAAGCTGTTTGTTATACCCCGATTCTTATTATTAATGACCAACATTAAAAAGAAACATTCTTTTATGGATATGAACAAATAACATTTCTGTCTGAGCAGCTGGAAGACATGGTGAGTTGATCTATGCAGCTCTGTGCGGAGGGTGTGGGCCATTTGTTTGTTCGGATGTTTTCCATTTGCTCGGGAATGTTCTGAGAGCAGTTGGTTAAAAATCATCTAAGCCTCTGAACACACACACAATAAATCCTCCCACACACACACACACACACCGACCACATGATCTACAGTAAGCATTTCCATACAGGGCACCAGGATCCAAACGGAACGTTCTGAACTTCTTTAAGGTCAACTGAAACGTGTTATTGTTATTCGTTAGAACTAGAATTCCTAAAATAATCTCTAAACCATGCTAGATATGTAATTATGAAAAGCATCTGGATGCCAGGAGAGAATTCCAAACATTCCAATTATTCTGATGTCCAAAGTAGAAACATGTCAGGCTAGGAGCATTCATCTGGCTGGGAAGAACAAAACACAACCAGGAAACACCTGAGCGTTCAAAGTATTGACAAAGGTTAAAGATTTTCATCAGTGCTGAGAAGTTTTTGTCTCATTTAGGCGGTCCCTTAAAGTGGGATGAATTAATGCCAATCGTCTGTGGAAAAACTGACGTATATAACTCTCATGTGTACTTGACGTTTTACTGAGAATATTCACATCTAAATACAGTAGTTCTAATACGTCTGCATTAAAGGGATGCTTTGCAGTTTTGGCTTGCTTTTAGCACCCCCTAGTGTCCA
This sequence comes from Aphyosemion australe, assembly GCA_006937985.1. Lineage (NCBI taxonomy): Eukaryota > Metazoa > Chordata > Actinopteri > Cyprinodontiformes > Nothobranchiidae > Aphyosemion > Aphyosemion australe. The sequence continues at coordinate 406,593 of SSNS01000090.1, forward strand.
GTTAGTAAAACCAAAAGTGAAACTTCTCTCCTCGCTGTGCGTTCATCTTTTTAACACCTTAATCTAACTGCTGAAATGTCTCCTCAGCCTTCATTAGTGTCTACAGGAGCGGTTCATCACTAAATCAAACAAATCAGCTGTGTTCATGATCTAAAACATGCAGGAAACATGCTGGAAGCAGACTGCAGCACCATGCATGTCAGCTCCACTTTACTAAGTCCAACAGGGACCGAACCGCCACTCTGAAGTTGCAAGTGCGGTATTCTGGCCACAGAGGGCGGTGGGGGTCTGAGTGACACTTCATTGACCCTGTAAAGGGTCATTTTAGCACATACTGCCTCAAGAACATGATTTAAAAATATGAAAAATTTGCATAGTATGTATGAGTATCAGAACTCAACAGATTCCTCTGGTACTTTATCTTTGGTATTTTTATTTAAAGTGGGTCAAACCGTTCAATAGACCCACAGAACACTGAATAAACCTGAAATAAAAAGCATACAGTGAATAAATGAGGATGCTCCCAACAAATATCATTCTTTCAAATGTTTAAACTCTATGTACACTGTAAGAAATGAAATGCTGAATTTACTTAACTGAGTTATGTCAACAGCTTCCACTAAACCTAATTGCTTAAAGCTACAATGGCAACTTTGGAAAACAAATTAGCTGAAAATATGCCTCTTAACAACGTTCAACTTCTAACATAGTATAGTCATAAATATATTGTGGAGATAAAAAAAAAATAAAAGCAATTAATAAAGTGGTTCTCTTGCATTTGTCTAAAAACATCCACCAATAACACGTTTTGGACTGAAAGCAACAATTTGACCATCCGGTTGTTGGTCTCGCCGAACTGCCAAACTTCCCTGGATCCTCCAGTCATTACGCACTCATCGCGTATTTATCAACAGAACACCACTGGTGTGAGAGGTTCTCGCTCAATAACATCAGAGAAGGAGAAACAGCCGGCTGCTACCACTTCAACTTTAGGACAAACTACCAGAGTCCCAAAAAGAAAAACACCATTTGAAGTCACGGACAACAAAAGATGTTTGGACGTAGAAATCGTCTGCCGGTGTTTAGCGCTCTCTCGTTTCCTCTGGTAATGTGGGCTTCTGGATCCGGCAGAAGAATCTCAGGGAAGATACCCGAGGGGAGGGGTGAGTGTTCAGTGTTTGCGTTCAAAACCTAGCTTCTTCGCTGATTTGTTATAATTATAATACATTATGTTAAAAGTAAATATGTATTATGCTTTACATTTAAGCAACTAGATCTAGAGGAACCAGTTGACATAACTTGGTTAAGTTGATTCAACATTTCATTTCTTGCAGTGTTGTTTTCATTAGATTTATTCAAAGGGTTAACGTAGCTGTTTATACTTTACTTTCCCCCTAAAACGGAAATATAGGAAAAGAAAAAGCCCTAGGTTAAAACATAAATGAATAAACAAATACTAAATCTGAACACTTCAGCTTAAATAACAGTTCAGAGGAATTTTAGTGACTGGAATTTCCACAACAGAAAAGTTTTGTGAAGTCCCCCATCGTTCCCACGTTACAAACGTGTTGGCTAAACACAACATTCCCATGTGACCGAAAACACCCGATGGCATCACGAAGTGTATGAATGCATCCAAGACAAAGAAAAAAAGTCATTCCTTTGTTGGTAACTTGGAAATTTCCTGATTTATCAGTACTTTTATTATGTTTTAGCTGAACAAAGAGCTTGTATTGACTCTAGGAGTCTGTTTGAACACAAATTTCAGAGGCTGCTAGCTTGTTTCCATATTTTATCCCAGTTAAACGCTGAAAGCCGGTGTTTGTCCAGAACAACTGAAAGTGGTGAGCACAGCCTTGTGTCTCAGCTCTGCTGCTTTGGAAGTTGAGGGAATCCTTTCATGTGGGGAACAACCCTAAACAACCTGTTTTGATCCTTGAATAACTTCAAACGGACCTTTATCCTGACCACAAGGACGCGCCGCTGCCAACTCAACCACAGCGTCATCTGTGCTAAATAAACAAAATGTGATGGAAAACTGCAAAAAAATATCACAGCACTTATCAAGTTTGCAGGTACTTTTTTTATTTTGGTCGAGCGCTGCTTTTGATGTTCCCTCAGCAATGACTTGCTATTTTCACTCTTGCCAAGTTGTTCCTGACTTTTCCAAAAGTCCCAGAGTAAATTGGCTGTACCACAAAAATGGCACATGATTACTGCAGACTCAACAGTCTTTATGTGGTAAAAAAAATCCTAAATAAAGTCGTATTTTACAAAACATTCAACAGTGGTTATTCAGTTTTACAGTTTTCCCTTAAACAGGCAGCTGTGAATGTGTCTAAAAGTCCGAATCAGTTAAAACTTCTCTTTAGAACCGTGTCTCATGTGCGTGCGGTTCTGCATCTGTGTCTCTGAGCCTTTCAGCCTGCTGACTCATCATGAGCATCAGGATGAAAACGCATGTAGAGGAAAGCCCAGCAGCGACGGTGGTCCTGATGCAGAACCCAGTAGAACCGGTGCCAGCCTCAGCAGGTCTCTCAGAGGGATCTCCAGCTGGCTGCTGCAGGACAATAAATCTCCAAACGAGTTGCAGCCTGCAGGGAAACATGGTCATCGCACAGCTGAATATTCAAATAGAAATTTTTAGAGCTTAAACAAAAATATACATAAAAATGTGAAAACTCAAACAGGAACCAATAACGGATCTTTCCTAATAAAGTAGCAAGGAGGAGAAAAACAGTAATGTTTTTAATTGTGCAACACGTGTTTACATCCTGTCTTACCTTTCAGCTGTGCGTTTCTGAAGCAGGGGACGGAGCGGTACACCAGAAAACAGGCCAGCATGATGGACCGGGCTTCCTTAGACAGAACCTGGTCCTGCATGTAGGACCTCAATACTGAACTGTTGTCTAGAAGAGAAAACACAAACCAATCATACCCCCATAGCTGTCATATCTCCTTCACCAGCTCTGATTTAAGTGCTTTTATTTAAATTTCTGTCACTGGCTGTATAATATATGCTGCATAACAAACCAGCTTCAACATCTTACTTATGCATGAGAACAAAAATCACAAAATATCAAAGTTAAGAAAAGAAGTTGTTGGGTTTAGATTTGTAAGGAATAGAAAACACCCACTCTGAGGATACCTGGCTGTTCGCTCAGGAGGAATTCCTTGTTGTCAGAGTGGAGGATTTAATGAGGCGGGAAGCGTTTTGAAGCAGTTCACAGCTCTTTTTACAAGACTTCATGTTTGGCGTGGGTTGAGAGTTTCACTTTGCAAAGAAGAAGAAGCAGCAAACTGATGCTGCTGCATTTCTTTACCGGAGTTCACCCAAAATTTATAAACCGAAACCAGCAAAAAACGAACTTATAAACAGCTTTTTCATTTATAACAAGTGAAAATGACATTTTAAGTTACATGTATCAATCTTGATTCTAGTCCTGATATTTTAGGCTCATTCTGGAGAACAGGAAGTGGGTTGACTCTGAGCATTCCTACAAAAACATAATTTCCATAACATTCCATATTCAGCACATTCCTTAAAGACCTTTATTGAAATTCTAAGAATCTCATCGTTTTTAGGAAAGTTTTTTTTTTACTTCAGAGATTAATTGTTGTACAAACTTCCTGCAACGCAGACCTCTGAGAAAGAGAGCACAGAAGAATCCTAAAAATGAAACCTCAACAGGCATTTCATTCATGGGAGAGTTCCAGAGAACACTAACATTCCTGACACTTGAAGTCAAGTTTCTTCTGCCTCCAACAGCGTCTCAAAGCCGAGAAGCTTCATGCAACAATAAAACTAAAGCAAGTTTGAACCATTCATAAGACAGAAATCTCATCCAACTACAGCACCTGTTTCCCACGTGTACAGTAGTGTGTGTGTGTGTGTGTGTAACCTCTAAACTATGACATAAATGTGCTACACCCTGCACATGAAAACAAGCTGAGGCACATCCAGCTTGTGACACTGCTGCTCCCAGAAGACTCAGCTGCTAACGTTTGGCTACAAGCTGTCAAAGTCAAAAATGAAGAGCAAATTGATCATTTTTTCCAATCCTGGCTGCTGAAATACTCTAATAGTTTTATATATCAGGCTTTTTTATCATTAAAGTATAAGTTGTTGTTCTCTTTGAACAATCGCGTGGCTCAGATGACAGTAGTCACATGACATCCTGTTGATTCGGTCCCTCGTTTAAGTCACCAGACCGTCTGCCTGCGTGGCCGGTGCTTGTTATAACCCTTTTACTGTCATCCTGTTGTAAAAACGTTCTTCCAGTAATCTAAAGTTGAGCTGCAGTGAGCCACCTCCTCAGGGAATCAGGTGCTTTCAGAAACACTTCTGTCATATGTTTGAGATTAAAACTGCAAATAATGTGATTAATAACTGAGTAAACTGCTATCTAAGTAATATCAATGGAACATGGAAAATTATATATGATAGAAATGAGTTGGTAATATGATTAAATATCCAAATTTACACTTCCTCCCTTGCAACAACCCAGCTCCCGCTCAACTCTCGTTACCTTTGAGCCAGCCGTCCAGGGCCACGTCCACTGCATTCTTCATCACAGGTAGAAACTCTGACTTTAGCAGCGTGTTATGGCTGTTAGCAGGGCCCCGCAGCATCCTGCTGTCCCACAAGTCCACCACCAGGCGTAGCTGCCACAAGGGGAAGGTCTGCTGCAAGTCGCCCCGTTGCAGGGCACTGACAGCCTGAAAGAGAAATGTGACAGCGTAGGTCATCATTTAGCATCTTCCCATGGGCCTTTATGACCATTTATGGATGATTTTAAACCTCTTAAATGGTTTGTATCTTGCAAAATAAACAATTTGGAGCTTGTGATCATCATAGCACTGAATCTGCCCATATTTGTGTGCTGAATGATATCCTGGCGGCAACTGACTCTGGCTCTTATGTCCTGCTATTATTACTTGACCTCTCAGCAGCATTTGATACAGTTGACCACACAATTCTCCTGAACAGGCTGGAGGCGTTGGTTGGAGTCACAGGGACTCCTTTAGACTGGTTCCACTCATACTTGACAGAAAGAAGTTTTAGTGTTCATATAGGTGACTGCTCTTCACCTTTTGTGCCGCTTCCATGGGGGGTGCCCCAGGGGTCTGTTCTGGGCCCACTCCTTTTTTCTATTTACATTCTGCCACTGGGAAACATTTTGGTAAAGCATGGCCTGAATTACCATCTTTATGCAGATGACTGTCAGATCTATCTAGCTCTAAATCAGTCAAGTTCAACCAATCTGCTCCATGAATGTCTTCTGGACATTAAGACCTGGCTTGCTTCCAATTTCCTAATGTTAAATGACAAGAAGACTGAGGCTGTTCTTTTCAAACCGAAACACACTGTGCATACATTGGATGACTTTGATCTATCTACCCTAAACCTTAAAACCAGCGTGACTAGTCTTGGTGTTAAGTTAGATGCTGACCTGACAATGTCTGCGCATGTAAATGCTACTGTTAGATCTTGTTTTTTCCAGCTCCGTCGTATAACCCGTCTAAAACCTATTCTCAAAAAACAGCATCTGGAATCTGTCATACATGCATTTATCACCTCTAGACTTGATTATGCAAACTCTGTTCTCATTGGTGTAAATGCATCCACCATAAGCAGCTTGCAGAAAGTCCAAAATGCTGCAGCAAGGTTTCTTACCAAGTCAAGTAGACGCTGTCATATTACACCTGTTCTGGCTGACCTACACTGGCTCCCTGTGCACTACCGGGTGCAGTTTAAAATTTTAATGTTTGCTTTTAAAGCTCTGCATGGCCTTGCTCCCCTCTACCTAACAGAGCTGCTCTCACCTTACATTCCCTCCAGGTCACTAAGGTCTGCTGATCAAAAACTCCTCTGTATACCTAAAATGACCTATAAAGCTCGGGGGCAACGTGCATTCACATACGCTGCACCGAAGTTGTGGAATGCGCTCCCTCTGTCCGTACGCCAGTCTCATTCACTGGTGCAATTCAAATCCAGCCTAAAAACTTACTTTTTTCAACTAGCTTTTGGATGATGAGTGTGTTCTTGTGCTGCATTTGACTTATTTTATGGTCTTAGAGTATTTTTTGATTTTTAAACATGCACTCTCTGTATGAGGGTGAATTTTAATCCAGTGTTTTTATGTTTAAGTTTTTTACCCTGTGCAGCACTTTGGTCAGCTGACATGCTGTTTTCAAATGTGCTTTTACAAATAAATATGGTATGGTATGTGATCATGTTAAATTGTTATTTACTCATCAAAAACACAGCCAAAGCTGTTTTTAGCTTCACGTGTGCATTCGGCTCTCTCAGCTAACGGCTGGATGGGCCATGTTTGCGTCATCCTGTCCCGATCCTCGCCAACAAAGAAATGCCTAAATTACCTGCACGCCCCTCCCCTATAGTATGGACACTCATGTCCACTTTGAGTTGCGAGCAGCGAAAGGGTGAAGGGGTACCAACATTAAACCCACTCGACGCAGAGGCCAGAACGGTGAGTACAACCAAAATGCTAGCCACTAGCTGAATGGTAAAGTTTAGTGGGCGAGTCATGCGTGTTGCCGTTGCTGCTTTCTTCTCCTAGGTCATCTTGTCCTTCATGGCCCATGATGCCTTGCTGGGAATCTAGGGTTATGTCATGAAATGGGAGGAACTGACACTGGTGGAGGCAGGAATTTAATCTAATCCAAGCGTCTTATGTCTCAAAGCAATAACATTTATATTTCAGAACAAATGACATCTATAGTGCCAAAGGTAACATTTCATCATATAAGGGCCTATCCTTACTCTGAAATGTGTAAAATAGCATGACACAGAATACTTAAAGCCAGTTATCTTGTAAGATTAATTGCTGACTGCTGCATAAGCAATAATCCGCTGTTCTCACACAGCTTGGTGCGTGTTTCAGTTGGGTGTGTTACCTGCTCAATAGCGATGTACGTCGGCAGCATTTCTGGACACTCTTGCGTCACACATTCGTAGAGCATAGCTGAGAACACGCGAGTGTCCTTCCTCTGTCAAACACAACAAAGGAGAATTCAGTTTTGCATCCACTACTAAGAGAAATATTTGTTCAGATTTCTGTTCTCTTCCAGGAATAGCTCGTTTTTGTCGTCATCGTTTTGTTGCTTCCTTCTTCTTGGGAGGTTTTTAATGTTAAGTTCAAGAAAACATTTTTGTTTATACCAGCCACAGTTTAGTGGAGTTTTCAGGTTTAGTCTCTTAAAATAAATGACTTTTAAACAGCATTAAAAACACCACAGATATCTAATATTAGAGCTGTGCTTTTAGATGATTTATTTGATTTGCAGCTTGATCGGCTCAACAAGTATTAATCCGTTTATACATCGTTTACATTGGAAGTCGTCTACTTGGTACAAGTAAATTTAATATTCTTAAAGTGATGAACTTATTTCCACAAACGTCAAAACCAGATCACATCAGGCAAAATCAGTTATCAACAGTATATGAGGTTATTTCATGCTAAATTTAAAAAACAACAACAATCTTGCAATTAACTGCCAGAAAACAGTATTAAAATGATAAGAAAAAAGGTTGATATGTAATAACTGAGGTCAGGAGCTGATAAAAACAGATACATTTTGTTAAATTCAACTGCAAAATGTGGAGTTACGCCACAGAGGTTTAGTGTGAAGGATGAAACTATTGAAGCGCCTCGTGATTTTTATCTTGAGAGGCGGTATATAAAAGACTATTTCTTCCTCTTCTATTGGCCTCAGCGAACGACACAATTACCTGATGTCATGATGAAGCAGCTGTTTTTATCAGAAAACATGTCAAATCATAAATAAGCAGTGTAAAACTCGGTCAAGATACATAATCCATTTTAAAACTTTGAATTTATCTCTTAAGGCTGAAAAGACGTTTATAAGAATAGTTTTACTTAACAGAGGCCGTTTTACCTCATCTTGATTAATACAGAAACATTTAGCTCAACAGCTCTGCATGAAGACTCTGAACTAGAGAATATGATGCTCATAAACATTTTACTGAAGTGAACCTAAGTCAGGACACAAAATTTGAGTCTGAATGTAGAACGCTTGTAGACACAGTATTAGCCAGCAAGCCGTCCCGCCGTCAAAAATGACGGATTGAGAAATGAAAGACGACCTGATGCAAGCCGTCCCCGTTTTCTGTAATGTCTATCAATAATTGGCATTTTGTGCAAATAATATAAAAACTGATTATTGCACAAATAATTCGACAAAGGTGTTCAAGTCTGTGCTACTGGAAAAGCGCAGATTCATTGCAGGGGTTACCCCAGCACGGAATCCCCGTTTCTGCCTTTGATCTCAGCGGCGCAGCTGGAGCAGGTGGATGGAGACGCGCTTCTAAAGAAGACGGAGTGACGTCGCTTACAGACCTGGTTTTGGTTTCTGGAGCCTGGTGTTGAGCTCAAAACATCCTCAGTAAAATATTCTGGGCGACAGTAAAGTCCTATCTGCGGTAAAAGCTCGTTAACGCAAATGACCTTAAATGCCGTTCGTTTATGAACACATGATGAACACTGAGCGATGCAGAGCGCCGGGAGCTTTTCTCCGTTAGAGCTGCCTGCAGCTCAGATCATCTGACAGCTGGTACACAGGGACACCGCATCGCCGCCACCGCTCCTCAGATCCACGCGTCCCCGGACGCCGGACCTTTTCCCAATCTCCAAACTCCTTGTTCCCTGCTACGCTTCGCTCAGCGGAGCCGACACTAATGTATCCCTCCACTGCATACTGTAACCCTTTTGCCTCGATCTGGATGATATTGAGGAGGAATTGCTCCAAAAAATGTCGCTGACACGCATCTGTCTACTTCTTTCCATCGCGAAAATCTGCGGAGCTGCAGTATTTGATCCACTTATTGTCGGACTTGGTAACAGTGACTAAGGGGGGCGGGGTTCAGCGAAAGGCTAATTGCAAACACTATGAAAAACTGATTCCCCCCACCAAAGTGGACGGCCACTCTTTCTTGTAGGACACTCACTTTCCCAGTTTCTGGCTAAAAGACTAAACATGACTGGTTGTTTCCAGACTGACAAAATAGATTTTTTTAAACAAATTTTCTGCTGCAAGAGCAGCCAAGTTTCACCTCAGTGACACAGCTCAGAGCAACTGATCCATTACCAGCTGATACCACATTTCTAATATCCAATTAAGAGAAAAATTCTAAATTGCTAAAATAATTATTATTCTAATAATTTTTTGTCATTGATCAAAAAACAAAGCAGCTAGGTCACCAACACAGACGATTATAACTGAGTTCAGCAAGACTCACGTGTTTCATTCCTTCAGATGTTTTACAGAATAAGTCAGCAAAGGAGATGAGGGCAGGATCAGACGTGAAGGTTGAGATAGTTTCAGGCTGTGGACAGACACAGAAAATTATTGAACCTGTTCAGCAAAAATTAAGGTATTAAAAAAATAAAACAGAACAAACTTTAAGAAGGAATGATGTTTAAAAAAGACTAGAGTTACAGGAGATAAACAGGGTCAAAAAGAATTGTTAGAGAAGTAAGGAAGGTCATTGAGGACAAATGGAGTCAACAGTGTTTGCGTTTTCTCCTGCAGCGTATAGCAAGGCCATAAGGAAACCAGTAATAGTCTGTCAGCTGCCTGCTGAGCCTGCAGCAACAGTCTGACAAGACAAAACCATTCACTGAGGAGGGGGTTGATTAGTTTCCACTCATGTGTTGGTCTGTTTTCAAATTTAGACAAAATGCAAATCCAACAGTCTAAGATACAATGTTGAATTAACTTTTTAGGAACAACAAAGGAATGATAAATGATACACATCTATTCAGAAGTGGACATGCAACAGTTTCTGTATTCTACAGCTTAAATAAATGAGTAAAATAAAACTCAATCTGGCAGAATCTCTAAATATAGATGCAGTCTGTTCTAAAATATGATAAATTCCACCTTAAAGGCTGTGACTCCAGAGTTTCTGTGGTTGACAGCTGTGGTCAGCAGACTCTTCCATCCCTGGGGGTCGTCTTTGTAGGGCAGCTGCCCGGCCCGAAGTTTCACATACAACACCCCGTCCTGGGATAGGATGGACCTGAAATCAACAACCCACCCAGAGAAAGCAGTACAACTTTTTATTAATAAGTGAGAAAAGTTACATTATGTAAACGCATCCCAGACAGCTATATAATTCAACAGAAACACATTTCTCATTTGCAAAATTATATTTTTTCATGTTTCCTCTTTACTTACTTCAGATGCTGTGTTTCTTTGCTCAGATCCAGAGTCAGCTCCCAGTAACGTGGCCCCTTCACCTTCACCTACAATGAATATTTGTAGCAAATGGAAGTGGAAATGATTTAAAGTGTTTACTTTTTCATCTTATTTTGCTTTTAGTTGAGGATGTAATATAATATCGCAATATTTTGAGCCATGATATCGTTATTTAAAAGTAGTGTATTGATGTTTTATTGAGAATTTACAAACATGCAACATTTACTGCATTTATTTTGTGTGGTGCAATTCAAACTCCAACTGCTAGGTGGCAGCAGTTTTCATCTCCTTCATTCAGACAGAACAATGAGATCTCGTGATAACGCTGGAAGTGTCTGGGGTTTTCCAATTAAATTCCATCTTAAAAATTGCAAATATCATCTGGCTTCAAGTATCACGATATATCGCATCGCCTCCCCTGCATTGTGATATATATCGTATCGCTTTCCCTGTATTGTGATATATATATATATACATCATATCGCCAGATTCTTGCCAAAGCACGCCATTAGCTTTAGTTGTCTTAAGACAAGTTTCTACAGTTCTACTCCAGCTTTACCTGTTTGAGGAGGTGAAGTTCAGGAAGGAGAGTGGGAGCCATCAGTTCAACTGTTGTTTCGTTATACCACTTTGTCCCCTTAAATACAGGAAAACTGTCATTAGACCATAAACAAAAACATATGGGCCACAAAAGTGGTTAAACATCTATGTCATTAACAAATCCTAGGTTTTGAAAGGAAATTATTTTGTTTACTCCTTAAACTTAATCTGTATTTTATGAATGTAGATAAACCTGCACTGTTGCTTTGACATAATCAAACCAAACTATAAATAATTGTATTAAACGCTTGAACTTTTTCTCACACACTGACAAATGACCGCTGATTTTTACCAGATCAAGCTGAGTTTTCTGCTGAGAATTAAATTAAAGTCATTGGTGGTGCTAAATACAAACAGCAACTTGTCTTTAACCTTCAACCAACTTTCATGTGAGGAAAAGCTGAAATAGGAGCTCACACTGACTCAACACTGTTTAAATATGTAAAGCCTGCTGCATACGACACTCGACAAATGGATGAACGAATGCAGCCAAAGCTGAAACTAAAAGACTACTCCACTAAAGATTAATTTAATAACACATGCAATTAAGGTCTACACGAGCTAAAAATACCAGCTTATTTTGTGCATTTGCTTTGCACTATATTTATATAACCTCTACCAGAATGGTCTGGTTTCAATCATTCCTCACTAATAAGTTGATTTTGATTTTAAAAAGTAAACTACGTTTTGTCACACCTAGTGTAAACTGACAAAAGGTCACTTTGTTGACAAATTCCCCATGTCTTACTTCTCTAAATTGTTTTAAAGCAACATAAATCCATAAAAAATCCAAAGAATTTGAAAGTTCCCCCGAGCAAACGTCATCACACCACGCACAGATTATACAGGTAACTTCTTTTTCCCCGTATAGAAAAAGGTCAATGTGAACTCTTTAAATGACGCTTATCGAACCGCAGTGATGTTTACGGAGGGGCTGACAATAAACTGGCAAACACAGAATACAATAGGTTCTGTGTTTCAGCACTTTGACTGTGTGCGTTTACACTGGAAACCTCTACTGAACAAACAATATGATTTGCTGGAAACTCCATTTAGATTCAGTATAATAATTGTCTTAAACATGCTTAATATATTTATCTTTATAGAAAATCATAATTTAATAGACAACATCTAAACTGATTGTATGATTTGATTACTTTAAATGAAAACAAAAAAACAGACTACCATACATGTACACTTATACAAGAATATTCCACCTCTAAGCGAAATTTTGTCTGCTTCATATTCCCCAGAGTTAGATAAGTGGGAAAAATCATTTTGTAAACAGCTCCATTAATTCTTCTAATCTGGCAGTACTCCGTTAGCTTTAGCTTAGCATAAACATTGAAAGTGAATGGTAACAGCTAGCATTTAGTGTGAAAAGGCCATGAAAATGACTCAATAATGATCCTATTGTTTTTGGTGACCTCAATGATCATATCGACTGCAAATAAAAATAAAAACACGAATAAATTACAGCAGCTGATTTGGACTTGAGACTACATTACGACAAGGCACTGTTGTAAGCCGCTGCTGCAAGGCACAAGGACAATGGCCCCAAAACTCGCCATTTACTGTCATTAGCGTGAAATGTTGTAAATGTTATACAGTAAACTACTTGGATATTATTGAGTGGTTTTCATGACTTTTTCACATGAAATGCTAGCCGTTACCATTCACTTACATTGTTTATATTAAGCTAAAGCTAACGCAATACTGCCAGATTAGGAGAATGACTGAGCTGGTTACAAAATGCATTTTCCCACTTATCTAACTCTGGGGAATATAACAACAGACTAAATTTCACTTAGGGAAGGAATATTCCTTTAAAATTTGCCTATAAAGTCACAAAGTTCTTTGTTCACTTGCAGCTTGTTTTATAGCATCCCGTGAACTGACCTTATAGCTGACCTCTAACAGGGCATAGCAAGGCTTAAGAGAGTCCACATCTACAGGAACCAGCAGCCGTGGCTCTGCAGCCAACACGGCCAGATGCCGCAGGGCCTGCAAGTGATAGCTGCAACAGCAGCAACATTATCTCAGCTTTTATTAAAACACAGAAAACAGTCAAAAATAATATAAAGAACATTGTTATTGCTGTCAATAAACAATGAAGCTGGTACAAATACAGTGTATTCACCTAGGATTTTATTTGGCTTTTCTTCAAAATCTAAATCTATCATTTACACATAAAAATAATGTAATCTGTACTTGCATCACAAGATGACACACAACATTTAAGAAGCCAGACTTCTGCTCAGTTTACAGTAGAAAGGTTGGCATTATAATACTATTAACATTAAATACATAATTGTTTGTGATTATTGTAACATGTTTTATGATGGTGTGTGGGTGTTGGTCTTACCGGTTGTCAGTGCTGTGAGCTGGGAAATGTGGATACAAGGCGCAGAGAAGAGCAGCAATGGCTGAATTGGAAGTGCTGAGAGTGTATCTAATAGGCAAAAATATAAAAAACATTAGAAATACATTCTTCTCTATAGCGGTCATACATCTGCAATCATCAGGAGTTGCTGCAATCAAAAGCAAACATCAAACTCTGCTGTTTACTAAACAAGGTGTTGTAATTTAATTAACACCACCAAAGGTGAAACAGAGCCTCTTAAATGTAATATACAACAGCTGAGGGTGTAGCGTGACTAATTGGATCATTATAATGTTGGTTTGGGTAATTAAAGCTGCTCAGGCCTTGGAGATTACTTAAGTGAGTACTTAACAGCATCCAGGTGAGGTAATAAATGTTGCTCTTGATGACGGCTTGCATCATGTTTACTGCATTTAAGAGCCTGGCATCATGTTTCCACACATTTACAATCCAAAAGGATTTTGGTTTGTAAATGTCTTAGAGAACTGAGCAGTAAAACTACAAAACAAAAATGCAGCTTTTTGCTGTGATATTGTGAAACCCTGTTTCAAAAGCCCTACTTTTATTTAAATAGTAATTATTTTAATTTAGCTGAATGCATACTGTGATGACTGCAGGCCTGGAGCCCATGTGTGGGAGAAAAAATAAAGACCCAACTTTCACTTCAGCTTCTTGATAAATACAGAATAAAAAGGAAGAGAAATCCACTGAGCAAACAGAAAGAGAGAAAGAGGAAGTGTGATAAAAGGAAAGAAAAAAGGACACACACACACACACACACACACGATAATCTATGGAAAACAGAATGAAAAACAAATGAGGAAAAACATGAATGACAGCTAAGCAGTGATAAGCAGCGAGAGTCTGATTAGCAGACAAGCCGAGGGACAGACTGAACAAAAGGGACGATTATGATATAATTCTCCTCTGCAGTGTGACCTCTGACCTCTGCAAAAGAAACACTTCCAAAAATACTCATTTTAATGCATATTATAACCTAAAGTCACTGCAGATGCGATCAGCTGACAAATTTAAAATATTGCAGCACCTGAATGAAATGAAAAGGTCAGTTTGAATATTGCTACAGCTGGTGACACAAGTGTATTGTCACATCAGAGGAAGGGAGTCATTCAGCTGAAAATAGGTCAAGGGACGAAGTTTGAAGATCTGGTTAGAGTCTGTGGACAGTGGTATGTTCAACATAACACTCAAAAACTCAAATGTGTGTGTGTTTATGCAGCAGTCACAAACAATGTGAGTGTACATGTAGTAGCTGATCCTTCCCAAAAGCACAAGTCTGAAATCTAACGAGTGTTTTTTGTACATTTTGCTCCTTTTGTGCTGCTCAGTAATCAAGTGACATGGTAGATGAAAGGCATGAATAAAAAACAACTTTTAAAAAGATAAAAACAATGAAAAAAGTATTTTTATTTGGGTTTAAGAACAACATAAACATGAAGCAGGTGAGGTAAATTAACATAAACAGAGGAGTCCATAAGCTCAGTTAACACCTAGGTATAATCTCAAAATGATAATCACCTTGTAAAAGATTCTTCAGTCAATCGAGTCAAGAAAAAAAGTGAATAAATGCAGCTTGTGCTTCCAAATCCTAACTCCAGCTTTCCACCAGATGTGTATTTGTTGCATAATACGTAGCTAACAGCTGTTGTTATAGGCAGTGGGTGTCTTGGATGCGTTCCAGAAGCGTAGTGTTGCATCACTACGCAAAATTTATGATTCGTGACTAAAAAACCCTGTCCATGTACACATTTGCTTACCTGCCACCTCCCAGAAAGAGCAGACCCAGAGCCATGTGATGAGCCATGTGGAAGCCATAGTTCATCTCGCCACCCGTTCTCTTGTGAAAGAAGCGGCAGAGCTGCAGGACCTTCAGGTTTCCCGTGCCCGCCATCACCATGGACATAGCCAGCAGAATCATTGACAGACCTGTTTGCAGGTTGTAATAACCCATCTGCTGGAGGGACCATAACACGTGACAGAGAAAAACAAGACAAGTAAACATTTCAACAGATAAACGGTTCTCATAACTTTTAGTTATTCAAGGAAGATGGGTAAAAAAAAAAAGCACGTACAGCACCCACAGCAGCTGTACCAGCAAAAGACATCATCTTCATGAAGGTCCTGGCAAACTCATAGAGGCAGTCGAAGGCATCAGAATTGGCAGAGCCAGCAAAGCGTAAACCTAATGCCAAACAGGCTCCTGCTGTAATGTAGTCTTGAGCTTGGCTGGAGAAAAAAAACCATCACATTTTCTGATCAGTCAACATGGAGGTCCTCCATCAGTCTTCTGTAGGTAGGCTATCATTAAATCCTAATTCAGCCCACAGCCTCCTGCTGGCGTTATTATCAGCAAGAATAAAACAAACATATCAAATATTATTGGAAGTTTAGGATTTTTAAAAATGTTTTAGTTTTCTGCGTTAAACAGAACTTGGATCGTGCTCCAACATTTCTGAAACGAGACCATTGGGTTCAAACAAAATAAACTAAGCCAAACATTTAATTTGGTGTTTTTTATTTTTTACACCCTTGAACCGTGGCATAAATATTTGATTCTAAAGCTGCTCAAAAGACATTAAAAGCTAATATGAACCCATTATGGATTGTATCAACTAAATTGAAGGGAAGAATTGGACATGTCCTGTAGGTTTAAGATTCTGTTCTGCAGAGCATGTTTGTCCCACAGCCTGAGGTGTGGCTGTTGAATGAGGAAACAGATTTTTATTTTTTACTTTGTTAAATCTTAAATGTTTAAAATGTTTTGCACTTTTATATTGCCCTAAGGACTGTTGTGATTGAAGAGCTTTTGGGGGGATGGCCTGTTGTGTCAAACACGTTTTTGATAAAAAGAAAAGCAAATATCTGACATCTTCTATTTATCAATGAAAACAAATCCATATGAAATAATCGTGATGCATGGAGATATCAAATCAAAGACAAATAATCATAATCAAATCGATTCGTGAGACTAGTGAAGATTCACACCTCTAACTGGCACAACAAATATTTGCCTCTCAGAAGTAAAGAAAGATGATATTTGCACGAATGTCCAAATAAAATATAATTTTGTCTAAATACTCACGCCATTGTCTCCATATTAATGTCTTCGGAGGGATCAAAATTCCCCCTCATGATCTAAAGAAAAAACGCAGAGGTTTTAGTTGAATCATGCACCTCTGTGATTGTACATTACAAATCCATGAACACTCAGCTGCGTCTGTGTATTTTCTCACCTGGGGTATGTTTCTCTTGACCCACTCCGAGTTAGGGAGGATCTCATCCCACATGATAATGCACCGCGCCAGAGTCTGGTAGTGAGGCAAGAAGAAGACGAGCAAGTATGCCAGATTAAAGAAAGGTGGGAAAAGAATCATGTCCCTCACACACAGAGAAACACACCGCTGGCGTCACACTAACCCTCAGCAGCAGGAACTCGGGCTTAATGAAGTCCAGCAGAAACCAAGTGTCTGGAGGTTTCAGCCAATCAGCAATCGATCTATTGGACAGAAGTGGGATGAGAAAAGGGAGTGTTAATACCTTCCCTCAACACCCTCTCAACCAAGAGGAGGAAAACATCGGCTGAGCCTTGAAGAAATTAGGAACTTCTTGACCAACATACAGTTGGGAGGTGGAGGAGTCTTGTTCTTCTGTAGGTTATGATGCTCTGATGTTCCCATGGATAAGAATTAGCCGAGTGTAGCTAACATGAGCCAGATTTAGGACATTTAGAATGAGGTTTAAAGCAGCTGAGAGTTAGAGGAAATACTCTGTACCTGTTCAGTTTGCTGTACATAAATGTGCAATATTTGTGGTACATTTTATAGCACAGTAATTCCCTTTTCCAGTATGTTTTCTTGATAGTTATAGGTTTATGGTTGAGAATAAAGAAATAAATCAAGAAATACAAACATGATACTCTAAACATTTTAGCAATAACTAGACTGAACAGGTATTTAGCTAAATATTAATGGCTTAATAAACTAGGAAAAAAGATTATTTTACAGAAAAATAACAAGATGCACTTTGTTGACATTCAATTCTGCAAAGACCCAGATGAGTCAAAGCAGCAACATAATCTAAGATAATAATATATAAGACATTTTAGCTTGTAGGACACTTCAATCAGAGAAAAATTACATTAAACATAATGCACAGCAGCATCAACTGTAATTTAATGTTAAGTTCATGCGTGCATTAACTGATAAGGATTCATCCTTAAAAGGTCCTATATAATGCTATATCATGCAAAATCCACTTTTTGGAGCTTTGACCATGTTTTATTGTTGTTTCCTCATGGAAAAACACCCCAAATTGATTTTATGCTTCATGCATGCATTTTACTGTCTGCTGCAAATATTAGCTGGTGTGCCCAGCAGGTTGCATTCAGCTGGATGGAGTTGTTGCTGCGTCATCATGACCCGCTCCTCCCTACTTAGGTGGTCTTGAATGCGGAACCCTCCTCCGCTGGACCGTCTCTCCGTTTAGCTAGCGGGATTTTAATCTCCATAGATGTGAAGAAGTGATTTCTTCCTTATCTAGTTTGCACGTTAAATGATGCCAAGAATTAAAAAATTGATTTTTATCTGCAAGAGGAACAGGATCCCTGTTTTCCCAGAAGAATTGGCAGAAATGATTGGATTTTATCTTCAGGAGCTGTAAAAAAAAAAACCGAGCCAGAATGTGACCGGGATTTCACAGACTGCTTGTTAAACCACCACCAGTACTGGAGTGGGATTTCAGACAGATTACTTCTTCAAACCGGCGCCATTCCAACATTAAAAGAGATAATCCACCCCAAAGTAAAACTTTATCTGTTATTATATTCCCCATAGTTAGATAAGTAGGAAAAAACTACTTTTTCACACTCAAGGCTAGTTGGTACCATGCACTTACATTGTTTTATGATAAGCTAAAGCTAAAAGAGTATTGCTGGATCAGGAGAATGACTGGGCTGGTTACAAATTGTTTTGTTTTTTTTTTGGAATACAACCAAAATGCTAACCGAATGGATATAAAATTCAGGGATAAACTCGGACAAAGATTCAGGCTTGGAATTTGTGTGTGTGTGTGTGTTAGCAGCTTCACAGGGGGGCTGAGCGGGACACGACGGTGAATATGCAGCAAGGGTGAATCTGAGGTCTCCCGGTCTGCAGCTGTGTACTATTGTGGAATTCACAAGGGTGGAGCTGACAACATTTGATCAAATCCAAGCGTCTTATTTCCGGGTTGAAGGTATGGGTCACAAAAATAATTGTATTTCATAAAAAAATGACATCTCAATAGTGACAACGGTAATATTTTATCACATATTGTGCCTATTTTTGCACTGAAAGGTGTACGTAGAATGATACAGGCCCTTTAAAAAATAAGTGTGTGTACTTTCAGAGAGTACGGTGCTTTCAGGTCAAAGTGAACAGAAACAAACTGGACAAAGATTTTCATTAGTACAGCACCAAGTAAGAAAGCTGTTAAAGTTAAAGAGATATGGTCTGTTTATGAATAGCTCCTATTTTCTCACCTGTTGTTGGTTTTGAGGTAGATCATAGCGAGGGCCAGTGTGGCCCCTGGACATGTGACATCCACATTTATTGTATCACCTTCCTAAAAACCAATCACAAAGTTCATTAACTAACCAAACAAACAGGTTATTTGTCATTTTGTTTTGTAATGGGGTGAGACTGTCATAATTCACACACGCCTGTGACCCTTAACTGGTGCACAGAGAAGAATAGGTTGATAAAATGAAGTGGTACTTAGATGAATTAGAGGAAGTTATATTTGGATAAACCGAGGTAGAGAGAGATTTATGCACTCACTTTGATTTGGTAGCTGGGTGACTTGTGCCTCTCCCGGTTGGCCCCAGCTTGAGCTCTACGATGACCCCCCACCATGTACTGGTACAGCTGTTCAGGCACATTAAGGTCTGTCATCCCAATCAGGTTGCTGCCATGCTGAAAGAGGAAAAAGATATGTAAAGCATTCAATAATACTCTTCTTTCTCTTTGGGCTTTTCCCTTCAGGGGTCTTCACATCAAATCCTCTGTCTCCATTTAGTCCAGTCTTCTGCAGCCTCTACCCTCACACCAACTGTCCTCTTGCACACATCCATAAACCTCCTTTTAGGTCTTCCTCTCAGCCTCCTGCCTGGTGACCCAACCTCAGCTTTCTTCTACCTATGGCATCTTCGTCTATCCTAAAGATCAACATCTTCAGCTCTGCAACCTCCAGATCTGCCTCCTGTCTTTTCCTCCTGGACACTGTCTCTAAACCAGACGACATGGCTGCTCTCACTACTGTCTTCTACACCTGAAACCCTTTCATCACAAATCACACATGACACTTTTCCCATCCATTCCAACCTGCTTCACATGCTTCTTCACCTCTTTTCCACTCTATGTTAGACCATAGACCCGAAGTACTTATAGTCCTCTACTTTACTTCTACTCCCTGTGACATCACCATCCCACTTGTGTCCCTCTCATTTACACACACGTATTCTGTCTTTCTGTGCTCCACCTCTCTAGCCTTTCCCCCATCTGAAACCCTGCTCTCACTGCAGATCACCATGTCATCTTCAAACATCATAGTCCATGGAGACTCCTGTGTGACATCATCTGTCAGCCTGGCCATCATCAAAGCAAACAAAGGAGTTTAGAGGCAATCTTTAATGCAGTTCCACCTCTACCTTGAACTCTTCTGTCACTCCTACATACATGTTCTGCACCACACTGAGATTTTTCTCTGCCAGTCCAGTTCCTCTCTCAGCACGCTGTTTCACGCTTTCTCTAAATCTAAAGACACAATGCAACTCTCTCTGACCTCTGTACCTCTCCATCAGCATCGTTAAAGCAACAATAGCATTTGTAGTACTGCTGTTCACTTAACGCTCACTTCTGACCTTAGCCTAGACTCCACCGCTTTTTCCAAAGCTTGATTGTATGACTCATTAGCTTTACGCCTCTGCATTTACCACCTCTCCTAGACACTTCCATACCTCCCTGGTATGTCATCAGCTCACTTTTAGATCTAAGTGACTTACCCCAAGACAGACCATACCCAGAGCGAGTCCAGCAGCTAGTGAATAGGACTCTCTGTCGGTACAGTACTCCATCTCTGGACCGGGGGGACGACCTGGAATAAAGAGGCATGAAAAAAAAGTGAATGTAAGCAGCTAAACTTTCACAGCAAACAGGTTAAACTGACACTTCTTCAGTTATGTGGTTTTTTAAGGTTTAAAAGTGTAAAAAGTGCACACACACCTATCTCTGACAACAAGACTTCAGCATTGTGTCTGTGTCCAGTCCCCTGGTATACCAGTCCGACACCAATTACAGCAGCAACCTGAAAAACAAGCAGTGGGCTAAAGTGTAGAATTTTTGACTGGACCTAAAAAAAACGGTATTTATAATATTTTGCAGATCTGAATGAACACAGAACATTCATGCCTATCATGACTTCTCACTTGAACATTGTGCGGCACATCCAGCTCAGTGGAAGTGGGCGGGAGAAGGGCGGGGATGTGGATGCTGAGCAGGCGGGTGATCGACATGTCCATGGTGCCCAGTTTGGCAGAAGAAACACCCAGAAGGAGTCCAATGCTGGTCATCTCATGGCCCTTATGGAGACAAGGACAGACAGTGAGGACAGCAGAGTCTAATATTAAATACAGGATTGTGGTGCATGGTGCTATAGCCCTGCATCCTGAACACCTGGAGAAAAACAATTTACCTCCAACGTAACTGACAAAGAAAAGCAATCATCTTCCACACTGGATAACTGCGACTGACAGCTTTCTGCAGGCGCCAGTTTATATGGGTGTTTAACAATAACAGCATGAAACGCATTTGCATCAATACAAAGCTCCAGCCTGACTAACTAAAATTTTAGCTTTGTGCTACAAATGAAACCTGCTGATTGAATTAACTTTGTAAGCTTCATCTGAACAATTTAAGCTTGAACTATACATGTAATATACTATATATGTTCTAGTTACTTGGTAATATTTATTTTGCATCAAGTAAAATGAACTGGTTTTTAAAAAACAAGGATTTTTCAAACATTCAAATGGTTAAAACCATTTCTAATTATATATCTTCTATAAAAGACCAAAACACGTTGAAGACGTGACGACAAAATACTCAAGATGTTAACAAATACATGTCAGGGCCTCATTTAGTGTAGAACTCTAGTGAAACATTAGGATGACCAAACCAGATGGTTGACAAGTTTAGCAACACAACTCTACGTTTTCTGAAAAACCACAGCAATGCACAAATCTAATAAAGTCATCTATTATACGTCTATAGTTTATCTTTTACAGCGAGGGTTGAAACCAAGAGAAAACCACCACCTACAAGCAGGCTTCACCATAAACCACGTTCACAACTTTCATTCACACACTCAGCTGTCAGCTAACATGCACGCTTCACTCTCGACTTCACATCGTTTGCCGTTTTTGTCTTTGGACGACAAACTCCGGGTTTGTTGAGCTGCAAAAGTCTGACGGGACGTCGTTTCCTAATAACATATTTGGTAATGATATTTTTGTTGTCAACATGATGTCTATAACATATAAGATGAAATTGCAATTATGTATAAATAAAAAGCACTGAGATAACTAGCAAATAAATAAGAAGCGATAACTCTAAAACGCTGAATAGTCTTAGTTTGGCCTTCTGGTTACTTATTGTCCTCCACCGAATCTTTACAAAAATGTTTTAGCTGAGCAAAAAAATAAGATCTGGTGTGCAGCATCCTGTTTTTCTCATCTGAAAGTAGGAAAAAATAATCTTGTTTCTAATGTCTCAGAAGCCAGAGTTTCAGTTTGACTAACTGCTTGGCTTTGATACAACTCTACATCTTTCATTTACACTCATCTAGAGAGGCGAGCTTGTTGTGTATTTGCAAGGTAATGAGAGTAAAAGGTGCTTCTTCTCATAAGCTGAACTTTAAATTTGCCATTGCACGTAAGTTCATATCATTTCATGTAAATTACTGTAAGAACTGCATGGCTCACTGAACCACATACGTATCTATATGTTCTTTGGCAACGTCGACTGATATCGTTTCCCATGGAGTTGCAACCAATTAGCATGAGTTAACCACAAGTTCCGCCCAGCGACTCTACTGGGCCATTTCCGAGGACATACCCCAAGGCTGGTACTCTTTTTGGCCAGCCCAAAGAAATGGAGACACACACATGCTGCAAAGGTCCGGTAAAATTACCCGGACCGTTTTAAAAGTGGAGACGTTTTCATGGATTTGTGCAAACCTTGGTGAGGTAGTCATGTATGTTGAGCGTGGCCAGCTTGGTGAGGTGTCCATTCAGCCCAAGGGCCATGAGGAAGCCTGCATACTCATTAGCCAGCTCAGGACTCTTTGGCTTGTTGTAGGCAATCCAGGCCGAGTCCACCTTAAGAAGAAAAAGGGTATTTTTTATTTGTAGAAGACTAACGGAGGTTTTGTTTACCACATAAAAGTGACAGAGCAGAAAATAAACCAAAACTTCCAAAAAGAATTTGTCAGTGCATGAAAGTGCTCAATCAGGAGCTTTGTTTTTAATTATGGTTGTTTCAACTGTAATATGAATTTTTAAGAAAAGGTTCAAGTACATTTTTCCACAGTTTCTCTTTCCCATTTTATTAGTTTGGCAGCTTCTGAATGCATTATTGTTATAAGAAATAAGCCCTCAGTGTTGCTCCATAACATTTTGGACCGTAATCTGATCAGGTCTGACCCATTTTGAACTAGGAACAAGTCTGAACTATTGCAATCGTTTTAAGAGAAACCTAATGTGGAAATAATAGAAGGTCATTATGAAATAAGATAAGCTTTTCAGATGAATCCAATAGATTTTATTACTCGTTACCTGCGGCGCTGCACCGTTTCTTCCTGGGTGTTTGCAAACAGCAAACGGAGAAAAACAAAATAAGCTGCAGGCGGCCTCTGATGGGGCTGCAATAGATTTAACAGCACTGACTACAAATAAAAATCATCTACATGGATTTTTTTAAGTCAACACCTCTTACAGAGAGCCTTCAGTAGACGGCTACATAGTGATTTTTGTAACAGCAATGCGCTACATGAACACACGAGGGCAGTATAATTTACTAATGTGTGCCTAGACTGCAGACAGCCCAACCAGAGAAGAACCTCTGAGGAAGTGGAGATGGAGAAGGAGGTGGTTGTAAAAGATGACGCAATGGTGAATCAGACAAAAGAGGGTAAAATAGATGTAAATACAACTGAGACAATAAAAGTGTGAGAGCACTTCACTGAGAACAAACAAAAAGCAGAATGTAGGCTGTGCAAAACAGATCTTAATTTACATGATGGAACCCCTTTAATGCACGAACATCTGGGGAAAAAAATCAGCGTGGAGCTGTGATGCAGCCATGTCTCGATATGCAAGTAGGAAGTAAAGTTGATGTGTTACGTTGACACGTTTTAATTTTGTTTGTGCTGTAGTATTAATCTCAGGCTCAAGTGTTGAGTCAATATAATGTCAGTTATGTTTGCTAACATGCTCAGAGTTATTGTAAAAATGTTTTTTTTTTGTGTGCATATTAAAGAGTAAATGAATACTAAACCTCTTCTAAATAAAATGTAGTTAAATTCAAAATCATTTGTTCCCCTGGTCATTTTTTTTTTTTTTTGCTTTAGAAAGTTGAATTTTATTTAAAGGTGGACGGACTTGAGCAGGTGAGTTAAGATCTGCGCTGGAGTCCAGGACAGAATCACAATTTTTATATAATGCAATGTTACAGCCCCTGGCTGATTTTGTTTTGTATTTTAAACTTTCCTCTGTTTTCTCCCTTCCCGACAGTGTGAGAGGAGCGCACCTGCAGCACCTGGCTCCACTCCCACTAATTGCCTCTACTTTGAGTGTGCCAGCTGTCCCAACTTCCAATCAGCCCTGACTCTGCTTTAAAGCCCAGCCACACCTCAGATTCTAGGAGCAGCAGGACAGAGCGTTTCTCTGTGCTGTTGGCTCCCGGCAGTGGTTTATTTTGTGTATTTATTGTGATTTCCTTAGTTTGGTCTCTTAAGGTTTTAGCAAACAATTCAGTATTCATTTGGATAACCGTTTAAGATGTGATTCAGACAACTATTCATTCGTTTGACAGTTATGTGATGTCTTTTGTGAGTCTGCAGGAGACACAATAAGACATCACCTCAGCGTTTGGCTAGGTTTGCTATTTTGGTTATGAGACCTTTGTTAATTCTGTTTACCCGCCGGTTTAGTTTGTTTGAATTTGGTTTATTTTGAGTTCTGTAAATAAAACATCATATCATGCTTTGTAACATCTGGACATGCCTCCCTTTTGTTAGTTACCCCAGGCCCCCTAGACGGCCTGGAACTTAACAGCAATAAAACATGTTTGTAGATTTTTTAAGACAAAGCTAAATCTACTCTACTGTACATGAGTTTATGAGGAGGTAGCAAAGTCTCAGACTAACCTGTGAAGCTGGGGCTATTTTAAGCCCAGCTGCTACTCCGTTATGGAAACTGGGCCAGCTGGTCATGTTGGGAGGAACATCAATGTTCCCGCTGTTGAGGTCGACCATAGTATTCCTCGGAGGAGCACGACCTGAAGTAGGAAAGAACACGCAATCAACTACGAAAACAATTCTGGGACTCTACATTTTATCAAAGTTTCTACAATTCTCCTCCGAGCACTTGTGTTGAGATAAAAGTACCACCTTGATACCTGTTAGATTGAGTTTTGGTACAGGCAAAGGCTCTGTTAGCACCGGGTGGTAGGAGAAGAGAGTGAAAAGGCCTCTGCCGACTGGAAGAGCCATTGTCCTCTGACACAACTGAAGCAGTCTGAAAAGGACAAAATGAAAACACAGATTAAAAGAAGTCACTAAAAAGTAGAAACAGCAGAATGAATTAAAATATCTACTTACAAAAAGTTTAAAGAATTTTAAAACCATAAAACTGTCTGGAATGTTAAATATCTAAGATCAAAGATAACAGCAACACATTTGTAATGAACTCACTTATTTTCCTTCTCCTCTATGTACTCATGGTCTGAAACCTCGGGTAGTTGAACTACGCTGACCCGGACCGGTCTGGAGCTCCGGAGGAGCCTTCTGACTTCCTGGACTCGAAGATCTTGGCTCCAGATGAGTCCTGTGACCTGATGAAGACACAGAAGGAAAACATCTAAACTTTACCCTTAAGATGTTTGAAGAGTGAAGAGATAAAACCTTTTCTGAAAAGTTAGAAAAAAACATCAATGATCCAGGTACCTCTTGAATTATGTCCGACATCCCATCTTCTTCCTCGTCTGGTTCTGTGGCTGCAGGAGGCTCCAGAGTCAGTCCTGAACTAACAGACTAGAAAACACTTCAATTAAAAGTGTGTTCTACAGCAACAATGAATGATGAACATAGAAAATACAGGTTACTCAGTTTTAAAGCTGTTCATCCTCTTCTTCCTCACTAGCTTCTTATGTGTTTCTGTCAGTTCTGTATTTTTCAGGCTCCCGTGTTTACTTTTTCATTTTTATTCTTATTTTTTAGTCCTAATTTTCAATTTTTTCTACAACTCAACAAGAAAAGTCTGGATCTTCACTACTAAAGCTCTGATTTGAGTTAGTCAGAACTCACAGCTTTGCTCTTTGCCAGGGTCATCTTGTGAGCTTGTTTGGTCAGGTCCTGTCGCCCAATCAGCTGACACACTTCCTCTGACCAATCAGAACATGGCTGCTCACGACATTGATAGATGGCCTCTCTGATGGGCAAAGCCATGCCGAAGGGGACAGACTCCAAGTCTTTCAGGGTAAAACCTAGGCCAGTGACAAGGCAAGGAAGGCGTTTTCAGTCTGCTGCTGAATCTGAGTGCTGAAACAAACGTTCCTGTGTGCATAAATGTTTCTGTTACCTTGTGAAGTGAGCCAGACAACCAGCTGCTCAGGCAGGCTCGCACTGGAAAACCTTACCTTCACACTACTCTGTCTAAAAAGGTATAAATGACCATCAGTGAGAATGGGAGAAAACACAATTCAGCAGATGGAAAACGTTACATATTTAAAAATGCCATCCTATTTAGGTTTCAGTTTAAATTCAATCTGATGAAGAATACAAGAGAAAAGGTAAAAGACTGTAAAAAGTTACACAGACACTAAAATAAAAAGCAATGTCATGACGTTTTCATTACCTTCTTGAGTATGGCTCAGTAGCACAGGACTTCTGACCTAAAAACATTACATGAAAGAAAAAAGGTAAGAAGAAACAGCACCAATAAGCTCATAAGCTTTTGATCGTGCCCTTCTATGATCTTATCATTTTCTGTTCAAAATTGCTATTTCAGATCATGTGAGCATTGAAGCTGCAGGTTTTTGCAGCACTCCTGGCAGACCCAGGATCTGTTGGACTATTTCACACATACCAGGGTTATCCTCAGGTTTTTAAAGTGTTAGGGCAGGACCAACAGGCTGATTTGGGAGAAAGAAGTACAACTGTCTTCTTTCAAAAAACTTTATTTTTCTGAAAGTACAAACCATTTTATATTATTTGGGTGCTGCAGAGCCATAAATGAATGCCACGTCATTATGAAACGTTACGGCTCAGAGCCGCTCGCCTCCTTAAAAAAAACATGACCCGAAAAAATAAATATGACCTGGCTGGGATTTGAACCCCAATCTCCCAGTCCAAGGGCGGACACTCGTACCACTAGGCCACTGAGAAGGTATGATATCATGGCAGCTGTCGTGCTAGCAAGCTAACAGCCACACTGAAGAACACAGGCTAACTCGTGCCTCGTAGACCACGTGGCTGTCGACAGTCAATGAGAGCAGAACACAAGGAGTTGAGTCCAGGGCATATTAGCGTGAACCACCAGGAAACCCTCCT
This sequence comes from Aphyosemion australe, assembly GCA_006937985.1. Taxonomy (NCBI): domain Eukaryota; kingdom Metazoa; phylum Chordata; class Actinopteri; order Cyprinodontiformes; family Nothobranchiidae; genus Aphyosemion; species Aphyosemion australe. Next base: position 433,705 of record SSNS01000090.1, read on the forward strand.
GCTGCAGTTTCTGTGTTTGCTCCTTCAACTGAGCGGTGAGTCTGCTGTGTGTGTGTGCTCATGTGCACGCTAGGGATGCACGTTTTCCAAAATTTCTTTAACCGGTTATTGACGCCCCTTAACTCATTAACTGCCAGACGTTTTCTAATCAGAAAGCCCCTGACTGCCAGCATTTTTGAGCGTTTTTCCTGTTTTTTGAAGAGTCACAGAACATTGCGCTCTATGATCATGTAAACACCAAAACTACCAAAAGAAAGAGTAGACTCACTTCTTACATCAGGAGGAATCGCCGTATTTCTAGCGTTATCCGTTCGTTCACAATCTGGTGCCCAACCGCCTCTCCAGACGCATTTCCGGTTCGGCGCATCGTTTTTTTCACAGCAGCGGCCCAAAACAAACTCGTAATCCATTGATTTTCCACTTCCTGATCACGTGATGTGTGACATAGACGGATGAAGATCCGCTTTAGACACGTGATGTTTGTTCTCACGGTGCGGGGGCTCGCTCCGACGCCCGCCCCGTAAAAAAAGTGAAATGACGACTAAAGTCGTCTTTGGCAGTCAGCGGTTGGATTTGAAAAGACGACTTTAATCGTCAATGGCAGGGAATGAGTTAACGGTTAATAGCCGGTTAACCGGAAACCAACCATGATAGCGGCGCTCTTGCGCCCTCTAGTAGCAGAAGGACTTGGAAGAGGTTAACCAGGCAAAACTATTTTACCCGGTTACAACATTAACGGAAATTAACCGGTTAACTATGTGCATGCCTAGCGCTTGTTAACGACTCGTTTTACCCCACTGAGGAACTCAGAGAGCGCTGGGGGGTTTAGGGGGGTGCTCTCAATCACTGCCTCAGTGCCGCTCTCTCGGTCCGCCAGGCGACGCCTCCTTTAGGCGCATTTTTCCAACAGGAAGTGTGAAATACACAGAACACCCATGTTGTGACTCATCCTTTAAAAAAGGTGTATGTATGTGTCCTGTTAATAAAAATATTTGAAAGCAATTTTTACCTTAGTTTTCATCTGATTCAGAATAATAGCTTTAAATGTTTTGATGTTATTTTTGTCGTGTTTGTAAATGTTACTGAACATTATAAATACTGTACTGAAGCTGGTGTTGAAAAAAAATCATTTCCTATAGTCGTTCAGCTCTAGTTCTACTATCTCATTACTCAGATTAACTTGAATTCAGGCTCACAGTTATGGTCAAGAATATGCCACATAAATGAACTTCAGATGAGGTAAGGGATGAGCGGAGAACGGGAAGGTGTCTGTTGTTTGTTACTGAACAATAACATAGCTTTATCACCAATGGCAGTGCTCACGTCGCCCACAATGTCCGGGCTAAATTCTGTCATAAAGATCAAATACCTGCACTTAGAGCTGTTGTGGTTTTTTTCACAGCAAACTAAGAGGCATGACTCACAAACCTTCTCAAAGCACGGCCCTGAGGCAGAGAACTAGGGGATTTGCAGGTAATATGGTCAAAAAACACAGAGACAAACTGTTGGGAATTTAAAAAAAAAAAAAAAAATGACCCATGAACCTCATTTAAAAAGTTTCTGGTATATTTAGCCCCAAGTGTTTATGGGGAAATAAAACACCCCATCAAACCAGCGGTCTGCATTTTGAGCAGAAGGTAAAATCTAGTTATAATTTAGCAAAAGACTCTCTGATGTGTGAAGGAAAAAAAGAACTTTACACTTTGTAGCTTTCTGAGTTATTTTTATACAGACTGAGGAGTAAAGCCAATTAAATAAAATTCTGTTAATTTTACTCAAAAATGTAATTAAATTGGTTCTGATTGGGTGTATCATTAGGTTTACATCTAAAGGTGAGAAAAGTACAATTTAAAAATGGTTTAAAATCGTTTTTTGGGTCAAAATCCAGTGGAACATACCTGCTGAGAGCTTCAACAGGTATTTAGACACGTTTGTTGAGGTGGCTTTGTCATCTCCAAGAACGTAAAGGGCATAACTCTGTGAAAGAAAACAGATTAAATAATTCATCTTCTTTAATATATTCTCTCGCACACGTTTGTGCACAAGGCGTTTCTTTTTGGTCAATAATAAGAAAAGGTGTTTCCATACGTTTTAAATAAGCTGCAATTATTCAAGACTGTTAAATCCCAAAGTATCAGATTTACTTTGAAAGCTTAAAGCACCTAAAAATATTGATTAATACGTCAGATATTTAACCAGTATGAAGCTAACTGATCATGTTCTGTGTAATTCATCCTAAATCGTACAAAATAACGTTCATCATACCAGAACCAGAAGCCTGGTTCTTTGACAGATGGCTGGCAGGTATGGAAAAGGTGTGTTTTCATCCCCTCTCAAGCAGCTGCTGAGCCAGTTGAACACACACGGAGGCTTGGAGCTCAGGAAGGATGGACGCTGCATCTGACCAATCACAGCTTAGAAGGAGCAGGTGTTTGGGGAAAAAAGATGAAAGGAAAAGCAATAGAAGGATAGGACAGCATAGAAAAAATATGTGTTTAAACTCTATCCACCTTATTCCTGGGCCTGCTCAGGTAAAAACGATGATGCGAGCAACATCCGGTGAGATACCAGACGTAGCCCATAGCTATTGGCTTGCATGGTGAGCTTTCATTGCTAGAAGCATTTTATCTGAACATTTCAAGAGGATTTTAAAAACTATTTGTAGCCAAAACATTTACTCGCGCAGCTCGGGAACATGCTGCGCTGTTCGCGATTGGCTACAAGAGCGATGTTTGGAGAATGCACTCCACTTTGGCTGTACACCAGTGCATGAGGACCCGGTCTTAATTGCGCTGTCACGTTGATTTTCTTGCTTCTGGAAAGCACATTGAATTGCCTCCGTGTATGAAATGTGCTATATAAATAAAGCTGCCTTGCCTCATGGGAGCTAGGAATAAGGTGGACATAGAAACAGATGTTGATAAGAGGTTTATACCCTCCACATATCCAAAAATAAACTTGAAAGTGTTTCACAAAATGCCGTGTTGGTTTCCTGTCTGAAGACTATTAAAAACTATTTAAAGCAGCAATGTGGAAGTTTCCCCCTCTTATGAATTATGTATGATTTTTTTTTTAGAATTCCATAAAAATGATTGAATTACCATGTATTGTGATATAAAATGGTAAATGGCCTGTATTTGTATAGCGCCTTCTTAGGGTTCTACAACCCCCCAAGGCGCTTCACAACACAATCAGTCATCCACCCATTCACACACACATTCATACGCTGGTGGGGATGAGCTACGATGTAGCTACAGCTGCCCTGGGGCGCACTGACAGAGGCGAGGCTGCCGAGCACTGGCGCCACCAGTCCCTCCGACCACCACCAGCAGGCAAGGCGGGTTAAGTGTCTTGCCCAAGGACACACAGCAGCATTCTCTGGCCGGAGCCGGGATCGAACCTGCAACCTTCCGATTACTGGACAACCCGCTCTACCTCCTGAGCTACTGCTGCCCATAATGTAGGCAATACATCTTTTTTTTTGGTTAAGCCCGACCCCGTCCCGTACAGCCCCATGCAGTTTAAATGCTCAGTATTAGCCAATAGCATTAGACATCCGCTTATGTACAGATGTCAACCACAGAGCGTGTGCAAAGTACCTGGACTGATGAAGGGTTGGTGATAATCCTTGTGGAAAAGTAAGTCTTTAAAATATATGTTTATGAATAAACAGGATAAAATGAGAATACTAACTGTAAAACAATCTGTTGCCCGGCTAGAGGTGCGCGTTCACAAACGTGTTGCTTACAGCCATAATCACAGAAGTAGGGAGAGGGGCTTAGTACATTTTTCCACCTCTAGATGGTGCCCTCTGAGAAAAAACTCCAGAACTCTGCTCCTTACCGTGGTCTATGACGCAGCGCTCGGTGAAACCACTCATTACTGACGGGTAGTCTCTCCAGTACAGATCAACATACTCCTCCAACTGAAGGTCTCTGCAAATGTGAACAAAATAAAAAGTTCATTTCAACATAAATGGATAAAATCTGTAGAAGATGCGACAACAATGACAGGATTATCCAGTCATACTACAGGTAAACACTTTTTTTATTACAGGCTTGTATCTGGGATGTAACGGTCTCTGCTAAAGCACAGGTAGACACCAAATATTGAAAAGTCATTAGCACTATTCCAAAAATAGTCCAACAATCCTCAGCAGCATCTGTGGCATTTAACATGCAAATGAACACAAAGCAAAAGTAATTAAGGACAAATAATTACTCATGTGTAAATTTGATTCATAATCAATACTTTATTATTCTAGGAGATAAAAAGTTCACTTTCCTGAAACTTTACTGAGGAAAAAAAGTATTAAAAAAAGTATTAAAAATCAGAATCATCTTAAAAGGGCAGAAGAATACAGTTTTATTTTTTATTTTTGAGCCTCTACATAGTTTATAAAACTTTGTTGAAGCTCACAGTGGCCCAGGAGCCCTGATAAATGGTCAAACACAACCCCATAAAACAGGCCTGCAATGAAATGAATGGCTTTTGCTGGCCACTTGGCCAGGACATGAATATTTAATGAGCCGTGTGCTGATTGGTCACTGTGCAGGGAGAGCTGGACCACAAGCTGTAGATCTATCTGGCATTGATATGAAGTCTGGGTATTCCCAGCACATCCTGGAACATGAGTACTTCAACATTCTTCTTTGTTGTTTTCCTCTCGTTGTCCAACAAGGACGATAGCATTAGCTCGGGTTAGCATTAGCTGTAGCGCAGCCTGGTGTTAACAATAGCTCAGGGCTAGCGTTTTTCTGCGGTTAGCATTATCGCAACCAAAATCTTTTGTATTGCCGACAATGAAGTGGGTTGGGACACTCAAATTTAAGGGTGTGTGTTTTAGCTTATGACATGTTATAGCAGATTTTCTCAGAACAAACATTTCTGAGCAGCCATTACATTACTCAGCAGGTCGGAGATGACACAGGCTTTTGGGATGCTACATTAGACACCCCAAGCTGCTCATATTTAATAACAAGGTAAATGTGGCTTTACATTCTAGTGCCCATTCAAGTTTAAATAGTTACAGGTGTAACAAAAAGAGCCATACTTAACCACAACCCACAAACTAACAATACAGGCCAATTACTCTGAAGAGCGCTTCGCTCTCCCACTCCACCTATTCTCTGTTCATCACGGTCACCAACAACAGCGGTCACTTGACAATCTGTTGAAGTTTATTTCTCAGCACACATCACTGAAGCACCTTGATTACAAACAAACTTTCACTAAAAACAATAAGCCGCGTTCCCCCTTTCCATCTCATGGTGAGAGTTCAATGCAATTCATGAAAAATTCAACAGGTTGTTTGTTATTGTGATATTTGACAGAGGACTCGTTTCTCTGAGTATAAAAAGGGACAGTTTGTTCTTTCCTTCCCATTTTAATTTATAACTCAAACTTACTGGTCTGAACAAACCAATTGTCTATAATGTACAACGTTGTGATGGTTACCTGGCCAGCTGTTGAAGGAGACACACCAGGGATGAAGCTTTAGCTCTGTGCAGCTCGTCCAGCTGCAGCTCCTGATACAGCAGGTGGAGAACATAGAACAGGGCGGGGATGTGAGGGAACAGCGGAGCTGAACTCTCCAGCTTCAGAGATGAACCAGGGGAAGATGCCTGGAGGACAGGAAGAACAAGGAGAGAAATACAAGGACTGTCATTAGAAATGGGATACATTCATCCATAAAATGTTCACTACTACAAATACCTGCATTTATGACCGGGTTTAATTAAAACCTGATTTCAGACCACAGCGCTTCAACTAACCTGACTTGATTGTTTCTTTGCAAAATAGTTTAAAATATATATATATATATTTCTAAACTATAAAAATCTTGATTCTTTTTTTTTTAAATCTATTTATTGGGAGCACAAATACTGAAACAAAAGCAGTCGTATAAAGTATAAAACAACTATTGTCCAACTATTACTTTGCATCTTATTAAAATAAACAAATACAGACAAAATAATAGTTTATATAATAGAGACATCCTATAATATTTGCACCCATAAGGATGAAACAAAATCAATCCATCAAGTCTCTAAATTTTACAGCATGCCAAATAAAGAGGTAAACAGCGTGAGATACACACAGAAGACAGGTTCCCCGTTTCTGTGGCAACAACATCCCTGGACTCTACTGAAGCGCAGACGGGCTGGGAAATGGTCTGTCGATGGTAATGAGAAGCCAACAAGTAGTCCCAATCCTGCAGAGAGAGGGGACAGACGAAAGGCAAGTTTCAAAAAAGGTTTATAAGACGACAAAAACACAACCAAAAATATAAAAATAAAATGATTACACACAACTATACGGGGATGACTAACGGTTAATGGAAGTAATTATGTGGACATATGAAAGGAAAAATACTCAACAGGTTGAACTGATTAAGACTTGATTTCATTTACTGTCCCAACAATGAGCCCTGAGAGTTAACCAGTATTATAAATTATACATGGATTAATGTCTGCTTTTATTTTTCATAGGTCTGAAATATTCAAACTAAACAATGGCTCACATTGTCTAAAATGAACACCATGGTAGCTTAAGTCAGATCTGACTCATGTCTGGTTAATCACAGCAAAGTGAGCCTCCAGCTGATTGACATTTTCCAGCCATGTTTGTTTTAATAGGAACATAAACAAACACAAATCTCCTTTAATTAGGGGCATTTTAAAGAAATTCCTCCAAGGGTGTTTTGTGAATTAAGACCTAGTTTTAGTTCTGTTTTTATTAAAGAGCAGGTCAGAGTTAGAAAAGAGGAGCAGTGTAAATGAACAAAGACGCGAGTAAAAATAAATGTGAATGCATTAAAGCTGGGGTGCGTGGCTTTAAAGTAACTTAAAAAGGCTTAAATGTGACCCTGTTCTATGATCTAAAGTAGGTAATCTTATCATTTTGATATCTCCTAAATCCCTCCTCAGCAAAAAGAATAATTTATGTGAGCCTAGAGCGTTGACCAATAGGGTTGCATATCCACAAGAAGGAGCTGTCAATCAACAAGAATGTACCTCAGTTCCCAGCATGCACTGTGGAGTTACGCCAGAAGAAGCCAGAGGTTTCAAATGGTGCAAACACAACAAGTACAGAAGATGCCCATTCCTCAACTGCCTACTTCTACTACTTCTACTTCTCAAAGAAAATTTTGTCTTAAAGTCCTTCTGCAAAACTCATCGTGAGATGTTTATGACAGTCGGGTAAAATGCACACTAGAGATGATTTTCAAAGATGGAGAGGGCTTTGTGGTCTACAAACTTCATGAAGAGTTGGAAAAGTTTCTTTAGGATGGATAAATACTAAGTAATTTTTTGTTTTTTAGAGAAAAATAATCAGTTTTATTTTAATAAAAGAAATAATAGTGCAGATCATTTATGCTGCATTTGCTGTAGACTAATATGGCGCTAGCTTGAATGCTAACTCGACCTGACCTGTAAACTTCAAGCCAACTGTGGAAAAAAAGGGGGGAGGGACAAAAAAGATGCTGTGGGAAACTTGGTGTTCGGTGCCTTTTTTTTACTGACATGAATAAAATGTTAGTTTTTTCTACTTTATATAACAGAGAAATGGCCAGCTGACTGTTGTGAATATTTTCTGCAATTCACTACCAAGTTATAAACTGATTTAAATTTTTTTTAATAATTTGGCATAATCACGTTTGTTTTCATCTTCACAACACTTGTTTACATCTCTCAGCATGGCAGAAATCCCATCACAGAAATGTGTTGATTATTTCCCATAAATGTGATATTTCATTAAAGGTTCAATATGAAGTAAGAATGACATCCAGTGGTCAAATTTGGGTACTGCAGCCCATTTTTCTAAGCAAAAAGTTGCATTCTCACCGCCGTTCTGAGAGTTTCATGGCTGTTACGGATCAGCGCCAGAATGACAAGCAAAGACGAGTCATACACAGTAAGTTCATATGTAGATAAATACATTGTCATATCTGGTGTTAGCACTCTTGCTTGTTTTACGATAGAGAGCACTTACTACAGTTACTATGGTAGTTTGTCTCCAGCATTGGAGGAAGTGTGGTTGTTTGCCGTCATGCTGTTATAGTTCTGAACGACTAATTAAAGAAACTAAAATGCCACGTTTGGCTCATTATTCACTTCACACATACATTTCACTGTAATATCGAGTTGTTGGTAATTGAAAAAGTAGCTTGAGATATTTTTAGAGCAGACCATTTGCTTTTAAATTCACCGTTAGCATTGTTAGCTCAACGTTAGCCTCTTACGTTCTTTACCCAATATTAGAGAAAAACAAAAAGATGCCGTGGCTTCTTAGAGGTACAAGGAATAACTTCTGGGTCGCTCCCGTTTACTGGCTTTGGTTCTTTCAACAACTGGAGCAACTGGTGTTGAATTACAAATGCCCGATCTGCAGCTTTAGCTCCACGCTGACTCTCCAACCTCACTGATATAAACAGAAATTACGTTCCTCTTTTGATTTTTTTTTTAAAGGAAAATAACTGACAACCCAAAGTCGGCTGAGAAGGAAATCTGTTTCAATGCAACTTTCCTTCCAACATCACTGAGACATTAGGCTGTTTTATTATTTCACTGTAGAATTCTTACATATTGCTCCTTTAAATTTATATTTAAAAACACTTTGACACAAAGGGTTACAGAAATTTGTCTTTGACGTGGCTCAAGCATTAAAATCCCACACATACACAGAGTAAGACACCTAAAACCACACATACTGGTTCAGAGACCGTCTATTAGAACATCTAAAATTTAGGAAATTCCATTATTGAGAGCTGTGTCGTTAGAATTACTCTTTTATAAATCACTTTTCCTCATTTGTTGCTGCATTGATTCCCGATCACAAAAACACACGCACCTCTTCAGAGCCTTGATCAGAGTGACGAGCCTTCTTGGCCGCGATAACTGGTGAAAGAGGCACTTCAAAATGTAGCTTTCAGAGGACAGAAACAAATACAACATGTAAATGGAATTTCAAAAGATAAACAAGAATTCACCTGTTTAACTGGTGAACATGACATTCAAAAAAAAAAAAAAAAGAAGTAAGACAAGAGTGGACCAACATGTCGGGTCCAGGCCAGGCGCTCCGTGTTGTAGCCCATCAGCGTCATAAAACAAGTGACAAACAAGCTCCACTCAGCATGAGCACTAGAGCCCCCGGGGGCGTTGTAGATGTTGTACCACTTCACCAAAACCTGCACATTTAACAGAAGAAAGAGGGATTAAAACAATGTCTCTGAACAGGTTATGAATCCAATGTTATTCTTTTATCTGTGGAACTTTATGCTCTCAATGAAGCACATTTTAGAATTCTAATAAAACTTCACATTGTTGTCCCTTCTGAAGTGGCTGTGATGTGGTGATAACTTTTAAAATCACAAACCTTCATCGCAGCATCTTTGGGCAGGATGAATCGAATGGCCTGGAGGCACTTTTGCACTGAAAACATCCGGATAAAAACAGGAAAAATTGGACAATATTAAAAGAAAAACTTTACAATTTGACTTTGCTGCTGTAGATTTCTTCTTATTTGGCAGGTTCTTGATCCCCTCACTGAAGCATACAGCTTTGTTGATCTGTCTACCAAGAATCTGGATCTTACATTTTACTAAAGTATAAATGTATTAATGAGATTATGTCACACACTTAAGTATTCTGGTCTCAATGGCAGCTGGAAGACACTGAAGCACTGTTAAAGACCCTGAAATTAATCTCTTCTAAATTTAACTTAAAAAAAATAAAGGTTTTAAAACTGAACTTCAGTTACTTTTTATGACACTCCATGCCTCACACACACGCACGCACACACACACACGCACAGAAGAGTAATTAGTGTTACAATGTCTGACCAATCAGATTCCTAATCAACATCACTAGGCTATCTTAATTGGACATCCGAAGTGGGAAAGGTCACGAAAGAGGTGGATAAATGCCATTTCATTAAAGGAAGAGAGTCTCATCAATTCAATCAATTACTAAACAATAGGGAAGGGTGCATGGACAGGAAACAGGAAAAAGTCAAAGGGACACAGAGATTTTTTTTTAAAAAGCAACAAAACCAGAGTTTGAAATGAAACTTTAACAAAACTCCAGATAAAATTCAAACAGGTCTCCAGGTGAGATCAGATGCTGAGGAAAAATAACATCCATGCCGAGCTCGGGTTTGAGGCGAAAATCCTGGGTTTTTTCTGAGAGGGCACCACCTAGAGGCAGAAAACATGTATTGCATCTGAGGTTCAAACTCCTGGTCGGGTCATACCAAAGACTTTGAAAAAATGGGACCCAATGCCTCCCTGCTTGACACTCAGCATTAAGGGGTTGGATTGGTGGGTTAAACCACCAAATGGTTCCCAAGCACGGCTGTGTCTGCAGCTCACCGCTCCCCCAGGGGATGGGTCCAATGCGGAGAACAAATTTCACACACACCAGTGTGTGTGACAACTAGTGGGGCTTTAACTTATCCGCCTATCGATCTTGCGCTCCATCTTTCCCTCACTCGTGAACAAGACCAGACCAAGAGAAGGCATTCTATCCTTTCCCGACTCAAGACCATAGTCTCAGATTTAGAGGAGCTGATTCTCATCCCAGCTGCTTCACACTCGGCTGCGAACTGGTCCAGCAAAAGCTGGAGATCACGTTTTGATGAAGCCAACAGGACCACATCATCTTCAAAAAGCATAAACCTGATCCTTAGGCCACCAAAACAGATCTCAACACCTTGGTTGTGCCTAGAAATCCTGTCCATAAAAATTAGAAACAGAATCAGTGACAAAGGGCAGCCTTGGCAGAGTCCAACTCTCACCGGAAACAAGCCCGACTTGCTGCCAGCAATGCGGATCAAGCCCCGACACTGGTCATACAGGGACCTAACAGCCCGTATCAAGGGGCCTGGTAACCCATACTCCCAGAGTACCCCCCCACAGGACCCCCGAGGGACGCGGTCAAACGCCTTCTCCTTCTCCTCCTTAGTAGAGCTGATTTAAAGTCTGGTGCTGCTGCAGAATTTCATTTAAATGTATATTTACCTTCCTGAATAACATCTGCATAACAAACTCTGTAAAAAATTATTTTCAACAAAAATTTCTATCTAAATACCAGTTTTGAATATTTAATACTTTGTTTGATGAACTTTAATTAGATGTCTGATTTTAACACAGCGTTGCGCAAAATTAAGATTTAACAGAAAATTTGTGCATCAACTAAAGAATTTAGCGACATTTTATGCAAATAAGGTGGAAAACGTCACGATAGCGGCCATGAAAATCAGCCCAAAAAAGACCGGCAGCACAAATCGGCCATTAGCTTACCATGACAGCTACATATTGGCAATGGTCGACCTCAATCTGTAATGTTAATGCAACAGAAATATTATATTTGCTACAACGTTTTAATTTGTCCTTGTTTTGAACAGAGAAAAAGACATCAGTCAAAGAAAAACAGAAAGGTCAGCATGTCTAAACAAACCAGAAACAAATCTTTGTAGCTAATCTTACATTTACATTTCTACTTTGGTTTCTAAAACGAAAAATAATGCAATGTTTTCCACCTAAAACGAATTCATTCTAAAGGTTAAAAGAAAAAAAATAAATAGGAGCACGTGCATCTGACTGTTCTAAGCTGCAGAGGACACTGACGTAAGAAATTAATCACTATAAGTGTGTGTGTCTGCCTTGTAACGGCATCCTCAGTAAATCGAGATTATACGTCACTGAAACACACAACGGCTTCCAAACCTAATTTAAAGGTTCTAGCTGTTGTGACTCAGCCATCAGCATGTGTCAGGAGGGTCCGGTTAAAAATGTATGCATTTTTTCAACAGTTACACTGTCCAACAAAAACACCTCGTTTTAATTGGAAATGTAATTTTATTGTGCACAACAAATATGATCACGGTGTTTCTCTTACCCAGCTCAGACGTAGCAACTTCAGGTACAGAGATCCTCAGCATGGCGCCACTGCCGAGTTCCTGTTGAAGAAAAAACAGCACAAATGACTCCTTTGCAGTCCAATTTCACAGAAGCGTGGTGAAATTTAAGATTGTGTCCCTATTTCAATAATCTGCTTTGCAAAACTGTAACTAAAGCAGTTAAATTGAAAATTATTTATCCTCCATCAGATTTTGTTAGAAAAACAAAAATCTGGTGAGTCTAGATGAATTTAAAAATAAATTGATATAGCAGAAACTTTTAATGCAGTTCTGCATCAGCTTGTAGAGCGGTGTTAAACTACAGAAGGAGTTTATGCCCAACAGATTAGAATCAGGATGTATAGTAACGTTCTGGATCAGAGCTTCTATTAGGCCTTTAGCATTGACCTAGACTCTTTTTGGTTGAAAACAACGCTCCACTTTGATGGTGACGGCAATTTCAAGAATGTTTCCTCAAAAAAAAAAAGAAAGAAAGCACTGTTGCTTTGAGGCTTTTAGGCCCCCCAACACAGAAACGAGCATGAAGATAATCTTATTTCCAATTTATCACCAGCTCTACCACAGTGAGACGGGAGTGAGGTGACGCGGCTCCAATCTATATGTGGATAATAGACCGACATCTCTAGTGGCATTAATGTCATGTTGTATCCAACTGGGTTGGGCTATCTTCTATATTTTAAAAGAGAAAAACCTTCATGAGAAAATAACCAATCAACCCAACAGCCCAAATCTGGTGCTTCGAAATTCTCTGCAGGATTCAACATAAATAATTGATACCAGCTTTTCTCTGTGGCCTAATTAACACAGGAAAGCAGGTTGGAGGTAAATGCAGTTTTAAATTCTAGAACCCCTTTAAAGCCCCCATCGTTGATGAATTAATAGAGGAGTCTGTTTCACTGCCACACAAAATTCAAAATATTAGCTGTAGCAAAAATAACTGATTATCTTGAATGATCGCCATTATTTTTAAAGCAAACTCACCAGAGTGACCCGGTTGCAGACAGGATCCCGTAAACCTTGTATGCAGGGTGTGGCTTGTTGAAAAACGTAATCTTCAAAAAATGAAGTTTCGTGGTGTTTATTGTTTAGACCCTTAGGCTCCGATACTGGTGAAGGCATGAAATCCTAAAAAAGGCGTGCAAAAGTTAGTGGACAAAATTTGGGAACTTAAATGGTTTTCTGATCGTCTTTCATTCATTTCCTGACATGCGGTGTTTTAACATGTGCTGGTACCTCATTGAGTCTCTGGATGTGCCTGTTTCCAGCATTAGCAGGTGTGCTGACACTCTCCACTGGAGTACTGATGTGGGGCCGCTGGTTGGAAAGGCTGAAGCTGGGGGACAAGAGACCAGGAACAAACACCTTACTGACCTGCAGGAACACAAGGGAACAAATTCACGACTGTGTCACTCAAAAAAATAAATGGTCTGAAATATAAAACAGCAGTCAGGGATTTCTCTTGAGGCTGTACCTACCCTAGTGATTCCTGTGTAGAGAACCAGACTGCCACATGCCTCCAGAACCAACATGGCATCTATATTCTGCAGAGCAGAAATCTGTTATCAGAAGCACTAGATCTTGATTTAAGGTAAATAAAACATTGTAATACTGTGTTAAAGCAAGAAAACCAATGGAGAAGCACTAGATTTTTCTTCTAATCTGCATTTTCATTAATTGACTAATACTGTCGTTAACTCACCTGCAGAGGTGCTGCGTCTTTGGCAGAAATGGTCGTCACAGACGGGAAGATGAGCTGAGACGATTCGTTGCCCTCGATAAATTTCACACATCTGTGGAAAGAAGAAAATACGGCCAATCAGACAGGTCACGGTAGGAAGACTAACGCCATTAAATGTGAAATATTTAGAATATAAGACACAAATTGCATCAGTATGGCTGATAGTGCTGTGTTTAATAAAGTCATGTGTAATTTTACACAAAACCATCACCAACAAACCAAGAATACACATTAAAGCTCAAGTAAAACAGCTCTAGTTTTAATAAAAATATCAGAATTATTATTGAAATATTAATCTATTGAAATTCATTTATTAGCATGGATCCCTTTAGATAACTTCTCCGTGTAAACTGTATGTGTCCTTATCAAATACACTTTAAGTGAAACAGAGACAGTGTGTGTGACGTGTATCTGTTGACCTCAGCTGCTGATGAGACTCCACCAGGAAACAGAGATATCGGTTCTCACAGAGGTCAGAGGTAATGAACACTTTCGATGCCTGGCTGCTCATCTCCCTGCAGAAGCAAACAGATCAACACTTACAGATTTTTTCCCCACTTGTTTTATGCATATTTTACCTTTTTATGCAATAATGACACATTTATCCTCATTACAAAAATAAAACAGCTTCCCTGACCCAAGAGGAAAAGAAACATCAAAAGATGGAACAGTAGCTTAAGACAAAATTGTGTTAATCAAATTTTTTTATCTAAGCTCATTTTTCCTCAAAAGGTCATTTGACATAAATAATAAGGCATGGATACTTTTCATAAAGAGTCTTGATGACCCAATATAACAGAAAATTGAATAAAGGCAATCAATTAGAAGAAAATGATGAATTTATATTAAAACTGAAATATCAGTAATTCTAATAACTGTCATTGCTGTAAATGAATCAAGTCTGCATGTCTGTGTCTGCTTTCAACCCAACTCGGTTCTGGTTATTACCTGTGACAGCCAGCAGCCACCGTCTCACTCCACAGCTGCTCCACGCAGAGGTCGGGTACAATGGGCTCCATCTCCGGCGGGAGCATCGTCTCGTTCACAGTGCTGTTAGGTGAGGGCAACAAACCGTGGTGCCCCCTGGAGGCCGGGCTGTGGAAAGACGTGTTGAAGCGAGACGCACCTGAAAAGGACGGCGCTGCCATGCCTGGAGAGTGGGCGCGGCTGGGATGGAAGAAATAAGAAAAAAATAGGTTTTATAACCAGTTATGATCCGGAGTCAACAGCTGACCAGGTTAAACTCACCTTAGGGCAGCCATGTTGGATATACTTGGGGAATGAACTCGAGAGTGAGTTCCAGGTGAGGAGGTCACGGCCCTGTTTGGGTGACTTCGGAGAACGTTGTAGTGCATAGGAGAGCTCAGAGCACAACTAGAGGATAGAAGAGAACAACAGTGGGACCAGAGATTTTTCTGACACGTCCTAAATGAGCAAGAGTTAACTAGCATGAATATAAATCAATACATTCTTGGGTGTTCGATCCAAAGTGTCTCTTTGTTTTCTTTTTATTTCAAATATTTACTCTAAGGGTTGAAAATGATTCTACTGAGCACATAAAGATTAAGAAAATAGAGAAAATATCAATTTCAAGAGATTTTAAGAGTAATGTTAAAACTGACGAACGAAAACAGTTTGATGGGAAAACCTTGGGTCCTGGCTATGGGTAGACCGATACATCGGTCAGCTGACATATCAGGCCGACATTTACAGTTTTTTCTACATTGGCCGATATTAAGGGTGCACCGATTGCAGTTTTTGGCTGATCACCGATCATCGATCTTGAGAAAAATCTGAGATCAAGGCCGATAAATCTGTTGGCCGATCGATCGGTGCACCCCTAGCCGATATTTGTCCTTAGTAAAGCCAATTTAAAGTCAGGCACATCCTCGGGCAGTCCGGGGCTGCTGCAGAATTTAATTTAAATGTATTTTTACGTTCACTAATAACATCTGTATAATCTATACTCTAAATTAACTTTATTTAGGTGTCTCACTTTAACACTGTTCAATTCAGAGTTCAAAAACTGATTCCGCTTCAGAAATTTTGTGCATCAACTGATGTTATTAGTGACATTTTAACATGAAAATAATGTGGAAAATATTTAGATATCAGCCATTAAAATTGGCCTATAAAATCAGCAGTACATATCGGCATCGGCAATAGAAAAACCAGTATCGGTCGACCTCTAGTCCCGGCATATATCATCACACTAAATATGATTACAGTTTATGCATCTTTTTCACAAATTGACACAACAGAAATGTTTTGGTCCAAAAGATTATAATATAGCTGCTAAAAAAACAACTACATCCTCCATGCCAACCAGAGAAAATGTTCCATAGGACAAAGCACCCAACCTTTTCAAATCTGTTCCACTTCCCGCTGCTCCACTTCCACCAGGAGAGTCGAGGCGAGAGATGTTACGTAAATGAGAGGTCAGAAAACTCGAAGCCATGAGACCCAGTGGCTTCCCAACTGGCTCTGTTGGATACCTTAGAACTGTGGAACACTCCTATAAATAAAACAAACATCAGATCAAATTAGTCTGTTGTTGTCAGTTCACAGTATGTTCAGGACAGTCAAGTTAGCTGAAATGCTGTTTCTCTCTCATCTTCATAGTACAGGTAATGTAAATGTAAATAAAGGCATAACATTTTTAGAAAGTATAAACACAAAAATATAACAGACAGTTTGATTAACTTTGGTTAAATGTTTGATTTTAATACTGAGCAGAGCACATAATTAGAATTTTAACAGTTTTAGACACTGATTAGATTTAGAAATGATGTGCATTCATTAGTGACATTTTAGCATGCAAAACATCTAGATATCGACCATGAAAATCTGCCCCATGAAAAATTGGCAGCACATATCAGTCATTGGCTGACCATGACCTGTACATATCGGCATCAACAACAGAAAAACCCATAATCAGTCAATCTCTAATCAACAACAGGGCCAAGCAGAGGCAAGACTGAGTTTCTTTGTGTTTATATGAGGTCACTTACATCCTGAGTGACTTTACGCAGCGCCCACACAGTGTGTGTTCCTTGTAAAGTGTCGTATGATACAACTATAGAGGGCTGGCAGCAGGTGAACACTATCTTCATGGCGGAGTCAGACACATAATGCACACTGGAGCCATCAAACTGACCTAAAACAAATCATTAACAAAAGAATGTAAAATTATCAACAATCACTCAGAAAAAATGCATCAGACACAGTCTGTGTGAGTGTGAATGTGTGTGTGTGTGTTACCTGAAGGTTTGGACACAAGTGGTGCAATCTCGTCTAGAGGATGCAGCATGCTGAACACTGTGGGAAGGGGTTCCCTGCAAAACAAAAAGTAAGGAAGCTGCAATACACGTCGTCCACATGCATCAGTGTCTGTGGCGTTTCACTAATCAGTACATGTATACTGACACTGTTGGGCAAAATGTAAACACAGTTAGTTCTTTAATATGAGATTGCATATGCAAGTGCTTGTGAGTGCAACTGAGATACCCTGGGGGGTTGAGCTGTGTGTCATTTGCTGAATGTTTCCGTTCCAACAAAAGTCCAAACTTTGTCGCCCAGACATTTGAGACCTAGAAGATGGAAGATGAGACGGACAGGAAATAAAATAAGAAAAATAAATAAATAAAATGGAACTGAATAAAGGCCAGCATCAGTTTTCTGAGCCATCTTGACCTGTGAACATAAAAATAACACACCAGCATCTCTACGTTCCTCACCTGGAAAGGTAGTGGTGAGATAAAATCTTTCCCAGTCATAGTGTGTACATTAATACAGCTGCTCTGGACAATACAAACTGTCTGCTCCACTTCTTCTTCTGCAAAAACAACAATTAAAAGCACGTAGTTGTTTCAACAGAGACAACGCAGACCAAGGTAAAGCTGCAGCAAGTGTTATTTCCCATCAACAAACTGTCTTAAATATTACTGTACCGTCATTGTTGTTTTGAGGAACAGCAAAGTTGCACCATAAAGCCTTCAGAAAAAAGAAGATTGTGTAATTTAACAATTAAAATTAATGTTTTGTAAACAGAAATTGACATTTGGTTTTCATTTTTGCCAACCTGCTGCACTGGACTGTCAACAGTGAAAGCCTTGTACACACTGGAGGCTTGTGTCCGGCTGCCCTGACTCCAAACAACCACGTTTCCAGCAGCATAAAGCTCTTCTTCAAACATGACCTCATCTTCTTTGACTCCCATGCAGCCCTTCCTAAGCTGCCACCATTCCTTCAATTAAAAACAAGTCATTAGTGTGGACCAAAGGATCACTAAACATGGCACATTTAAAGTAAATGCTCAAAGAGCACGCAATCTCACCCTCTCTCTCTCCTGCAGACTGACTTCCTTTAGAGACCCCACCAGGCCAGCAGCACCATCTGATGACCAGAGCTCAGAGGCTGGCTGGAGCTCTCTAAGCTGCAGGTTGAAGGCATTTGGATGGTTCCTGCAGTGCTCACGGCCAAATGGGACAAACGACTGCAATTCCCCTGCGGCAATCATCGTGGCTGTCTCTTCATACACGACGTCCGACATGAGTTACAGATTTCAGCATTATTTCTGAGACAAGTGAGAAATAAAGATAAATAATTAGAAAAATACACACGAAGAAACACCATCAATCTATCTATCTATCTATCTATATAGATATGTATATAAATATATATATATATAGATATGACATGTAATCATTTGTGGAAAACATGAATAGAATTAAGATGGAACTGTTAAAAAAAAGCATTTTTCCACATCAGACATGAAAACATGTTAGAATTTAAATGATACAACTGTGTCAACAGTTAATGTCTTTAAATACTGTAACTTAGACATAACATGTATTAGAATTTTTATTTAATCTTTAATTAGGGTTCTATAAGTGCATTCAACACAAATATTGCAAAATAGCACGAATTATGTTATTACTTTCCTATTAAAGTTTGCTACTAATCAACGACAATTTCAGAAGCTACCCGTCTGTTCATAATAACAAGCTCGATAGGATATTTTACTAGCATTAAACAAAGCTCTCTTCTTTTCGTTTTACAGCTGGGATTCGATGGGTAACCAAACATTAGCATGCTATTGCTAAAACCCCATATAGTACCACTGTTACATGCTAGATAGCATGTTAGCTAGCATTAGCATTAAGTGTACAGGGACACATTTATCCGCTTGCCTGATAATAAGGAATAGTCTGGCTCTTGTCGCGGAGTCCTCGTCTTTTCTTTGTGTGAGGCTTGTTTGACGACAACGGCGTCACCGCTGCGTAAAGAAAAAACGACTCGGTAAAGTTGGCAAAATAGGGATTTGGCTACGATAGGTTTTCAAATGACCGCGGACATCTTTGCTGTCCACCCAGCCTTTTCCTCCACGGCTCAGCCAATCAGCTACGAGAAATTTACGTACTGGGAGCTGATTGGCTGTCGTCATCAGGACGGTCTAAACTTGACTAAAGATAGTAGTATAGTATAGTATAGTATAGTATAGTATAGTATAGTATAGTATAGTATAGTATAGTATAGTATAGTATAGTATAGTATAGTATAAAAAAATTGTACTTATCTGTTTCCTATATTACAGTTGTTCTCCATTGGTTTGGCTCATTTCTTGAAACAGAAATTACATTCTCAAAATAACATGGACAAACCTCCAAACCAAATGTTCACAACAGAATGGCATTTCTCATTCATTTAATCAAATGGCAAATGCCTTAGTACATGTCTCAATTGTCCCAGTGCATCTTTGCAAATGATTAAGTACAAGTAGCCTACAGTTATACAGTTAGCCCACATTTAGCACATTTTCCAAATAATAGATCTTGTAGATCTAAACTGATTAGTCCATTCTCAGTCCAATGATCATTCTCTTCAAAACATGTCAGCGTGATTTTATTGTATAAGTACTCGCAGCACAACTGTCTGTTCAATTGTCAAAATTGGTCAAGAACATAGTACCATGAATACCATATATGAATTTCTTTGAATATTTGATACATTGATGACAGTCATTGACAGTCAGGTGAAACTAACGAACGGGGAGTGTCACACACAGGTGTTTTCCATGATCGTGTGCTGCCAAATACAGATATATAGAGCTTGACCAGCGCCAGTCCGATCTCTGAACATGGATAGACAAGGCCAAGCAAACGGACAAGGGGAAGTTCTTCCTCAAGGAAGAGGAGGAAGAAGAGGCGGACTGAGAATGCGTGGTGGAGGAATAGGGGGAAGAGGCCGAGGAGCGCGAAGACACAGTGCTGTCCCAAATGAAAATCGGGCCACAATTATAGACCATGTCATAAACCATGGCCTCACAATGGCAGAGGCAGGTTGTCGAGTGCAGCCTAATGTGCCTCGCTTTACAGTCTCCTCCATCATCCAAACCTTTCGCAGGGAACACAAGTATGTACTCTAATCTATTATGGAATTATATATTGTATAGGACAGGGCACTGTGCGTGAAGCAAAAAACGTATAACTTACTGTAGAGATTGTGTGCATCTGCCTACAGTAGTAGGTCTATACTAGCAGGTAAAGAGGACTAGTGGAATGCTTTGATACTAAATATGACAAGACATATATTGAACAAATGACTGTAAACAATGGAATTACATAATTTATACAGTTTAGAGTAGTATTCCAGTCACTGTGCAATGTTGCATTAGGGTTGTGGTGAAGTTACTGTGAGTAAAACAATAATACAATTACACTGGTAACTTACTGTATTCTGTTTGTTGTGTAGGATTGGACGACAACCTCACGTGGGTGGCAGAGGAAAACTGCTCAATGAACAACAGGAAAGAGATTTGTAACATGGTGATGGCAAATAATGCCATCACATTGAGACAGATCCGTGATGCCATCCTTCAGGACAATCATATATTCCAGAATATAAACACAATAAGCATCTCCACAATAGACCGGGTTTTGAAGAAGCATCAGATGACAATGAAACAAATCTACAAGGTACCATTTGAGAGGAACTCTGACAGAGTGAAGGAGCTGCGGTACCAGTGTGTAAATGTAAGTCAGTTACTGGTTGTCTCTCATTATAACCTTATAACCTGTAATCACAGTAAGCAGTAGTTCACTTATTTGGTTTCGATACCTCCTTTACCTGATTTCAGAATCAGTATTTGCTTCATCTGACTTCAACAATTTCAACAGAAAACCGCAGTTTACTGTATTATACAATTATCATTATGATACTTATTTTGTTGTCTCCCATTCAAATCTATCTAATACTGTAGGTTGTACTGGAACATCTAAGTAAGTCATCAGTATTTCCCACTCCCACCCTGCAGTACTTCCTCATAGGCCTATCACTAGTTTAGAACCACTGGAGTAGTGGCCTGTACTATATTGAACCTGTGGGGGAGAAGTTCTCTTATTGCAACAATATATATCAGTATTAGCAAAGCTTAACATCATGAACCCTTTAGATGCAGTAGTAGCAGCAGCAGGGCCCTCATTCTCTCCATATAGCACTGAGATTTCACTTTTATTATGCTGGCATTTGTATTTGCTCAATATAGAGGTTAAACTAAGATCACGTTTATTAACTTGTCTTATAGCATGACAAAAAATGTGCACAAGAGATAGACAAGTGAGCGTTGGGGCCCACCTAGATGGCTTGTACCTTGGGCCCAGAATTTGGTGCTACGCCCCTGGGGAGAACATGTAATTGTCTAACTGTAGTATATGACTCTTCTGTATGACTGATTTTATGTTCTTTACTCTATTTTAGAGAATAATGGCATTGGAAGGACATGAGACCCCTCACATCCTGGTGTTCGTGGATGAAGCTGGCTTCAACCTGGCCAAGGGACGTGGCCGTAATATTATTGGCCACCGGGCCACAGTGGATGTCCCAGGTCAGCGAGGGGGCAATATAACTATGTGTGCTGCCATTTCTGAAAATGGTGTGGCCACTGGCCACTCACATCCCCAGTCTTGGCCCATACAACACACACAAGCTCCTCATCTTCTTGGATCGCCTTTATACTGATTTTATCCCTGAAAATGAGAGGTCTCATAGGGCCTCACCTACCCATTTATGTAATTGTGTGGGACAATGTCAATTTCCACCGTAGCCCACTTGTTAGGGGCTGGTTTGAAACGCATCCAAGGATGGTCATGGAGTTCCTACCACCTTACTCTCCTTTCCTCAATCCGATAGAGGACTTTTTCTCTGCTTGGAGGTGGCGAGTGTATGAGCATCATGCTCAGGATCAGCAGTCCCTGCTCCATGCTATGGACGCAGCGTGTGACGACATTACAGGAGATCAATGCAGGGGATGGTTGCGGCATGCACGCCGTTTCTTCCCTGGTTGCATCGCAAGAGAAAGTATCCGCTGTGATGTGGACGAGAATCTGTGGCCAGACGGACAACAGCGTGTAAATCAGGAGGGTGAAGACGGTGGACAAGAGCGGGAGAATGAGTACAGCGACCACTGAATAAGTCCTTGTTTTTTGATTTTGTGTTTATACAATTTATTACTGTAATGTACATTCACTTTTTACATGTGTGAATAAAAGATGGTTATAATTTTCTTGGTAGTGTGAGTGCAATCTGTGATGTCAAACCTTGGAGGCTACTGTTTTCTGTTGTATATTGTTGGTCCTCTGCCATAGTGACAAAATGTCAAAATGATGATAGAAGAGAGAGGCTGCATCAAGGGCAGGAACAATGTGAAAAAATGTCATTAAGTTGTGAGAATTAGACGACTATGAGCAGATTTTCCTGATAGAAATAGAAAAATATTTCTTATTGGAACAAATTAATTCATTTTTAATCAGTGAAACGTATCAAACAAGCACTGATTTTACTCAACAAGTGCCATTAAAACAATATTTTAATTATTCTACTAAACATTTAAACTGAAAGCTCTTTCTAACTGAGAGGATATTAATTAAGCCGGCCACAGAGAGCATCGGTCGTGTTGATTAGGAACAAATGAGCTGATATTTATTTACAGGAGAGGTTAATAATGACCTGAATTTGTTTAAAGTCACGGTCAGGTTTAGGCTAAATCAACGCATGAACTCTAAAGTCTGTTTTTTACACGTTGCTGATTAGAAATGATTTAGGAATATCTGGTCAAAGCCAAGCTTCAGAAATGTTGGTGAGCAAAATAATGAGTAAATTGGCCTTTTTGCTCAACAACCAGGACAAGCATTTTTACTCATTAAGCCAAAGTGTGCTGGCTTTTTGTTATGAGTCCATCTTACTTTAGCAGGTGCTCAGATTTCATTTCTGCATGACGGTGAACTCATCTACGAGCAACTGTGACGCACTGAAGCTGGAACACTGGTGAAATCGTCCTCTCGTATTAGAGTTCATTCTGAGGACTATTTGAAAGTGGTGACTTCTGGAATGCCTGGGTGAAAAAAGTAGCTTATAGACACACTCAAATAATCTAATGCAATTCAGTTGGCTGTTATTATGCAGGGTTCCTTCACAGAGCAACAAAAAAAGAGGCTGCATGAAAGAAACGCTATGGAAGAAAATTAAAATTTATCCAAATTTTATCCACGACTCTCCTCAGAAAGCTTGTGATCGCAATAGAAAAATGACCTTTAGCGGTACATTTTGACATGTCACCACAGAAAAGCCCGACTGCAACTACTGACATCAACCATAGTTCTGTTGCGTTCAGGCGGGCCGGTGACCCAGCATGCACAATAGCAGGGTGCCACCTAAATGGGATGCAGCCATTACTTGTCTGACGAGTTAAAATGTCTTCAGTGACAAAAATGAACTTTTCAGTCTGGAAAGATGGAATTACACCTTCCTCAGTGAGAAAGGTTTTAAGATGAGGTGTCAAAGATCCACAGGAAACAGAGATAGATAGATAGATAGATAGATAGATAGATAGATAGATAGATAGATAGATAGATAGATAGATAGATAGATAGATAGATAGATAGATAGATAGATAGATAGATAGATAGATAGATAGATAGATAGATAGATAGATAGATAGATAATCATCATTTCCCAAACAGGCCAAGTAATGTAATCTGATTGGTCCCCATGAAAGGGCCAGACCCAAGTGCATTCTGGGTACATTTCACCAGTTAATGAGAGCTAATGATGGAAATGTGAGTGTGCACATCTACAAGTGTGTGTTGTACCAATTAAAGTCCCAGGATGGCATGCTGCACATAATGTCTGGCATGGGGCCGAATCCGGGCCAAATGTATTTATGTATTTAGTTAATTTAGGATGCAGTGCAGAGCTCTGGTGGACTAATTGATCTGTGCTGCTTGCAAACACTAAAACAAGGCCTCCGTTAAAGAATCCTCCAGGGAATGGTACTCTGATGCGTGTGTCCGGTGTGTTCCTGGACGTGAGTGAGTAAGGGGAAAGTGGAAAAGAGGTGAGTGTTCATTTGTGAATGTTTGGCATAAAGACAATTTGAGTTACTGACGAGTTCTTCACAAGATCCTGTGCATTGGTCTTTTTCACCGTTATCTAAAAATAAATCAACTGTCTGTAAATGTGGACAATTTTAGGGCCTGTTTACAGTTTCTTTTATTATCTTGTGGCATAGACTGATCCTGTTTTACGAACCCCACACAGGCAGCTCCAGAAAACGGCGTAGATGCCATCGTAAACACTTGGGCTTGGACTGTGCTCTCATGAACCTTTCCAGTTTTAGGCTTCCTGTACAACTCGGAGTCCTGTCCCATTGTCTGCAGAGATACTGCATTACAATCTGCATTTGTGGGGCGTGTTCAGAATGGACAAATGACTGGTAGACTGTACAGTGTGAGAGCAGAGACTTCACCTAGACAAGGTTATTATGGACTCTTTGTAGATTCTAAGGTTTTGCTCAATGAAAAACATATAATAGTTTTTGGATTATGATTGATCACTCTGAGTTTCACATGCAGGCTGAAGGTGAACTTTTTCTTCATGCATCTTCTTCTGCATTAGCCACCGAAAAGAAATAAATAGGAAAACAATCGGGACACAAAGGCCAGTAATATCAACACAAGAATCTTAAATTTCACTTTAAAGGTGTCCTAGAATGCAATTAATCAACAATCTAAAACAGAGCTTTGAGACTCCAAAAAGCATAAGAACAATTTTTTTGGCTTTCATCTGTCCCAGGAGCCCTGATACAGGCCATTCTAAACCCCCTTACTCAGGCCTTCAGTGAAATGAGCTGTTTACCCCTCCCTCTCGGCCAGGACATGCTGATTGGTTGGTTTCCCCAGAAGGCCTCAGACACATGCAGGTTTGAGGAGGCGTGGCTCCCCCTTATGACGCGTTAAGGAAGGCTTTCTCAGAACAGGAGGTTTTCTCTCGCCTTTTTCAACTTTCTAATTTACATAAAAAGTAGGTCACACACGGCTTTGACTTTTTGGCATGCTACTGTTGACCACCCAAGCTGTCTTATTCAACAACAACAAGGAAAATGTTTGTTTACATTCTAGGTCCCCTTTAAATTCACACCTCCTTCAAGATATTACAAGCTGAATTAAACAAACAAAACCCGCCAGAAAAGGTCTACGCCCCCTGCTGTCCTGGGGGAGAACTGTTTAGCAACGCCAGCAGAAAACATCTCCGTTAATACTTGTGCATGAGTGCAACCTTGCTGACGGAGAAGTATAAACTGAGCTTAAATGTTGCGTTGCTGTTAGTGAATGAGAAAGACTCGAAATCCAAACGTCTACCTCCTGAAACAGGAGTGCATGGGCATTTATTATCATCACAACAAAATAATAATCATAGGGCATTCATTCGTACTGGAGACCACAGCAGATTTAATAAAGGCGTGGAACACTGAAAGAATATTTTTTATTATTATTTCTGATTATAATCAGTCACTCTGAGTTTTTCATGCAGGCTGAACATGAAAATAGTCTCCTACACCTATCTCCTGCATTAGCTTCTGATAGAAGACAGTGAAACTCTAGGATTTGAAAATCCTGACAGATCTACATCACACTGTCACTTAACATCCATGGACTCACCCATCTTGACTCACGACGGGGAAGGCTGTTGTTGGTTTAGCATCCAGGAAAGAGCAGAGAACGTTTCGGCTAGTAGAAGCTAACCGTTAGCATTAGCAACTCCACCACAAAGCAGAACTCCTCCATGAATATCAGGAAATAAGTCTCCAAATCCTGCCATCTGTGATGTGGCTCACTAGTGCACCAGTGTTTTTGTCCCCCCCAAGTACAACTTACAAGGCATTTACTCCTCCTAGAGACCACGGCAAAATTATTGATTAAACAAGTGTTCCACACCTTTAAGAAAATGAATGAATGAGAGCTTTATTAGTCCAAACCCAGTTCAGTTGTTTGAAAGATGGAGATGATAGAAGACTGGAGACACCAATACATTCATCAGGAAAACTAATTAGACTGAAAATTCAACACTGAGTCTTTAGAAGAAGGGACAAAGCTGCACTTGCTTTTTGATGAAACATAATGTTCTTTAGTGTTTGCATGAAGATAATTAGCATCTTGAATTAAATAATTGCTGTGTCAAGAAATAAAGCATGTTCTAGGTTCTCAAAAGTTGATTTAAAAAAAATAATAAAAAAAGGTTTTTGAGCAGGTAAAATATCATACATAACCCGACTCAAAGTATTAACCTACAAGCAGCTTTTATTTTATTTTGTCTTGTAAAAAGTTGAAGTGGCTTTAATAAGACATAAAAAAACAACTTTGATCTATTTTCCTACATTTAAACTTGATTTTTGTTCAAAATTGACATGATCGTTGATGAACGTTCCTCCTGTTCATGAGAGAAGACGAGAGTCATGCAAAGTTTGTGTCATGAACATGTCATTTGTATTAGGACCGTAATTCTGCTCATTTCCCGAATTTCCTCCGGTGCACTTGACCTCTTGAGTTCCTTTTCAGCTGTGAGCGCAGCCTGTGTCCTGCTGCAGTAAACCAGGTTCAACCATCAGGGAGGTTTAGCTGTAATTTATCAGCCTGGTCTCCTCCGGTTGTCTCAGGAATCCATCACCAAACCCAACGAGATCCCCGCAGAGCCAGAAAGAGTCATCCAACATGGGAAAGGAAAATCAGTTTGGAAGAGATGCCTATCCTGACGTTTCAGAGATCTGTTATTTCTCTGTTACGAGAATCAAGCAGTAACTCGCACTAATGCATACGCAATATGTGGATTTGTCTCTTCACTAACACAATATTTAAAAAAAAACTTTGTCTTAGTTTATTCATTAATCACAACATTTACAAAATAATTCCTATAAAAAAACTGGTAACACTCTACAATAATGGTCCCTTTATTAACGTTAGTGCATTATTAAGCATTAATAAACTATTAAAGTAGCTCTCCAGAGTATTTCTTTTATCTGATGGCACCATCTAGTGGCTGACAAGTGGATCACACCAATAGTCGGTCGACTCAATAATTTAAAATGGCAACTGCACGTTTCTTGTTTATGAATGTGCTTCTGTAGCCGACCAACAGAGCTAATTCTGGTCGGCGGTCAGTTTCCTATTGCATGGATTTTACAGGGCAGGGGGCGGGTTTAGCACAAAAAAATTCCTGAAAGGGGAAAACTCTGGATTGCTGCTTTAAATAAAGTATTAACAACTGCTTAACCATATTATGTAATGCATTGCTAAGCAGACATGCTTAGCCATTGTCCTAACCTTAAGGACACTTAATAGTTAACAATAGGAACGTTAATAAAGGGACCCTTTCTTTATTATGGCTTAATAATGCACTAAGTAACATAAAAGCTGCTATCCAGAGTTTTCCCCATTCAGGAATTATGTATGATTTTTCTGAAATCCATAATCCAGTACAAGTCTTAGCATGTACTGTGATATAACGTAGGCAATAAATCTATTTTTTTTGTTGCTAAACCCCGTCCCGTAGAGCTCCATGCAATTTGAACTGAGCACCAGTCAGCATTAACCAATAGCGTTAGACTACCACTTATGTGCAGACGTCAATCACAGAGCGAGCGTTTAAGGACGTACCTCGGTTGATGCAGAGCTGGCGAGCAGTCAGGAGTGGCAATCAGGGAGTGTGACTTCAAAGTTAGTTGGCCCTCTGGGGCCCCCTTGTGGCTTGGGGTCCCTATCAATTGCCTGCCTTGCCTGTTGGCATGCGGCGCCACTGCTTATAACAACATAGACTAGACACAGAGCGTGTTGAACCACAGGAAGAGGGGAAAAACGTTTTGTGCCAGAAAACTTTTGTGGAAAAGCAGTGATGAAATAAAAATATGTACCAGAGCTGACACAAATGATCACAGCCTGTTGAATCTGCCTTTTTTTTGCCAGTTTGGCAAGAATCAACAGAATTCTCTTGGGTAACTAACACCACAATTAGCATGCTTCTCTCTCATTGAATATTTTTGAAAGTGTTGCTGGCATTAAAATGTTGGTTCTTTAGCACTATAGTTCAATATTGAGTGTGAAAACCAAACACTCGATATTAGACGCTGAATAATGCGTTTTTGCTCCTACAAAATCATTATAACCTTAAAAAAATATTTTTTTATCAAATGTAGTTAAAAACAAATCCTATTAGAGGTTTTTGCAGGTTATGGTGAGCTTTGTGCTCTGATGAAGTGTTCTTCACCTCAAAAGGACTAGGAGGCATTCATGTTTTTGGTGCATTTCTACTTTTCCTCTTTCACCTCACTCAATCGTGTTTTATTCACTCCTGTCTCATTCTTTGTTCCTGCCCTTGATGCAGCCTCTCTCTTCTATCATCATCTGTCTGTCTTATCTCAGTCGCTGTATTCCATCTGTCTACCTGCCACATACGCTCAGAGGAGACCGATATGAGCCCGAGCGACACAGAGAGACCCCAGTGAGTCCTGTCAGGCTGCCAGCCGTAATCTGCCATCAGAGTTGTTACTCTGTGGTGTGCTAATTGGATAATGTGGGGCGGAGGAGGCACTCAGCAAGCCGGGGGATTCCCTCATCACTCTGGCTGGTGGACGAGTCGTGATGTAAAGCCTCCTGTTACAAAGACATCCATCGTCAGTGGATTCCACTCAGGAGGTTTTACACATAGACACAGACTTTCTGGGGGTTTTTGTGTCATATTTTTTAGATCTTTTTATTTCTCACCTCAATTTTAATTTTCATTTCTACATTTTATTAGTTATTTATTTCAGTTTTGCTTTCTACCTTCTCTACAAACCAGGATCTGGTTTTAGCCATCATCTCACCTGCTTAGTTGTTCCTTGTCACATCCTTGTTCTCCTCACACTTATGTTGTTTGTTCCACCCTGTGATGTTTGTGCCGCGTGGATTTTAGATTTTCCACATCAGCTGCTGGCTAGTTTTTAGAGTTAAAGTTAACCTGCATTATTGCAACAATTCAATCCAGCTGCAATAATTTCAAATCTCTATGAATGCAGCAACTAAAGTAAGACAGTACCTAACGTTGGCTCAGTTTTCTGCATCCTGTATCAGTTTTCAGACAACAGCAGCTGGAGGTTTTTAAATATGTTTTTCTGAAAGATTGACAGACGTATTACTCTAATTATTTAGACCTAATGCAAACTGATTAGTGTTATTGCTATTATTCAAGAGCTTGTGGCCAAGCCAGCGTTAGTATTTTTGTCCTAATCCAGGATTATGGTCAGTTTGAAGCAAGATAATAAAACCACAGTGTGGAAAATAAATGAATTGCCTACTTACTGACTGTTTAGGTGTAAAACATTAGCTTATACCAGGGGTTTGCAACCTGCAGCGCTGGAGCCACAAGTGGCTCTTTGGACCTGCAGTAGATCTTAGTGATTTTGGCTAAAACTGATAAAAAAAAAAAACGAGTTGATGATTTTCAAAATGATTAAAAAATGTAGGTTTAAGAAGCTTTTTCACTTTTTTTTATTATTAATTGAGTTCCCACAACAGCATGACATTGAAAATACGTCAATTTTTTTTTTGAACATCAACAAAACAGGACACAAAACATACTTCTTTTGCAAAAGTTTTTTCTAAAACCTTGTAATGGAAAAAAGTTGTGATTTTTCACAAATAACAACAAATCTCACTTTAATATTTAATCTCAGATAAAAGTCAGAATCCTAATAAAATTCTGACTATTTTTCTCAGAATTCTCATGAAATTGTCATAATTATGAGAACAAAAGAGAACTAATGTTTCAGTGGCCCTAATTCTCTTCCTTAGATATTTCTCAAACATTATACATTTTCTTTTTTCAAAAGGTTCTGTAGCAAATGTGGCTCTAGAAAAGTTTTATTTAAGGTGGAATGAAGGGAAAATCGACTCTTGGATTGTAAAGGTAGCAGACCTCTTGTTTTTACAATAATTTTTGAAAGTAATTAAAATGAACAGGTGTCAAACCAGCATCCTGTTTTCGTCTATGGTAATTATTTATATTCACTGGACCAAGTTTACTGGCAGTCCATGACCAACTTTAAAATAGAATAGAATAGAATGCCTTTAATTGTCACTATACGCAAGCACAATGAGATTAAAAGCAGCTCCATCAGTGCAGTCAAACACAAACCGTAAAAACAATAAATAAACAAATGGTGCAAAGTTGCACTATGTACATATTGGATATTGCAGTTATTGTCAATAACATATAGATATTGGATATTGCACAGATTGATGAGCAGAACCTGAGGCTGGGTTGTGTCAGTGCATGTGGGAGTTTAAGGTGGTTATGGCTTTCTGGAAAAAACTGTTCTTGAACTTGTTGGTCCTGGTTGTGATCAGTTATATACAGTCTTTGATTGTGATGCACCTATAGCGCCTCCTGGAGGGCAACAGGTCAAACAGGTCGCAGCCATGGTGTGAGCTGTCCATGATGATGTTTTTTGCTCTGCTGAAGCAGCAGGAGTTGTAAATATCCATCAGGGAGGGGAGATGGCAGCCAATGATCTTCTGTGCTGCATTTACAACCCTCTGAAGCCTCTCCCTGTCTGCCATGGTGCAGCTGCCATACCACACTGTGATGCAGTAGATCAGCAGGCTCTCGATGGACGAGTGGTAGAAGGTCAGTAGCAGGTTGAAGTCCAGGTTGTGCTTCCTGAGGACCCTCAGTAAATGTAGCTGCTGCTGAGCCTTCTTGATGACAACTATGTCTGTCCAGGAGACGTCAGCAGAGATGAGGATGTCAAAAAAACGGAATGTATGGACCCTCTCCACACATTCCCCACTGATGAAAATGGAGGCTAACTCGGTACTGTGCCTCCTGACGTCCACAATGATCTCTTTAGCTTTCTTGGTGTTCAAAGCCAGATTGTTCTGTGAGCACCAGGCTGACAACTTCAGGATCTTCTCTCTGTAATCTGCCTCACCACCCTTTGAGATGAGACCGACCACTGTGGTGTCTCTGCAAACTTAACAAGAAGGTTGCTGTTGTGGCCTGGAGTGTAGAGACAGTACAGGAGGGGGCTCAGCACACAGCCTTGTGGGGAGCTGGTGTTCAGTGTGCGAGTGGAGGAGAGGTGGGGTCTGAGTCCCACAGCCTGGAGGCGGTTGGTGAGAAAGTCCTTTATCCAGTCAGATGTGAGAGGGGGGAGTCCGATGGTGGCCAGTTTGGT
Source organism: Aphyosemion australe (assembly GCA_006937985.1). Taxonomy (NCBI): domain Eukaryota; kingdom Metazoa; phylum Chordata; class Actinopteri; order Cyprinodontiformes; family Nothobranchiidae; genus Aphyosemion; species Aphyosemion australe. Next base: position 464,910 of record SSNS01000090.1, read on the forward strand.
GATGAGAATGAGAATCTGGATGTAGCCCTGCTGCTGCTCCACGTGGCTCAGCACAGAGTTATAGGGCTTCAGCGATGGCGTCTTCTGTGGATCTGTTTGAGCGACATGCAAACTGGTAGGGATCAAAGTCCTGGGGGAGATAGTCTTAGATATGTTAGAGAACTAGATTCTCAAGAATGAGTCAGACTTTAAATGAAGCAGCAACACCTTTTGCATCCTTTCAGTTCCACTTCATTCTGACGCCATACGGCACCTTTAATTTCATTTAATTTTATTTTTACTGTGTTCACCCCTCACAACTCCTAGACCACCTGAGGGGATGTAACGATTACAAGCCCGTGAACTTGGGCATCAGCACTAATTATTTTACTTCATCAGATCTAATTATTAACAATAACACAAGGCTTCAGTGTGCAACATTACAAAAACATACATTTAGCTGCTGAAGCATGTGAACTGACAAATTGACAGAACTCATATCGTGCTTTCCCTCAGTTTGGCTGGAAAATGAATCGCTGATAAGACGATCACAGATCGTGCATCCTCCCAGTGAAACAACTGTTTTATAACAGCCTGAGCTGCAAAAAGTGGTTGTAGAATCCTAAAAATATTGATGTTTTAAGGAATAACTGCTCTGATGCAGAAACATAAAGCTCCTCTAACATAAATGAGCCTATAGTTGAAGTAACAGACCTTGTTTTGCTGTAAAAATGAACGACTAACTCTTATAGAAGCAAAGTACCAATAAAGCATCTTCAGTCCTCTGTGTCATGAGCTCAGAGATGAGGTGACCTGATTCTGGTCTATAGGAACGTTTTCGTCCATACATTCCATCAACATCAACATAATACCGCTGACATTTCCTCCATCAGCTTCCCCTTCCTGCAGGGATCTGTCTCCAGTCGCTGCTGTCAATTAGACCAGCTCCTTCTCCCAAGGACTTCTGTGTAATCTACTTTTTCTCTGGACTGATCACATTAAGGTTCACGTCGTGCCATCACGGATGAGAGGAGGGAGGATGAGAGGGGGGTCATCTGCTGACTGAGGAGAGATATAAATATATAGAAGATATAAATCATAGTTCAGAGGTAAATGAAATCTGTCGTCATTATCAGGTGCACGAGCACAAACGCCAGCCAAAATAAATGAATAATCATTTTTAGAAGATCTGTGGTACCTGAAAAAAAAAATAGAATTCTGTAACTGCAGGTATAAAATGCAAGTTGTCTAGCGCTCTGAAAATAAAAAAGTGGTATTTTTAATGTACCAAGACAGTCAGAGATGCTGAAGCATGATTTTACTGCTTATTGATCTCTGAAAACGAAGGTGTTTATCAGTGGCTCGTTACGGCCGGTCAGAGGCGGTGATGAACGATTCAGCCGGTTGTTGGCCCTGAATGGTTGGCTCTATGCTGCATGCAACAGAGAGAAATTTCACTTCTTTGATTATTTTAACTGTTTCTGGGACCACCTGAACAAGTCTGGAGTGAAACTTTTTATTTCAAACCTTTTGCACATCCTGCGTCTTTCTTCTGCCCCACCAAGGACGAGAGGAGCCAAATCAGGCACAGCGTGTCAGCTATCACAAAGGAGAACATCTTGCTCACCATGCCAAGGTAAACTTACAGGAAGATTCAAAACAACAAGATAGCAAAACGCAACAATCCTGTAAACACACTGAAGAGTCACATCAGGTCATCCAGAAGAGAATTTAAATGTTCTCTCTTGGGCCAACACAGAGGAAATGGTCACTCCTAGGGCAGTGTGGGTTTCTGGATCCGGCAGAAGCATCTCAGGGAAGATACCCGAGGGGAAGGGTGAGTGTTTCGTGACCGTGTTTGCGTTCAGAACCTAGCTTGTTTGCAGATTCGCCATAACAGCTTTAAGGCTCAGCGTTTTATCATCTTCATCAAATAGCAAGACTCAGAGGTCTCATGTCCAGACAAGACCTAGAGAAACTCATTCATGCGTTCATCTCCATCAGGCTGGACTATTGCAATGGTCTTATGGCTGGTCTTCCCAAAAAAGCTGTGAAGCAACTGCAGCTTATTCAGAATGCTGCTGCTAGAGTCTTAACAAGAACCAAGAGAACCGAGCACATCACTCCTGTTCTTAAATCTCTCACTGGTTACCAGTAAACTACGGAATCGATTTCAAAGTGCTTCTACTAGTTTATAAATCACTCAATGGCATGGGGCCAAAATACATGTCGGATCTCCTTGCAGTATCTACACCCAGCAGAGCTCTGAGATCCTTAGGAAGCAGTCAGCTGGTAGAACCCCGGGTCAGAACCAAACAGGGTGAAGCTGCTTTTAGCTACTATGCTGCACACAGATGGAATCAGCTTCCTCATGACCTCAAATGTGCCCCAACTCTAGTAACTTTTAAATGAAAATGGGCTCTATGCACGCTCCAACTTCCGCATTCCACATAAGACCGCACTCCTATGTCCGGTTGTCATAAGTCGTCAGCGAAGCTGTGACATGGCTGAGAGTTTGGAGTTCACCCGGTGCTTACTGGAGTTACCAAATCTTACAATCAGTGATGTAAGGCACATTTTCTCTTTGTTTAGATGAAAAAAAAAGAATAAAGTGGTTCTCTCGATTTAAAAAAAAAAAAAAAAACCTCTACCAATAACACGTCCGACCAAAAAGCCATAAGCACCTAACCTCCAGGAAGCACCGGGTGAACTCCAAACTCTCAGCCATGTCACAGCTTCACTGGCGACTATGACAACATAGGAGTGCGGTCTTATGTGGAATGCGGATGTTGGAGCGTGCATAGAGCCCATTGAAAACTTTCACGTATTCATCAGAATGAATGTCTCTTATGCTGCACCTTCTGCACTGTAACTGCTCACCCTTTAACTTTGTCCTTTTCTTTTTAATTTCTAAATCTAAATTGAATTTGTATTTAATTGTGCTGTCATGTTGATTTTATTGTTCTTGCCATTCTTGCTAAATGGAAAGCACATTGAATTGCCTCTATGTATGAAATGTGCTATATATAACATATATATTGCCTTGCCTTGCCTTAACTCACATTTAAACGAGAAAACCATGTGGATTTTGGTTGCTGACTTCTATTTGTCTTCATGCACTTAGAATGAGTCTGACTACAAAGAATAATGATAAATGACCCGCATTTGTAGCACCTTTCAGAGTCAGAGGACTCCAAAGCACTTTACACTACAGTGTATCATTCATCCATTCACACACACATTCACACGCTGATGGTGATGAGCTACAATGTAGCCACAGCTGCCATAGACAGAAGCGAGGATAAACAACAAAAATTCACAATTTCTACTCTTTATAAGGCAAATCAGGAGTTCATCAACAATGTTTTAACACAACTTTCTGATTCTGCAGTCTTATCACATAAACAATCCTTCTTGCCCTCTCTGTTGCCCCCATGCTTGAGCCAATCATCGTTTTTTTTCTCTCTCTCAGCTGTGATTTCAGCTAAATGGTTCACACTCATTTAGATGGATGGACCAGCGGACGGTTGGACGGACGGGAGGACGTGCGGATGAGGCGGCGACTGACGTCACAGCTGCTTCACTGTGCTTTTCCAGCAAAACAAACCAGAGTCATGGAGAACACATGTGGGTGGATTCAGAAACACTTCAGCGCTGTGTGGTGTCTTTTTTTAAACCAAAACAACCTGAAATATTGCGATGCATCTGTATTTTAACCTGAAATGTTTGACTGCATTTATATATTCTTATTTCTGCTGATAAACTTCCTAATGAAAACATCTGACCATCTTAAAAGCTCTAAAATTATTCTGTAGACGCTCCTTTTGCACAAATATTGTCATGTTATGCAAATTTGTATCTGTTGTTGGTTGACTACATACCTATGGATATGTGTGTACTTGTATATGCAGTGTGTGTGTAATTATACTGTATTTTAAGGAATTACTATTCATTTGGTTAAGACCTTGTTTTGGGGAATTTGGGACAGGACTGGATGAGGTTCTTTCTGCTCCCTTTTTGAAAGCTTTTTGATTTGAATGACAAATTATTTTGTTGAAAATTTTTGAATATCGATATTACATCGCAGGAAAAAATATCACAATAAATTGCCATATCGATATTTTCTTACATGCCTCGTTTTTACAGTATTTTTTTACTTTTGTTGGATGTGAACATTTAGACTGACAGATTTTATTCATCAGCTGAAAGTTTATCAGAAGGCATCATATTTTGATCCTGGAAACACAATTCTGTTCTTATAACTTTTGATCTTTCAAATTCAACTTTTTGGCTCCATCCTTCCCATCCACCGCCACCTTGCCCCTGGAGAACTGATCAGATGAGTCAAACCTGGTGTGTGCGTCCGTTCTTTTCCCTCCAGTTAATTAGAAGAAACTTCCGACCAATCTCACCACAGGCCCTTTATGACAGGACCAATGACGGAAGCAGTGACCCTCTGACGTCTCGGGCTCCTGGTGAAGCTCACGTCCCCTCCTGCTCATGAGAAACATCCAGGTGTATAAAACGGGAGCAGAACTGAAGGCGAGCAGGAACGCATCGGATCAGCAGTGTGGACGTACAGCAGCTGTTCAGGTTCGAGACTTTGAGCAGAGGAGGGGAAGAAAACCAAAGAACACAACTTCCTTCAGAGCTCATGTGAGGCTTTCATTTCAAAAAGTTCTAGGATTTGTTGTAATTATCATTTTTATGTGCGTTTTTTTCTGATTTGTCAATTGTTGAGTTTAAATTGGCAACATCTCGGTGATCTCATCAAGTGGACTCGGTGCTGTAAACTATGCGTAATTGCGCATTGAAATTTGCGACTTGCTTTGCGATTGTTGTTTAACATTGATCAGATACCAATTTTTTAGAAAGTTTAAGTCTCTGTTAAGGTGGATTTTAAAACTTTACGCCACAAAACCGATCAAATTTGCCAAATTGATCATTTTCTTTGTACATTTCCTGCGTTCTTTGAAGCATTTTCAGGTGAAATTGTGACTCTTTTGTCAAAAATAAAATAGAAAACAAACTCTTAAGGTGAAAAACGTAATTCGTGGTTCATATTCGCTCTATGGAGTAATCAGCTCTTTGGCGAGCCGTGCGTATTTACGCACGGGATTCTCTCGAGTTAACCGCGTCTACCTTTCAAATCAAACATTTTAGGATGAAAATATTTTCTTCAAAGGCTCTCAATGCAAAAACAATCACACATTATTGTTTTTACCCAATGAAATTACATTCAGTTGTGCGTAATTCCAACATGGATCTGAAATCAATGGAACGTTTTTGGTCTCTGCGTCATTGTTGCAGTCAGAATAACTATCTCCTTTTTTCCAGGTGTAAAGTGATGTTACAAAGAACCGGCCCCCAGATGCTTCTCCTAATAGCCCTGTGCAGTGTGTTATACTCCCGGACTCTAAGTCTACCGTACACATCAATGAGGTGAGCGCGAGATGAGCAGAAATTATTATTTTCCGCATTTTTGTTACATTTAAATTCATAATTTGTCAAACTGGAACTTGTTTTTATCATAAATGTTTTGACTCTATTCGGCGCAATTGCGCGCAGCGGCGTAAAGAAGCAGAGTTGTTGCGCGTCTTTTTTCCCTGTGACGTTTAATTTAGCTGCCATGTGATTCTGTGCAGACCGACGAGACACGCAGACGGTCTGTTCACCAGCGGATACAGCAAGCTCCTGGGACAGCTATCAGCGAGAAGATACCTGGAGTCTCTGATCGGGAAGCGGGTCAGGTAGGCGACTTGGACGGAGAGTTGGTGCGCACGAACCGGGACATCTTGAGTAGAGCTCAGCATGTAGCCTCCATGGAAAAAACAATAAGCAAACACACAAAATATTAAACTTAAGGATTTTTCATATAGCAGAAAAATGCATTAATTATTAGTTTTCTGGAATATAAAAAATACATATTTTGTTAAAAAAACATTATAAATAAATAACTGAACAGTAAATGTATTTCTAAAAAGCTGTTTTCACAGATCAAACTAAAAATTAAAGACTTTTTCATCTTGTAAACATGATTTTATTGAGGGAATTTGGCTTAGTTGTATTCTGTTTCTGCTTTTAAAAATAAATAACACACAAAAAAAAATCATAATTTGGAAAACAGACTGATAGTTTACCTACTGTACAAAAAGGATCATTTCCTTTTTGAACAAAAGAGGTCCAACTGACATTTTAAAATGAAAAGATCTGACCTGTTTGATGATGCATTTCATAATTGGCAAAACAATTTTAAAGGTTAATTTATGCCACTACACACACACACACACACACTGACTTTGCACATTAATCTGCTTCTCTCTGAATCGTTCATCTCTTCTGTCCAGTGATGACCTGATGGATGAGCCGGTGAAGCGCCACTCAGACGCCATCTTTACAGACAACTACAGCCGCTTCCGCAAACAGATGGCTGTCAAAAAGTACCTAAACTCCGTCCTAACAGGAAAAAGAAGGTAGGAGCCACAGTATGTTTTTAGATTAATTCATTTTGGCAGCAATTAGACAAAAGAACATGAAGCAACAGAGCAAAGAAAGTGCTGAAAGTAAAAAGTATGACTGGAATCTGAGTAAAAAGTTAAAAAATAGACAATGAATGAGGGTTTTTTGGTGTTTTTTAACAAAAATAGCCTAGAAGACCCAGGGACCAGTGAGCCGGAGGAGTCCAGGGACGAACCCAACACCTTCCAGGAGAGCTACGACGACATCAATGTAGACCACCTCCTAAACAAATTTCAGCTGGTGAGTTTTAAGGGTTAATTTCATTCTTATATCATCTCATTTAATTATAAAAAACAATCAGAGTTGATTTGAGAGTTTAAAAACATCCAGAATATGAGCTAAATTTGTGCAGAGGACATCATTTCATTCAGTTAAAAGAATCATGAAGACAGATCTCCAGATGTCCTGGATTCACAGCAGACTTGCCATATGTGGCAGTTAGAAGCTGAAGCCTAAAACTGAAAAACACAACTCTAACAATATCCTGAAAGTAGCAAAAATGTAAACATTTTACTGAAATATGATTGTGGAGTTTCCAGTTTGTCTAATTGTCTTTGTTTTCATTTGCAGCCACTTTGAGGAGGGGTCCGTGCTCGACTAAATACCTCAACTCATCCTATAAAAATCTCATTGTAAAGAAAAAAATACACACCTGGTATTACTCCAAAGGACGCTCCAAGTCAGATCAACCAATGATGATGTGTTCTCCAGTGTGGTGATTTATCTATCCATCTACACATGTTCACACTGTGTGTTTACAGTATTATATTTAAACAACAACAAAAGACTCTTCAGGCTGTGTCTGTGTGCAGGCAGGGTGGGCAACAGGAAATTTAACAGAAGGATCATGTTTGTTGTTTTTGTTACTTTTGTCAGATATTTATTTATTTATTTATTTATTTATTTATTTATAAACTTACTTTTTAAGAGGATTAACCGCTTGAGATGTAGCATCTCTTTTTCGAGTGGGTCTTCTGACAATCCAACAAATGGAAAGCAAGAGAACAGAGTTAAGAAGAAAAAAAACCAATTCTAAGCAAAACATACAAACCAAAAAAACAACAATAATAACATTTTTACCATGGCGCATCCTAAGTATATGTAAACAAAAGAAAAGATCAAAAGCATTCCTGAAATTCAGTAGAAGAAAACAGAAAAATGTCTTGATGAAGATAAAGTTGGTGTCAAAAAATAAATAAAAAATCAAAAACAGGTGCAAATGGGCGTAACATATTCACACGCAGACGTTTTAAACGTACGAAAAGATGTAATCGACCTTAGATCAGCTGGTAAATTGTTCCAATCCATCGGAGCTCTAACAGAAAAAGCCAGCTTCCCTGATTCCTTTTTAAAACGGGGTAAAACAAATGAAATCTGATCAGCTCTGCAAATATTGTATTGAGAATGAAACGGCATCAAGTTAAATAGGATGGGAAATTAAAATGAACACATTTAAAAATAAACATCAACCAGTGAAACTTCCGCCTAGCCCTGGTGAATTCTCACAGTTTTACCAGGGAAACAACTAAAATACTCTACGTTTTAATTCCATGGGATTTTTGTTTCCCTTTCAACCAGCCTAAACTACCTTTCAGTGGTAAAAAGAGAACCGTAATTATTGTTGAAATTTTCACCAACGCCATGATTTTAGAACGAACATTCCCTTTATTGGAGTCAAACTAAGCTCCATTGGGCAAATTTACAGTAAAATATAACTTGTGAGTGCTCATCTCATTGATATTGTTTGATATTTATTAATTCTGAATCAGATCTTTGAATCGACTGATTAGATGAGGAGTCTTTAGTGAAAAAAATCTGAAATAAGAATAAAATTTCTGCTCTGAACAAAGTTTTCAGTGATAAAATTAGATGAAAAACACATTTTCATTGATTTATTTGTTTTTAGCTTTCTATAACTCATCAAACTCATTCATTTTATTCTGAATAATTATTAAAAAGCACATTTTGTTTGTTTTCTTGCTGGGACTCACAATTACCAATGTTACAATTGTGTTTTTTTATTTTAATCATCAAAAGAAGACTGTACGGGAAGAGGAAACCATAATGAAAGAACACAGATGCATTTAATCACTTTCTACTATCAACATGTAAAACAGCAACGTTTTATCTGTGCATACAGCTGCCTTTAGCACATTTAGTGATGTTCACCACTGACCAAATAAAAGACGTGGGTTTATTTTTCAAAGCTGAGTTGTCTCGTCTGGCTGATTGTGTGATGGGAGAAACTTTATCTACAACTTACAACACAGTTTGACCGTTTTCATTAGTTGAACTGCTTACGTTGGTGTTCCCGGGTCAGCTGATATGATGTAAATGAAAGTCGGTGTCACATTGAAGATGAAACAGTGAGTAAAATGGCCTTTCATGTTCCCCCTCGGCTGGCAGCTGAGTGACGTGAAGTTCAGTGACATGGAGACGAGACATGGAAGTGAACGATGAGTGCAATTTCTTATTTCTGCAACATTTCGACACGTAAACCATCCAGGTTTTGATATTCTGGTTAACCTTGGCTTAGGATGCTATTAAGATAAATCTTATTAGATTTAGGAAACTCTCAGTATGGACTGATAATGCATTTTCCCCTGCCTGCTGAACAAAACCCGATTTAAAGGATATTTAAACACTGTGAATAATGATTCTGATGTATTCCTGTGGTTCATTCACCCATGGGACACTCTTTTAATCAATACATTTGCAGTGGTTTCTATGAATGCCTTGTAAGTCGTACTCACAGCAGGATTTTGAGTCTTATTTCTTGATATTTGGACAAGAGATGATTTATCTCCACAAATAACACAAGCCTGGAGGAGTTCTGCTGTGTGGTAGAGTTGCTAATGCTAACGGTTAGCTTCTACTAGCCGAGACGTTCTCTGCTGTTTCCTGGACGCTAAACCAACAACAGCCTTCCCCATTGTGAGTCAAGATGGGTGAGTCCATGAACGTTAAGTGACAGTGTGATGTAGATCTGTCAGGATTTCCAAATTCTAGTATTTCATCGTCTATAGGCAGCTTTTAACTGCCTAGATAGGTGTAGGAGACTATTTTCATGTTGAGCCTGCATGAAAAACTCAGAATAAACGATTATAATCAGAATTAAGATTTTAAAAATGTTTTTTTTTCAGTGTTCCACACCTTTAAATCTTGAAAGATCCTACTACTCCCTAACAGTGAAGTCACATTTTAATTGCAAGCAAAATTTTGGGTTAAATTAAATAAGAAAAATGTAATTAAACATGATTGTGATATAGATTATTCTTTTAAAAGTTGATAAATGAAAAAGAGTGAGAAAATGTGTCATATTTTACTCAAGTGTTATGTTTTTTTTTAATCAAAGATTGAACTATAGAAGCCCCCTAAGTTAAGTTAAGTTAAGTTAAGTTAAGTTAAGTTAAGTTAAGTTGCCCACGCTAAGTTGATGAAAGGAAACACACTCATAGGAGATGAGCCTTGTGACTGAATGAATTAGAACATCAACTTCAGCACCACGGACAGAGACATTTTCAACAACAGCTCATTTATAATGATTTGTTTGTTGCCTGTTTCAAAACAAGATTTGAATCTCAATTTTCTGCTAAATTTTTTTTTATCAAGCAAACATCCCAAGTAAAATTAAAATAGTGATGGTCATTCCGTCCTGTCTTTTGCACTCAGCTCAGGTCCAGAGATGATAAAGTTACTGTGAGACCAGAGGGAATGTAGATCCACCTGGTAGCATCTAGGAACCTTTCTGTTTCATTCAGTAAAGCTGTGGTGGATGATGTTTTTCTGGGACATTTTCTGTCATGTTGCCTATACAAAGCTCTTCACATACTGATGTGCGATACATCCAATAAATTAAATGTTTTGTCAAATAAAGGAATAATTTCAATCAACCCTGAAACACAGCCTACAGTCCTGGAAAACCCTCACCCAATCATTGTGAATGTCCCGTTCTTAATGATTGGATCATAACTAATCCATCACATTGTCCTCTGACCGCCTGTCCCCCCTCTGCACATAAACCTTTTTGTGAACAAAATCACGTGTTCTCGCGTCGGAGCAGTTAAACAAGGAGCAGTGCCCAGCGTAACAGATGGAATGCTCGGTTCTATTTGTAAATTTAATTTGAGGAACGTGTTGTTTTACATGTTCTGTTTAGAGCCTGGTTCTGTTTTTGGTGGGAAACGTTTAGGTGACGGACCTGTTGTCTGTGAGCGCAGCCTATCCTCTGTCAGCTGGTTGAGCTGTCCATCAGTTTGTTGCCTAACATGTGGGTGTGCATGTGTGTGTGTGTGTGTGTGTGTCTGTCTGTGTGTTGGGTCTGGTTCTGGAGGTTCTGACTTGTTTGTGGGGTTTTTCCAGATTGTTGGTGGCACTGATCAGCTGTGATTTTGAAGTTAATAATAAACCTAGAAAGCTAAAAACTTTCCACATTAAAAACACACTGCTGTAGTAGCTAGCAAGCTAAACTGGTATATGCTTACAATTTTAGCAGAAAAGGTACCAACAACGATTCAGAAACATTAAACTGAACCCTCTGGAACAAGCCATACACATTCCTGTATTCTGGAGGCGTGGCTTATGGGTGTTTCCTGGGAGGGGGGTTGGACCTTTGAATTGTTTATATTCAAAAAGTAGCTTGCTCCAACAGCTTTCTCAGAAACTCCTCTTATCCTCTAAGGTTGATTTGATATGTAATCTGCATAGATCAATTTTAAATTTACATCCTGAATTAAAAATGCTCACATGCTTGGTAGCAAAGTCACAAAAGTATTTTTAAGAAACTTTCTGATTGTAAGGATGAATTTAATGCTCCTCCTTTTATTTTCTTCATAGCTTTCAGCTTCTGGAGTCATTTAGAGACAAAAAGTGAAATCTTAACATGAAAGACATCTTATGGATTTATAGATTTAATAAAAAAAACACAGTGTAACAATAATCATTTTGAATTTAAAAATATGTTTTAAAAAAACATTAACCTTTTCATGTGAACATGACCACAGTCATAGTCTGCACATGTAGAATGTGTTTTAACCCGTGTGTGTGTGTGTGTGTGTGTGTGTGTGTGTGTGTGTCCACTCTGTCGTACCTTTGTGATTGCTGGCTGCTTTATGGAGAGGCTTCACTCATTAACTATCATCACCGCTGATCTTAATGGACCAAACAGGGTAAAAATAGACAGAGAGAGAAAGACTGCAGCCTTTTAAAACCAAACACTGCCAGTCTGTTTGTGTCTTCAGCATCAACGAAATCCATAACCCTTCTAAAGACACACTTGAATCTACAAGCTAATGCATAAAGGGAGGCTAATGAGCTCACAACACCTTACTTATTCTTGTATTTTTAACCATAACTTTGCATTCATAACCCCACAAATAAAACCTGTGATGAGACAGAAAGATGAGAGAAAACATTGATGATTCATCTGTAAATGAAAGGAAAGTTTGGTTTGTGTGCAGCATTCTGAGTCACACGCAAATTAAAGCCTTTAGCGAAAACATTTTCTGTAATATTTGTGGTTTTGGTTCAGTGGTTTGCATTTAACAGCAAAACAGAAATAAAGCGTGTTTAAAATGTACAGAGATGTGATGCTGTTCAACGCATCACTTGTTAGATAAAGTCATATTTGATGCTACAGGTCAGCTGGAAAAACACTCCTTATACTAACAAAATAAAAGACATCAGTCAGATGATAAAATCATTCTTCTCTGGTGCTTTCATCCTGGGACAAGAACGACACTCGCCCTTCTATAAGTAAAAGAATAAAGAATAGATGTTCTCTGATTATAAGGATAGAAAACTTTCACTAACACTTTATAATAAGGGTCCCTTTAGTAACGTTACTTGGTGCATTATTAAGCATTAATAAACAAAGAAATCCTTTATTAACGTTTGTGATATTGTTAACTATTAAGTGTCCTTAAAGAGGTTAATTTTTTTCTAATTCATATAAAATGCTGTCCAAAAAATACTATTTGTAACGTTTATTGTAGGTATTTTGTTTTAAAATACATAATTGCACATTTTTTCAAGTAAAAAGTGGCCTTTTTCAGCAAAGCTTCAAAAACGCAGTTTTTTCTAAATCTTAACCTCTGACGTAACCAGAGGGGGTTCTAAGCTAGGCGCTGCCTCAGCTCAGTGTGGAGAGTATTTTAGGGTAGAGAGGTCGTGTTATTGAGTCAGAGTGTGTGTTCACTAGTTTTGGATTGTCTTTATGTTGATAAACTATTATTTGTGGAGGCTGTACAAACTCCAGCCTGTCCAAATAAGATAAACAACGCCTCTATCTTCCGTGCCTGGGAGCGTTTTGTGCAGCTGAACTTCACTTCTGCTTCAGCTACAAAAATCGCGGTCGTTGTGGTGCGCACTTCAGCCCGGAGGATTAAAATCCCAGTGATGTGATGGAGTTCCTCGGATGGGAGGCTTTTAAAAATAGCCTGCAGACTTCTGTAGCCCAGATCATCATCGGTACTAGCTCAGGGAGGTCTGCGCTGGCCTCCAGAGACCCGTGGTGGGGTTTAAAAAATGAACAGCAGGCTTCTGGAGCCGACATCAGCATTGTAACCAGGTCAGAACCGCGCCCCGACATCCAGAAGAGGATGGGCGGCTTTTAAAAAATACCAGCGAACCAGTTTAGTTTCTGGGTTGGACCCAGCTCACAGCAGCCCACCCTGAGCTCCAGAACCAGATCACAGCATCTCTCCCTCGCTAAAGTGCTAAACTACGTTACGAAAGAATATTAACGCGTATGAGACAGCTGACAAACTCATTAGTTTATTATTGTCAAGTATTAATGTTATATTAACTGGCCAATACTATTTTAATTGTATGCTACATGATAGTAATCTGTACAATATTGTGATGCTAGCACACGAGTTTAAGCTAACATCGTTAACTCACCAAGACACCTGCTGCTCTCCCGCTGCTTCTCCTACATCACAGCTCAGTCTCTCTGCTTTGGCCGATCGTTTCTCCCTCTGGCTGGTCTCTGCTCTCTCAGGCATGCAGCAAACTCATAACTTTATGATTTTTGTCGATCATAAGTATAATTGTAAACATTTAAAGTTTCCTCTGTGTCAGAGCCGCATTAGAATCCATATTTGTCTCTGGGTTAAGCTAACAGGACTCCCTCTGCTGACGTCACGTTGGTTTGGCAGAAAGCCTAAATAATTTATGTATGTGTAAATTTTTATTTAGAATGTGCTTCTATTATTTTTCTCTAAACGTTGGTTCATGGGAGTCTCTAACTTGCAATTTGCTCTTTAAGGTTAGGGCAATGGGCCAGAGGGGTGTCTGCTTAGTAATGCATGACTTAAGATTAATATTAAGCAGTTGTTAATACTTTATTTAATAGTTTATTAATGCTTAATAATGCACTAAGTAACATGAATAAAGGGACCCTTATTGTAAAGTGTTTCTGCTGCACTAAACCCCGTTTCTCACAACACAGCTGTGAACTCAGCTTGTTTGTTTTCTTTTGCTCTTGAATCACTTCCTGTTTCGTTTGAGTGTTTTGCTGGAGGCACCCGAGTGACAGCCTCGTTTCAGGACTTCCTTTAATTCCGCTTTGGTGACATACAGTCAATTGACCTGCAGAAGTCACTGCACATCAAGATCACCAACCCAAGAAAAAAAAACTGAGACGCAGCTCACATGTTGCCCCGCCGAGCGCTGACCCCCACTTCCTCTGGCTTTAGGCAGAAATGAGCTAAAAGCAGAAAAATGTTGAACTTCAAACGGGGGAAGTAACTCAGAGAGCAAAAATAGCAACAGACAAGATGAGAGGAGGAGATAAAAGGTTTTCTCTAAAACATTGACACGTCTTATCTTCATTTAAAAATGTACAGGTTGTCCTTGGTGTCTGGTACGCTCTGATGTGTGTATCTGAGGATAAAACACTCACACACACACATTAGCACCCTGCTCTAATGACTTTTAGGAGTCGCAGGTCTGATTGTCAGAGATGTGTCTCGGTGCAAGCAGCCGATCAATAAATCTGCCAGATAAATGATCTGGAGTCGCAGAGGAAGCAAAAGGCCAGGGTACAGATTAATCAGCAGCTCCATCAGCAGCTTTATAACATCGCTCATTCAACACCATCGCCATGACATTTTCTTACATGTTAGAGGTGCAACGGCTGCTCTGGTTTCTCTTTTTAGAAGATTTTACATTTTATTTATAATCAGAAAATGATCCATTACCTGTTTTCTTATTGTCCCTAATCATCCGTTTGTCTGCAGGCCATATTTTAGTCCTTTAATCTTATTGAGACATGCACTGAACTTAACTGATAAAAACATATTTTCCAATCCAATCCAGTTTTATTCATAAAGCTCCTTAGAAAAATCATGGAGGACCAGGCTTTACTTTATTATATGCTACAAACAATATGTATGTATGACAGCATTCATGGTTTAGAAGAGATAACAGAGAAGAAAGCAAGTTAAACTGCCTTAAACATGGGTAAAAGCAGCACAACAGTGAGCTAAAATACTAAAATCAACTATTATACAGCTTAAAACAAGAATAAAATAGATCAAATACAAGGAAACACCTAATCAGTCCTATAAAAATGTGTAAAAATAAAACAATGAGCTACGGTTTTCAAAGTAGATTTAAACAGGAAGGAGGAGTGTCTCACTTCCAGAGGCAGGTCGTTCCACGTTTTAGAAGCTGCTACTACAAATGCATTTAAATAAAACATTATACTGTCATTACCCTAATATTTATATTATTATACCGTATTAAAGGTGTAATATGTAAGAATGAAGTAAAAATGACATCCTGTGGTCCAATTTGGGTACTGCAGACCATTTTTCAAAAAAAAGAGTCACTTTCTCACTCCCGTTCTGTGAGTTTCATTTCTGTTGCCAGTTACGGATCAGCGCCAGAAGAAGATGACAAGCAAAGACGAGTCATACACAGTAAGTTCATAAGTAGATAAATACATTGTCATATTTGGTGTTAGCACTTTTGGGTGTTTTACAGTAGGGAGCACTTATTACACTTATTACAGTAATATGGGTCCAGGTTGTTTGATGCACAGACATCATTTACGTAAACACCCCGTGGACTGGTGCAGCCTATTGGAGCTGGCGTAGCAGCAGGCTGCCATCTTGGGTGGGTCTCCATTCACCCCCACTACTGGAGAAGGTGCTTACGCAACTAAAAAACACATTTTATTTTCACAGAATCAAACATATGGTATGGCATGATAATTAAAGAGTCACACCGCTCTAGGAGTTTCTCATTCAGAAAAACAAGTCGTTAACAAGTGAACGCACACACACAGCAGACTCACCGCAGAACAGAAACAGCAGCAAGCTGGAGGATTTCCTGTCCACCACGATCATTAAAAGAAAGGGGCTTGTGTTATTTTTTGGAGATAAACCATAGGATAAAACAGAGTCACGTTTCTGTTATCCAATCAGAGGAGAGATGTCCAAATATCAGGAAATAAGACTCCAAATCCTGTCGTGTTCTGCCACTTTCTCCTCTTGGTTGAATTCTCTATCTTGAAACAGACGCACCGGAGCTTTTTTACCCTGAGTACAAGGCATTCATTCCTACCATTTACCACCGCAAGGTTCATTTTTGAATTTATTTTTAATAACTTCCTAATCGTTCATAACATTTATGTTTTTATGCTTATTGTTGCTTGCGGTTACTGTTTTTGAGTTTATAGATGAAGCTCTGGAGTCTCAAATCAGTCTGATCCTAACTGTGACATGAGTGATTTTGCTTCTGATGTGAAAAATAAGACAATAAAACACATCTACAAGGTTTCTGTTACTAAAACTGTGTATCTTCAAAGCCAATATTCTAGATTTTAATGTTATTTTTAAAGGGATATTCCACTCAAAATTAAAATTTTGTCTGTTAATATATTTGCCAGAGTTAGATAAGTGGGAAAAAAACTATTTTTAACCAGCCCAGTCATTCTCCTGACCCAGCTGTACTCCTTTTGCTTTAGCTTAGCATTAAACACAGTAAGTGAATGGATCCAGATAGCATTTCCCACTTATCTAACTCTGGCAAATACGTATATCAACAGACAAAATTTCAGTTTTGGGTGGAATATCCCTTTAAGGCTATTGTTCATGTCTCACTGTAAATGTATGCAGCTGAGCGTTATAGCTTGTTGACATAATTGAGTGTCTTTCAACATAGTTTGGGTTTACTTCAGTAAACTATGTCACAATTTTGAGTTGAAATAATAAAAATGCTGCATCTGAGTTAGTCATAATGACAAATATGTGCATATAGTCCGCATCTAAACAGCAATAAAACTTCCGTTAGTTAAAATAAAACAGATTTGATTATTTTGACCATTTTAATTCAAAATATTTGGTAACACTTCACAATAAGGGCATTATTAAGCATTAATAAACAAAAGATCCTTTTATTAACATTATTGTTAACTATTAAGTGTCCTTAAGGTTAGGACAAAGGTTCATACTTTATTAATAGTTTATTAATGTTTAATAATGCACTAATTAATAAAGGAACCCTTAATGTAAAGTGTTACCAAATATTTTTCCATGCATTTTTTTCCTCATAAAAAAAAAAAACACTAAAACAAAATCTATTTTTCAGAGAATATAGCAATGCTGCACTCACAAGATAAACAAAAAGGTTTTAAGTAATAGTGAATGACCTTCCACGCCACAGGACATCCTATCGAACATCAAGCATTTCCATGCAGGAGCTGACCGAGAACTGACTGATGTGTGCATTCGTCATCACGACAAGACAAACACACCACGCAGCTCCGAGAGGCAGAGATGAGAGACAAATGGGTCATCTTGCAAATGTCAGAGGTACTCATCCCGTGTCAGTAATGCTATTTAGAGTCATAACTCCTCCGAGCGAGAGACGGCACATTCAAGCAAACCTGTGAGGGGAAATTGTAGATATCCTGGCAGGAATTTTCAAAGTCTGGACTTTTGTTTTCAAACGGGTGTTTTCCCAAAGCTGCAGGCCAGCAGATGTTATCATGCAAAAGGTGACAGAACTGCAGCACCCAAGTTTTTTTTAAGGTATTTTACCTGAAACAGCCGTAAAAATAACATGTTTGCATGTCGTCATGAGTGTGAATAAAATCTATGTTCCAGCTTTATTTTCAATGAAGTATTTTTTTTTTACTTTTGAGTTCTGGTTGAATAAAAAAGTGGCGTTTATCATGATCTGCTCAGTTTGTGAAGAGGCAAAAAAACCAAACGACTGAACAAATCTTACGTAAGTCCACGTAATAAAATCACTGACGTCACATCAGCTAAAAATAACAATCTCTATAGACAATAAATAATTAATCCTTCAAATTAAGTGTGGAAACTGTTTAATGTAATTGTTAAATGTCTGGCAGTAACCCAAATAACCAGTTTGGACTGGAAAAACTGGGATGTATGAGGATAATAGAGAAGGGAAGAACTGGTTAATTTAGAGCAGATTTAAAGATAGCTTAAACAATACATCCATTTAGATGCCAGATGGGATCTTTTCCTCCTAACAAACCAGGCAGGAAAACAACCCCCTTATAAAATAGGTTTTTTAAAAAATCATTAGAAAAATGCTAAATTTGACCTGCTGCAGTCTAACGTTGCTCTTAGAAGCTATGAAAATGACTCTGAATTATAAAAAAAAGTATGGAGAATAAAAAAAAGAATAAATGGAAACATGGAAACAATGCTGCCCTCTAGTGGAGAAAATATATTTATAAACAAGAAGTTCCTTTTTGCATCCAAATCAGCAACTGAATTGTTTTGAAATGACCCTTTAATTTTTATTTAACCACTTTATATTAAATAAAATGGGTTGAGAATTCCATCCATCCATCATCTATACCCGCTTATCCACACAGGGTCATGGGGGACTGGTGTCTCTCTCCGGCAGTCTCTGGGTATGCAGGTAGGGTACACCCTGGACAGGTCGCCAGTCCGTCGCAGGGCAACACAGACACACACTCACACCTAACGACAACTGTAGAGCGACCAATCAACCTGACAGCCATATTTTTGGACTGTGAGCGGAAGCCGGAGCACCCAGAGAACCCCCACATGCAAACTCCATGCAGAGCTTGGTATGTCCTTGCTGCAAGGCAACGGCGCTAACCACTGCACCACTGTGCAGCCTCAGGTTGAGACTTCAAACCATAAATTTCAGACACCCAATCGGCAATAATAAATGATCAATCCAATATTAATGAATACTTTAGAAACCTATTCCTCAAAATAAAATGCTGCAGTTCTGCATAACTAAAGGTGTTCTTTTCTTTAACAGCTGAAGTGGAAAATATGAACTTCAGGAAAGATTAGATGAAAAACCACAACAGCCAGTAGATTTTATGAAGAGGTCTATTTTCCAAAAACAGATGATACAAATACAGTCAATCAGAAAGACATCCTGATGTACACGTTTATTAAAAATATCCAAGTGTATAAAATGTCATTTATTTACATCAATTTAAGTTAAAAGCACTAAAATTGTACAACTGAAAGCGTATCAGTCTCCATGTCTTCCTTTTTTAAAACACATTTGTGTTGCTCACAAGCAACAAATGTTTAAAACACCATTTGGTTCTCATCAGTGCTCAAAGTGCTTCTCTTTTGGTTCAGAGTTCAGCAGGTTGGAAACTTGTTTCCCTTTTCCAGTGACGACAACAACAGCTGTAGGAGGTGCGGTTTGAGCTGCAGAGTTTCTCCCCTCCCATTAAAAATACATCACAAGCGTCTGACGTTCCTCTTGCTGCGAGCGCTGCCAGGTATGATCACGTTCACCTTGGAGGCGGAGAAGTACGACTGGGGTTGTACCATTCTGCACGGGGATGAACTGTGAAAAGGTTCCCGACAGCGGGTGCAGAAGTCAAAGAGACAGCTGGTGCGAGTGCACTTTGCCCTCTGAGCCTCCGCCACATAAAGCGCCGGCGACCCACAACGCCCGCACTGTCGCAGAGACTCGTGCTGCTTCAGTTTACTGGCAGCCTAGACGTCAAACAACAAACGTGCTCGTTAAGGAATGATCTTGTGCTTTTAAAAGTCCCTTAGGAAGCACTGGTGACACTCACCTGCAGGTATTCATTAAAGCGAGAGCTTCTGCTGCTCTGACTGGACAAGGATGAAGGCGAAGAGCAGGGGGACGCCACAGGCTGCATACAGGAAAACACCATCCTGGACTCGGGTCTTGCCAGACCACAAGGCCGCCGTCCAAGAGAGCCCCTCGACACCTAAAAGATCAATTTAATAAAGCTTAAATAAAGCCAACATGTCTTTTAGTTTCAGTGTTTCTGTTTTACTCACCCTGAGGGCCTGCTCAGCTTCCTGACACCGAGTGAGAGCCACATTGTCCTCACAGATTATCGTCTTCCAGGTTTTACTCACTTTCTTACAGCTGAGGCACAAAAAACATCAAGTTACATATTATTCCTGTAAATACAGACTAAAAAATAAAACTAAAATGACATCTAAAGTGATGATTACAGCAGAAAAGTTACAGTTTTTCTCCATTGGTTTGGCCCATTTCTTGAAACAGAAATGACATTCTCAAAATAACATGGACAAACCTCCAAACCTCTTGGCAAATGTTCACAACACTATAGCTCACCTGCAAAAGCTCATATCTCTTCCAGAACTGTTAGGTCAGGCTTCAATCTAAATCCCTTTCTCATTTAAACAGTCAGTGTCTCCAGAATGGCAAAGATCCTTCTCAATAGCTTTGGCTCATTTCTCCACACAGATCGGACATTCTCATCATTCTTGGTGCTTTTGTCAAAATAAACCTGGATGGTTGATCACAACAACATGGTTCACCTGCAAAAGCTCATATCTCTCCTAAAACAGTTCATTCATGTGTCAAAACTACATTCCTTTCTAATCTGAATAGTCAGTGCCCCCAAAATGCATCGTCCCTTTGGCATTGTGTGAGTACTGCCATACAAAATGTTTAGATGTTTTGTCACTATGGCAGAGGACCAACAATAGACAATGATGTATGATATAAGTATCATAATGATAATTGTATAATACAGTAAACTGCGGTTTTCTGTTGAAATTGTTGAAGTCAGATGAAGCAAATACTGATTCTGAAATCAGGAAAAGGAGGTATTGAAACCAAATACGTGATCTACTGCTTACTGTGATTACAGGTAAGGTTATAATGGGAGACAACCAGTAACTGACTTCCATTTACATACTGGTACCGCAGCTCCTTCACTCTGTCAGAGTTCCTCTCAAATGGTACCTTGTAGATTTGTTTCATTGTCATCTGATGCTTCTTCAAAACCCGCTCTATTGTGGAGATGCTTATTGTGTTTATATTTATAGTCTAGTTTCTCCTGACTGTCAATGACTGTCATCAATGTATCACATATTCAAAGACATTCATATATGGTATTCATGGTACTATGTTCTTGACCAATTCTGACAATTGAACAGACAGTTGTGCATGCGAGTACTTATACAATGAAATCATGCTGACATGTTTTGGAGAGAATGATCATTGGACTGAGAATCAACTAATCAGTTTAGATCTACAAGATCTATTCATTTGGAAAATGTGCTAAATGTGGGCTAACTGTATAACTGTAGGCTACTTGTACTTAATCATTTGCAAAGATGCACTGAGACAATTGAGACATGTACTAAGGCATTTGCCGTTTGATTAAATGAATGAGAAATGCCATTCTGTTGTGAACATTTGCCAAGAGGTTTGGAGGTTTGTCCATGTTATTTTGAGAATGTAATTTCTGTTTCAAGAAATGAACCAAACCAATGGAGAAAAACTGTAAACCAACCCTGAAAAACCAAAGAAACCTGAATTTCTTGCTAGTTTTCTTATCAAACACTTGTTTTTCCACCTCCTCTTTTATGATGGTGTCTTTATTTACCTAATCAGGTCTAGATCTCCCAACAAGGACAGGATGTATTTTAAGATGCTCCTCATGTTCCTGTGCATCAGAGACATAAACATGTCGACACACTCCAGGCCCATGTGGCCGCCGATCACACGATCCAAAAGGTGTTTCTGTGCAACCGCAGAGATGATGCTAAAGTCGTACCTAAAAAACAAAACTCCATCAAATTAGACAAAATACCACAAGTTTACCCATTTTACGTGAGTGTTTGACAGAATAACTTTCATTATTTGTATAAACAAAAAATAAAAGCTTACTTCTTATTCTTCTTAAAGCCCTTAGCGAGCGTATCACACACATCCTGTTCGAACTTCATAATGGGCAAAATGGAATCGTGGTGCTGGTTGGAGGGGGTGGATGATAGTACTACACTCTTCTTTCTAAGATGATTCACAGGAGTGGTAACCACCAAACATGCTGGGGATCTGGCTTTAGTCCTTCCTTGACATTTAGAAGGTGATCGAATTGATAAAATGGCATTTTGTTGATGTGTGGCAGCAGAACATGACACAGTCATGGAGCTCCCCAGCACATAGTCATCGTCTTCATCTTTCACACTGGGATCAGTCCGACTGGTGTGCAAAGATAAGTAACCACTGTCCTCAAAGCACTCGTCCAGAGTCCTGTCGTGGTCCTTGCTGGTGTTTTCCTTGTTGTTTACTGCAGGGGTGCCACCCTTGGCTGAGAGTGGCCCCGTGATCAGGTCTGATGGGGGGGTCTGGGGTTTGATGGGTGCAGGCTCTTTTATTGGGGAAGCTTTAAGGTGAAGCACCCTGGAGTCTGCAGCAGCAGAGCTCTTTTTC
Source organism: Aphyosemion australe (assembly GCA_006937985.1). Lineage (NCBI taxonomy): Eukaryota > Metazoa > Chordata > Actinopteri > Cyprinodontiformes > Nothobranchiidae > Aphyosemion > Aphyosemion australe. The sequence goes on from SSNS01000090.1 coordinate 487,119, forward strand.
GCCATCGTTTTGTCCTTTGTAGCTTCAAAAACGGGGCGTTTCATTGTCTCTCTCTTGGAATAAAACATGTGCACCGACTGAGCAGTCTGATGAAATCTGCAAGAACACAGAAAAGTACAGTTAGGCTTAAAGACGGCTGATGTGACGCGCAGCTGCTGCATCATGGCTGCTGCTAGTTTTAGCATAAAGGAATCAGGTTCGTGGGAATTTTTGACATCAAATATAGAAAACGTGGTGGAAGTGCTACCGATCTATTAGGATAACAGATTAGAAAACTATGAGTAAAGTACTTTAAATCGTATTATTCGATTTTGGCGCGATGGATTTGGCGGAAACATAGTGATGACGTAAATAATCCGGCAGGTCGCATTTCTAGTATTTAAAAACTTAAAAACGATAAAATTCTGTTTCAGGTTACGCGTATAAAGACTGAGCTTTATTAAAATAACCACTTAGATGGATGCTTTCTGTGCCTCATGTGTAGCCTGCGGCTAAGATACTACAGCTACCTAACGCAGTTTCACAACGCAGACGGTCAGATTAGTGGATGAAAATAGCGTTTAACTTCAGGACATTTGCCAATAACTTGTTTTTAGCTCTCAAATAACAGAAAGACCGCAAAAAAGCAAGCTAAAGCAGCTAAAACAGAACCGATAATGCTTTGCTAAACGCATTAAAATGCCAGTCTAATACGAGTAACGTATTAAAAGAAGACACTCACCTCTATATCAGTCTCCAAAAAGGAGTTTAGCTCCTCTCTTATGAGCCAAGAAGCTGTATTTCTGCAACCAGCGACTCTACAAGATTAAATCCGCCACCGCCAGTTGCTGCCTATTTGAAATCCGTGCGCAAATGGCGCAAACCAATAGCAGCAAAGAGGAGATCTACCCCTTTAAAGGAACTACCAATGAGATTTGACTTAGCGTACGGAAACGTGGGCACGCTGTACGTCATCCCGCTGGTTTCTTCTTCTTGTAGCATTTATTGGCGGTTGGCTTAACTGCGCATTACCGCCACCCAGTGGTTAAGAGCATAGATATGTATGCCTATGGATAAGAGTGTGAATCAGGATTTCAATATCTCCAAGACAGATAGATAGATAAATAAATAAATACTCCCACGTAAGCCAGTACACAAAAAACCTAATCTTTTCCAGCTCTCAGTACACCTTTCATCATCATTTCCCATCATATTTTCTGTTTTTTTCACTATGTTCTGGTATAAAAATGCTTCCAGAAGCCAAATTATTTTTATTCTATTGAATAAATCAACAAATCAGCCAGATTGCTTTGAAACTATAGATCATAGATGCAAACATTAATGTTTGTGAAAGCTTGATAATTAATCTGTTTGGCTGTGCTTGCTCTATTTCTGTGGGAAATCCATGCACAAAAGTAATATTAAATGTCAAAAACATTTGTGTGAACGTTGTAAAATTTGCAAAAGGTTAGTTCTGCAAACAGCCCATCTGGCTGAAAGAAACACATGCTTTTATTCACATGGATAGTTCACGCCCCTGTCTGGAATGTGTTAAATGGAGTTGTCAGTGAAACCAGACAGTGAGGAAATGGGGGGATGGACTTTAGATAAGTAGATTCTTCAGTGCAGAAAAGCTGCATCTCTTTAAATTTGCTTCTAAAGAACACCTGATGAACTTTATATTGGAAAATGAGGCAGCTTGTGTTGGCAAAAATGGACAAAAACAGACAAACAAATAAAAAGTATTTTCAGTGAAGTTGTACTGTGTGCGCTTGTGGGACATCTTTGCATAGTTCATGCTAATCAGACGATCAGCCTTGCATCTTTCCTGTTTTCATTTAAAAGTCTAATTTGCAAGTCTGTTCAGTCTTTTCAGTTGCTTATGTGACAGCTCAGCTCAGGATCAGAATCTGAAAGCCTTTATTGTCATGTGGACACAATGAAACCACATGGCACTCAACTTGTGTATCTGACATTTATTTTTATTTAACCTGTATTTAACCAGATGAGTCGATTGAGAACTCATTCTCATTTACCATTTATAATATGTACAAGCCATCAAAACAGACTTAAAACAATCTTTAAGCACTCAGAAGCAGGCACATTGATCAGAAACTATTGAATGCAATGAGCTTTAGTGATTTTTGCAGTTCATTCCAGTCATTTCAGACATAACAGATAAAAAAAAACATGATTCAAAAGAAAGACATGTAAATATAAAATGAAATTAATTTAAGACTTGTCTTTGCTCATAAGTAAAGTTGCAAATCCACTATACATTTTATTATGCAGGGGAGTAGTTATAATGAGATAAAACCCTTTTATGGGTACAAGAAAATGAGTATATGTTATAGTTCTGCACAAATGAAATTAAACATAAGTAAAGGTCAGGTGCATCATATATGACACACATTAGATTAGCTAATTTAACTAAATGAACTACAGTCCAGGTAAACTTGGATCTTTCTTTTATCTAAAGGTAAAAGGAAAGACTGAAGTGGAAGTGTAACACCAGCAGGGGGCAGTAGTACAACCACCTCCTGCACATGCGCATCAGATTCAATATGGCTGCGCCCTATAGCAAGGTGGTAAAGTAGCAGCACTCTAAAAGCAGATGTAACAGTGGGTCTCCTGATGATTTAAAGATAATGTTTGAGTGAAATTTGTTTTGTTAAGCAAAGAAAAGTTAATTAGACCAAGACAAATCGCTGACAGAAGTTTTTTGACGGTTTTATGATCACATTAGCTTGGTGTTTGCTAGTTTTTGCAGACTGTCAAGTCTTTACTGCAAAATAGCGGTTTGAAAGTCGAGTTGTATAATAGAACTGTATATAGTTAGTCTGAATTTGTTATTATTTTTGCTACATTTCTGTTTTCATTCATAGACGATGTAAACTTGCGTTAAAACGTACGTTATTTTTAAAGAATAACGTCCTCGCAAAATATGAACGCTAGATGATAGCAGGACTTCTCTGTAAAACCAGCTCAACAAAAGTAGGGGATTGTTGTTTGTTAAATACAATAACGATCTTAAACCTGAATATTTTTCAAATGGAATTGGGTTTAGAGAGGAGCTTACTCACTGTAAAGTGACAGTGCTTCTTTTTTCCTGCTGCTACATAAATAATCTGACTTAAATGTGTGATGGCTAATAGAAGATTTTTAAACCTTTTTCTGAAAGTTAATGAAAGAGTTTATTGCTTTCCCAAACGTCAACATGTCATCAGTCCCACCTTTCTTGAACAAGCAAGTCATCGCTATCACAGAAGAGCTCTTCACACCAGTAAACCACTGATGGTGAAGCTGCTGTCTGTGGATGAACTTTTCACCAGCAAGTCTCTAAAGGAACACTTGGAAAAGAGGAAGAACGAGTACAATCAGTGTTTACAAGCGATCAGTGGCATTGTGGCAGAAGATGAGCATTGGGAGGATGAAATGAAGGCTAAAAGGACCACAGTATCCCTGCTGGCTCCTCTCATCCAGAGCATCAGAGATCTGGATAAAAAACAGAGAGATGTTGCAGAGGCTGAGATACTCCTGAAAGGTGAGACAGTAACACGTTTAAGCAGAGGTGCATGGAAACATCTGGAGTTATCTGTTTCTCTTACTTGCACTTCAGCCAGTAAATTTTTTATTTTTATTTATTTAAACTTTATTTAACCAGATGAGTCGATTGAGAACTCATTCTCATTTACGACGACGATGTGGCCAAGAGGCAGCAGCAACAGACACATAGTTAGCTTAACACAAACAGATAAGATAAAAAAAATGCAGATAAAGAATAGTAAAGAAAGAAAGGAACAATGAAGGAGTAGAATAAAGTGAATTGATATGGCCGCGGCTGTTTTTGTAATTTTGTAGATGAAGATCCGGCACTGCGAGAACTGGCTGAGCTGGAGAGAGAAAGTTGTTTGCAAGACATTCAACACCTGAGACAAAAGGTATGTTTTGACCAGATGCTGCAGTTGTATAAAATTCTTTTTTTTTTTTAAAAAAAATTCAAACACATCTCATGTCTACTGGCCAGATCCTAGATCTGCTGATCCCCAAGGAGGAGGCTGATATGAGTGACCTCGTCCTGGAAGTCACAGCTGGTGTCGGAGGTCAAGAGGCCATGCTGTTCACTGCAGAGGTCCGGTTACATACAAGTTTACTCCTGAACACTTTTCCTACATTAAGCTGTTTGTTCTGTTTCCTTTTGAAGATGTTTGACATGTACCACGGCTTCGCCCAGCATCACGGCTGGTCCTTCGACATCCTGGAGCACATGACCAGTGATCTGGGTGAGTGGGTGCAGACGTTAATACCAGGAAAAACTTATTGTTGAGCCAAACTCAGAAACGACTTTTTTATTGTCTTCGCTTTAACATTTATTGTAAAAAAGTGGATAAACTGTTAATGTTGGCTCTGATTTAGTTTCTGTTTTAAGCAGATCTTTCTAACAAGAGTTCTAGTAGAATTGTCACAATCTGTTGCTTGACTTCAAGCTTGCAGACTTTTCTTTTTTGCAACGCTGTGTTACTTGAGGTAAATTTGATATTTAGACACAGTAATTCATTTAAATGCTTCAAATTTTAAAATGTGCTTTAGAATAACTCTGAATTTCCTGTTCTGATCAATTTTCCAGGAATTCTGAATAAAATTTCTCGTTTCCATGTGAAACTAATTAAAAACATGTTGCTTCCACCTTTAGATGAAATACAGCTGCAGAGATTTATTATTCACCCAACGGTCTCGACTAAATGACTAAAGAACCTCGCTAGAAACATTTGTTGCAGTAACTGTAATAACCACAAGGGGGAGGTTTTACCTTGAGCACAAAACAAAGGAAACAATTCATCCAGTTTTGATTATAAACTGACCTTCAAAATTTAAAACACTGAAATTGAGCAGAAGAATAATTTCATTCTTGTAGATTTGAAGCTCTCGTTGCATTTGTTTGCTCTGAGTCTTAAATTTGAACAGATGCAATAAAAACTTGTACTTCTTTCAATGTTATCAGGAGGACTGCGCCATGCCTCAGCTAGTGTCAGCGGCCCGCAGAGCTACGAGAAGATGAAGTTTGAGGCTGGAGTTCATCGAGTCCAGAGGGTTCCTAAGACGGAACGACAAGGCCGGATGCACACCAGCACAATGACTGTGGCAGTGCTGCCCCAGCCCACCGAAGTATAGTGCAGAATCATTTATCGCACGCTATTTTCTTAACATAAATGAATGTGTCATACGATCTCAGCTGTACATTTGTTTTATCAACACTTTGAAGACTTTTCCACTCTGTTTTTTGTGCAATTTCTTTAGATTTCATTCACGATAAACCCAAAAGATCTGAGGATTGAAACGAAGAGAGCAAGTGGAGCTGGAGGTCAACACGTCAACACAACGGACAGCGCAGTTCGAATCGTCCATCTCCCGACAGGTAAAAAAACCAACTGCTCTCTTGCATTCCAGACATACTCCACGTTTTCCTTTCCATTCAGGGAAATCGGAGTTACACAGGTTTTTCCTAAATGCTTTAATTGGCCTGCCTTATATGGTGTTTATAACGCTCAAAAAGAAATGACAAATTCTATCTTCTGTGCACCACTCGATTGATAATTGGGTTGTGTATGTTGTTAGATTTTCAATTTTTCACTGCTAAGCACAGAAACACAAGGCAAAACCCATATAATCAACAACACTACTCATATGCTAGTGTAGATCCTTGTTTCAAATTGATAGATTTATACATTTATATGCATCTGCAGAGGTCATTTTTCCTGTTTGGTAACTGAGCTCGTGTGTATTTGTTAGGTGTTGTTGCAGAATGCCAACAGGAGCGCTCCCAGCTGAAAAACAGAGAGAAGGCCATGAAGGCTCTGAGAGCAAAACTTTACAGCATGAAGCTGGAGGAGGAGACCAGCAAGCGCTACAACCAGCGCAAAGTCCAGGTGAGATTACCAAAATGGCACACGCAGACTGACTTTGATTAATTCAAAAGATGTAGGATGAATAAAAAGAAATGTTCAATCTAATTTTATAATGCAAAAATATAGGAAACTGAAGCAATGCAAAGTAGAAATTAGAAGTTATGTTGAGTGAGTGAAAGATCAATCTAAGCCTTGTTTTCTTTCAGATTGGCTCTAGGGGAAGATCAGAGAAGATCCGGACTTATAACTTTGCTCAGGACCGCATCACAGACCATCGCATCGGTATGACGGTGCATGACGTCAAGGGCTTTTTGTTGGGGGAGGATCTTCTGGATGAGATGAATTCTTCGCTCCAAGAGTTCTCCAACCAAGAGGCACTTATGGAGCTTCTGGAAGAAAGTAGTCAGGAAGGCTTCTGAGTCTGGGTCTTACAGAGAGGAAACGTATCATCGGCCATTCCAACTCTGCTTTAAGTTCTGCAAACAAATCACACTGCACTGAACTTTAAGACTGTGGAACTTGGTTGCAGAAATATTTATTTTTACACACTTGCAGCCTTTAAGTCATCAGGTAATGTATATGTTCTGCTGTATGGGTAAATGAATATATGTCTTTATGCTGTGTCATTTTTTTTTAAAACATGAATGATGAGAACAGAAAACTTAATTTCTTGACTGGATGAGTGACTTATTTTTTTAAAGAATGTGCAATATTCAAAAAAAGCTTATAATTACAATTTTTTTATGGTCAGTGGCTCAAAATAAGGCAAAAATAAGAAAAGCAAAACACTATCTTAACAAGTTTTATTAAATTTGGTTCCTTATTTTAAAGAAATGGCTCGTAATGTTCACAGAACTTCATCTCCCATAATTCTCAGCGCACTAAGGTTGAATAATCGAATGCGGAGACGGACTCCTTCAGCAGCGCTACCGTTAGCCCGCTAATGATGAGTAGCAAATGATGTACAATCGCGTAAAAGTATGCAGTTTCTTTAAATAACTGGAATTGGAAAATGAGCTCGTTTTTTTCTTTAGCACCAACACGTTTTCTCGCACATTCCCTCTTTACAACGTCGGTAGCCGAGCGGGTTTAGCGAGTCGGTTGGTTTGACAGCGACGAGGCTCCTCTGTCCGCCGCTGCTGTGGGGATCTGGACAAAGCCAGTCAGATGTTGGAGGATATGAAATACGATCGAAACTCTGCTGTTTTTAGGACGACTTTCCAAGTTAAAACATCGAGTTGAGCATCATCCGCTAAGGTGACGCCAATAAGAAGAGGAACGCGTGTTTTAGGAGGGCGAGAGTTTGGATCTCGCACCGAGGGAAGGAGGAGGAAAGACCCGCGGGGAAGAAGGAAGGTTTGGGGCTCATCTGATGCCAGTGATGGCAAACGAGCCGATCATCCTGAACGTCTATGATATGGTGAGGAGGATAAAATAAAACTTTACTTTTTTCTCTCTTTGCTCCTGATTTCTCTTGACTATTAATAAAGTAGTTTTTACAAAACAAAAAAACTCAATCTTTTTGAAGCTTCCTTATAAGAATGTTATAAAATCTTTGATTAGTGTATTTTAGGTGCTATGTTCTTATTCCTTAGCTTGTTTTATAATCAATAACGGCAATAAAGATTCTTTGAAAATCATAAAAGTGTTTTTATCAAATAAATTGAATTTCAAATATCAAATAATGATAATAATGGCAACCTTGGAATGTTTTAGCATTATGTGTTCAGAAATTGAGAAATGGGAGGAAAAACAGTTGTGATAGGCTTCATCTGCTATGAAGTTTCATTGACTCATAAAGTTTTCTTTACAGATAAAATAACAAAGACCTGACACAAGTCCTGTGGTTCCCAAAGGCAGGGTCTGGACCCCACTGTGGGTCCTGAAACACCAAGTGTGTGGTCCTAAGCTGATGTCAAGAAAGCCTGTAAAAGTAACTTTTACAACGCATTTTGAATAGTATTGGATAGGCAAAATATTATATTAGCAGGCTTTCAACTTGTGAGGTTTTCCATGGGGGGGGGGGCTCGTGTTGCCTCCCTCTGCTGTCCATGGGGGTGGGAGGGCATGAGAGCATGTGAAGGGGGTCAGATGCGCGTGTCTCATCCTATCTTCCCACAGGACGTGAAAACGGCACGTAACGTATTAGCGGCATTTTAACCGCAAGCTCATGGGACTTTATTCCCAACCGGGAGCGTTTCAGAAGTGAAATGGGAGCGAAAGCGTTCTACAAAGTCACAAAATCACAGGATATTGGCAACACCACGTGCGATTTCAGAAGTTCATACAATGACAAGCAAGGAGAAAGACAGCTGTATGTATCCAAAAAGGTCTGTAGTTTATTTTCTGTTCTGTTTACATCGACTATGGAGAGACAGCAGGCTCAAATCGTGGCGATGGCTGCCAGTCACAGACAGCCACGATAACAGCCAGCAGCAGCCGCGAACAGCCAGCTACAGCCACCTCATTTCCGGCGGCAGTCACGGACAGCCACGATAACAGCCAGCAGCAGCCGCGAACAGCCAGCTACAGCCACCTCATTTCTGGCGGCAGTCACAGACAGCCACGATAACAGCCAGCTAGAGCCACCTCATTTCCGGCGGCAGTCACAGACAGCCATGATAACAGCCAGCTAGAGCCACCTCATTTCCGGCGGCAGTCACAGACAGCCACGAGATTTGCTGCAACTGCCCTTCGGGATTTCCAACGCCAGCCACGGACAGCCATGAGATTTGCAACGAGATTTTATTATTATTGAGTTTAATTTAACATTTTTATTTACATAACTAGAATTACCACAGACTAAGGTTGCAACCTTGCAAGGAGAGTTTATTTTTGTTTTTTCCAGTAATTGATACTGAAATTTCTCTGGCAACCTCTTTTTGTAAACATTATTAAATCTGAAGCATTCATATAGAACATAGAGTCACACGTTCAGGCAACATAACCACATAAAAGAGACATAAACAGTAAACGTGTATTCTGTTGACGCATAGTTAAACAGGAAATCACATCAACATAAAATATCTGGTAAATTTCTAAATAAAATACAAATGCAGATGATTTTCTTAAAACTTTATTAGTGCGTCAAAACATTACAAAACGATATTAACAAAGTACTATATGTGAATTTTTGGTAACATTTAGAAATAATGAAACAGAGAGTCTTCATTCCTCCAAGTAAACTTATGTGAGAATCTGATGTGAGATTCTGTCAATTCAACAGTTTTCTATTTACATCATTCCACTTTAGAGCTAATATTTGCCGTGAAAACTTGAAGCTTCCCCAACAGTTCAGTTATATTATTTTCTAAAAAAAAAAAAAAAAAAGTGGTTGATTTATTTGTGTCTTTATGTGGTTATGTTGCCTAATATTCAATATCAGTACTTCGGATTTAATGATGTTAAAAAACGTAATGATGTTAAAAAACGAGGCTGACACAGGAATTAAAGTAGAAACTCTAGGAAAAAATAACAATCAACTGGTTGCAAGCATTTTCTGGTCTAAATCTCGTGGCTGGTGTAGGAAATCTCACGGCTGTAGCTGGCTGTTCGCGGCTGCTATCGTGGCTGTCCGTGACTGGCAGCCACCGCCACGAATTGAGCTCGGCCCTGCTGGGACTACGGGCGAAATGATGTACGTTTAGCTGCACATGACTTTTATTTTAAAAGTTTCCAGATATTTTACACTGCTTTTGTGTTTGACTTCCTTTCTGGCCCGATCTGCACTGCGGAGTTTACATGTTTTGGTAGTGTAGCACAAAGAAATAGACTAGAAATGTAAAGATGGCATCCCTTCACGTCCAGAACAATACACTTAGCTGCCGGTGAAAAAAGGAACTCATCCACTATAACGGCAGCTAATTGCAGAGTATTATTTTGCAGCGTTTCACATTGCTTTCACGTCCGGTGGAAAGCCGGGGTCACACTCAATGCATTAGAGTTGGCAGCCCTGTATTAGATGCTAAGTCTCTTTGCATATGCTCTTATTTAATTGACTTGCAATAATCATGTTCATGTCTCAGGTGGTGTTATTTTGTAAATCAGAAGCTGAAACAGTTGGGATCCACTGTGCTGTACTCAATGTTTTCAGCTAATGAGTCATTGGGAATCACCTTATTGTTGCATAAATAGTTGTTTCCTGTCAGATTGTGCAACTAAAGAAATGAATGTAAAAAGTGCGCTTACACCAGGCTTCACTATATGATTAGAATTAAAATGTAGTTAAATGACAAGTGGCTCAGTTTAGTGTCAACCAAATCACACATATGCAAACAGGACTGGATAAATTCGTATGAGGAAGATAAAGCGGACTCACAGGTTGACACGTCAACATTTTGGCATTACTAGATTTCCATATCCTGAGGGGAGCGTAATGGTCCACAATGGACTTTTTAATCTGCTGGTGTAGAAATAAATGGGCAACATGAGTGAACTTTGCTGTCGTTAAGTCAATGAAAGGAGTCCTTTTTTAGTAAACCCTAACGTGACAGATTAAGAACAATAGTGTCACGAGGACAAAATGCAACAATACAAATAAAGATGCCAGACGGCTGGGAAACGAGTGGATGTGAAACCAGCCTGACGGTTTCAGAGAAATGAGGTCACGCCCTTGCAGATGCAGAGGGAGGCAGGCGTTGAATTCGAGTCACAATGTTGTCACCGTGCAGGGGTGAGTCAGTGAGTACGGGTCTGCTAATTGACCTGCTGATGAATCATTGATTGATATGGATTCCCTGTAACTGGATTACAGCCAACAATGGGGATTTATTGAGGGGGCTTCAAAAACAGCTGGGATCTAAATTTAATTTCTTAAACACTGTACCCTTATTGAGCATTGTTCATCTGATTGTTTCTTGTTTTCTGTTAAAACTTTTGTACTCTGTGGCTTGTTCTTCCCATTAGTTGTTTTTTTATTTCTGTTTCTTAAAAAGCTCATATTTTTATTCATAACAATCATAAATTGTGTTTTTACAAATTGGAACATAACATGAATGCAACGTTATTTCACTTTTCATTCTCTCCCCCCATTCATTTATTGCACCCTCTCATCATTTCCTTTCCTGTCTCACCCTCTTATGTTTCTTCCCTCCCCCTTTTGCCCCCACCCCCATTCACTTCCTCTTGTTTTTCACTTGACTGGCTGGCCACAATGGTTTTGTCTCTGAAAAAGTCTGCAGAGCTGTTACCTCAATCTGGCTTTTATTATTATGACTGACTGCAGGAAACTCATTTTATAGTCTAGCATGTAAAGGCTTGCAGAAGCTGTGAGGGGTGTGCATCTTTAATGGATTATTTAATGTTTATATAAAGAAATAAGCTATTGTGCAAGCCTGATAATGATAGCTTCTACTACTATTATTATTAAGTTCAACACATATTTTTTTCCTCCTCTCCTTGAAGAAAATGCATTTTGTGCAGTGGATTTACAAGTAGAGGTCAGAATTACCTTCAGCATTAATGCATTAAAATTGAAAACGTTTACTAAGTAAACATCTTTGAATTTTATGTTGTTGGTTGTTATTTTGTCTTTATAAAACACATCCATATTGATTTTGTTTTATTGATATTTTTGTGTCTTTGATCGTTTCTCATTGAGAGACATTGTTTACATGTGAGCTACAGCGGTGTCATGAAGATGCTGGTTCTGTTTATGCACAAATGTTTATTTTTGACTGAGGCTCATAATCTTGAATTTTCTGATTATTAATCTGCATTTAATGGGTGAGTGAAACAGGAAGTCACTCTGATATAGAATTTATATCTTTAGTCTATTTTTGTGTTTTTATGAAACTAGAATCTCAAAATCGATGCACAACCAAAAATAAAACCTTTAATATTCAACGACGTTTGCGAAACTGAAGAAAAATTATTCAAGCACTTTATTTTTTATTAGCATGGCTGCAGAATCACTTTCTCCAGTAGCAGCACCGATATGACCTTTTTAAAAGCCCAGTACACTAGAAGCCAGTATTTGCTAAAGGCACAAAGATGTACATTTTTTAGGGTGTAACGTGGGTGTCGGTGAGCTGGTTATTAACCTGTCCTATTATTATCAAAGGTCAAATATGAGCAAATACAAAGTTTTTATTAAGGATGTTTGATATCGGCATTTTAAAGTTAAAGACGATATGTGATTTACCGATATAGTCTGACTCATAATTTCCAACACTGATAGAAACTGATATTAATATATGCGGGGTCTCTATTTATTTATTTATCTTTTCAGAAGATAAAGCCTATGAGATGTTAGGTTATCATAAAGACTTATTTAAACAATATCTGTGCAAAATATGCGAGCTAATTGTACCAAACAAACAAAAATACCTCAAAAACTTCTTTGAATGTGTCATATTTTGACATTTTGAGTGAGAGGAAAAGTAGCTGAAGAGTTTGATGTATAATATGTGCATACTTAGTATATGTAAAAGTTATTAAAAGAGTAAAAACAAATACTGATAATTAGGGCTGGGCGATATGGCCTAAAATCAGTATCACGGTATATTGAGGAGTTCACCTCGATAACGATAAAAGGACGATAACTACATGTACATGCAAAAACAAAGTTGTCCACTAGATGGGGCTGTCACTTGTATTATTTTGAGTTACATTGTCATGTGACTCGAGGTGGTACAGCTTCTTAAAGTGCGACACAAAGCAGTTTTTTACACTTTAACCAATTCCTTTAAAAGTGGGGTTCAGCGATTGTGTTGATAGAAACTGTACCAGCTTCACACGGGACAGCACTCTGCTGACCAGAACCAGCCCTTAACAGTTTTGTGGAGCGGGTTGGTGCCCTAGGGGGCGCTCTTTACCTGCTTATCAGTTGTTAGCCATTTTCTGCGCTGGTGGCTAATAACAGGCTAGCAGTTAGCTGTTTCAGTTCGCCGGCCGTTAATAAAAATACAAGAAGAAGAAGAAAAAAGTTTGCTTTTTTGCTGGCATCATGGTGGAGCCTGGAAGTAAATGTCAGAGAATTATGTCTTTGGAGTTGAGCAAATAGCTCAAACCAGAGTGAACATCGGCGCGGCCTAAGCTAGTTTGAAGTAGCTAAAAGAGGCTACAAAATCATAGACTGATGGTGACCTGGTTTTGTTGCTACTGGACTTGTAAGTAACTTTTTTGTCCAACAATGTGGATCTTTTTACTTGGCTTATTTGGTAAGACTTGGCTCATGTTAGTGTTAGCTTGTTGTTAGCGCTAGCTACAGCAGGCTGCTGCAGGGTTGTTTACGACAGTTGTAATTTCACTTTCAACCAGTAGGGCGGAGGAGCAGGAAACCATTTAGTGTTACTTTAAAGGGACACAAACATCGCCAACCTTCACACATTTCATTTTTTTATTACTGAATTTATTGACATGGGAAAAATTATATCAGTTAGAGTCAGAAATTTCAATAACGATAAATTTTCGATTTTTCGCCCAGCCCTACTGATAATCTCTGATATTACATTTTAATGCCTATATCAGCCAATAATATCGAACAACCTTAGTTTTGACACAACTGCCTGTTTGAATGTGTAAAACAAAAAAGTAAAACTACAGCACATCATCAGTAAAGGCAAATGTCTTTTGTATTCTTGTCTAATTTAGATCTCCCATTCAAAGTAGCAAAGCTGCATGTTTCGCTCTGCTCTTCCTCTTGGTCACAGCTGCTGACTTTTCACTTTGCCGGTCCCTGCTGTTGGCAGTGTAAACAACGTTTTTCTAGGCCAAAATCAAGATGTATGAATTTGAGTTAAAAATGTGTAAAACTTAAACTTTTCAGTTGTTTCTGGGAATCAAGTTAGGGAGCACTTATCTAACAGGTAAACAGCAGACTTAGTGATTAACATCCCAAAATGTTTCCCCTTAGGGCTTATTGGTATATAAAGGCTGTGATGATGGCAGTGTTGTACTCAAGTCACCGTCTCGAGTCCAAGTGACAATCAAGTTCTTAGTGTTCGACGCTAAGATCAAGTCCAATTCACATAAGAGTAGCCACAGTTGAGTCCAAATTAAGTCACTAGGTTCTACAGGCCAAGTCTGAGTCCAAGTCCCAAAAAGAATCTTCCAGTCTAGTCCAAATTTGAACTGACACTTGTTATGTTTGCACCCAGAAAGTAAGTAAAACTTCTATTTTTGGAATTAGCATGTGTTCTCTAGTCAATGGTAATGTTACTAGAAAAATATAAGGGGTTACAGTGGAGGAGAAGTTAAGTTCCCGCCTCGTGACCGGAGGGTTGTAGATTCACACCCCGCTCAGACTGTCACAGTCATGGACACTTAAACTCTCCTTGCCTGCTGGTGGTGGTCGGAGGGACCTTGTTGTACGGCAGCCTCGCCTCTGTCAGTGCGCCCCAGGGCAACTGTGGCTACATTGTTGCTCATCATCACCAGCGTGTGAATGTGTGTGTGAATGACTGGTGTGTTGTAAAGCACCATGTACTGTTTAATAACAACCACTTATTTATTGTTTTCAAATGTATTTTAAGTATGTTTTATTATTTTGCTACATGCTAATATGTTAGCTTGGTGATAGCGTGGGGGCATTGAGTTGTCCCAGTCTTGTCCTCCTGCATTTTATACATCTGGCGCTGCTTTTTCCTTACTTTGAGGAAAAATGCGTAAGAGCAAACTGCACAATGCGTCGTATATGTGGACTCTCTCTGGACATGCTGCATACGTCTAATGGCAGCAGGCCACATTTGCAAATGTTTGAGTCTAAGCTCAAATCCTAACTTTGCAAGTCATCAGCATGCTCCAGTCAAATCATCCTTGAATGTGACTTGAGTCAGGACTCAAGTCAGAGTCCAGAACTGGAGTACTCCATCCCTGGATGATGATGCGGTCTGAAAAGTGTCTTGTTGTATTTACAGTTGGCTGATTGTTGACTTGCTGCGAGTTTAATCCGATAATGACTCGGGTTAAGAGACTAGACAATCCCTTGCCATCATTTCCCTGTACTTACTGACCGAAAGCTCGTTTTTCATTTGTGGATTGAAAATATGCGATGATCAGGAATGTATTCGCAGTCTTTCACCCACTTTTTCTTCCTCCACAACTCCCGTCCATTCACGATCTCCCCTGCCATCCCGCTCCCGTCTCAGTTAAGTGGATTTCCCGGCCAGCTCTGAGTGCTTTAGTCCACCGTCTAATGAGGGAGCATTATCCTTACACCACCTGTCTGCCGGGCTGGCGGACAGACAGGTGGTGTCTCTAACACATTTTCTCTGATAAATCAGACAGAAAACGTCCTGGGAGATTAGTTCTAACTGTGTAACGTAGCTGATGGGGTTGTGTTACCTGTGTTGGCTGCAGACTCTTGTTGATGCAGGTCATGGCTCCTTATCGACTGTCTGGTCGATAAAGTAAAGTGTTTGAAATTCTGGCCATGCAGCAAAACATCTGGAGCTCTTTTCATGTAGAGAATCTTTCAGCAGCATAACAGGGAACCTGAAATTCTCTGATTCTTTTCATTTTCTGCCTCCAGTACTGGATCAATGAGTTCACCAGCTCTCTCGGCATCGGAGTCTTCCACTCAGGGATCGAGGTCTATGGAAGAGGTAAGGTTGCTCAGAAATATGACACCACCTTCCTCATGGCATCATCTCCCTGAGGATGATGTTTCAGAGAGGATTCCTTTTAGAGCTTAGAATGCATGTGCCACCGTGTTTCCTTCTCAATATATCGGCCAATGAGGTGCTTTTTTTTTCAGCTTGAATAAACATTTACTCATGTTTTTTTTTGTGTGTGTAGAGTTTGCTTATGGTGGACACCCGTATCCATTCTCAGGGATCTTTGAGATTTCACCAGGGGACGCAACTGAACTCGGCGAGACGTTCAAGTTTAAGTAAGTAACGGAGTGTTATGAGAAGCATTGGCATATTTCAGAAATGTTCATGTGGTTTTCTGCCCTAGAACACTGATTACCATGCATCTTTGGTTTTCACACCGTTTACTGAAGGCCAAATGTCATTACGCAACCAGGAAGCAGACTAACGAGCCCTTTTTTCAGACAGGTCACACAAAAGCAAAAATAAGTACATTTTATTGTTTCCTTTCCACTACAGCACATAGCTGTTTTTGATTATTTTTTAATAGCGTTAGATTGAAGTCGGGGAAACACTGGAGCGTCAGTTCAGTCTGTTTGGAGAGCCTCGGTCGACCCGGTGCTGTCGTGCTGCTGTGTATTACTTCTGCTCTAGTTGATCTGCCCTGCAGCTTTAGAGACACTCAGCTTGTCAGATAAACACACACTAGCTGTCCCCATGGAGGCCGGTAGGCGGTAAGCATGGAGCATCCGGGACAATCCTCAGAATATCAGCAACTAAAACAAGCTAAATGAACCTGCTCTCTATCAGACTGCATTCATCTTGTTTTAGTTTTACTCTTTGATGTCTTGTAAAATTGACAAAGAATGCAAGAAATGAGCAAAATGTCTTTTTGGAGATCCTCTACTCGCAGCACGCCATTCAATGATTACAGAAATGTGTTTAAGTTATTTTAAATGTACAAAAAAATCTTCCTTGTATAATTAAATATTAATATATTCATTGAATAAGGATTTGGATGTTTTAGGATCATATTTATCACTCCAAAAGTTTCATTTTGATGTAGCTGTCAGTAAAAGGCAGAAAATCTGTAAATTCTTTAAAGGTGTTTTAAAAGTGAGCTGCTGCTGGTGTGTTTTCTGTGATGAAAGCACATTTCCTGTTTGTCTGCGTAGGGAAGCCATAGTCCTGGGCAGCACGGACTTTACAGAAGAGGATGTGGAGCGAATCGTCGAGGAGATGGGGAAGGAGTACAAGGGCAACGCCTATCACCTCATGCACAAGAACTGCAACCACTTCTCCTCAGCTCTATCAGAGGTAGATATGAACTAGCACAGCAGTCCTTATTAGGACTTTGAGTCGCCTTGACTTGACTGTAACAATAACTGAATCATTATCCATACCAGATATAATGTTCTGTCAAAGTAAAACCAGAATAAACACTCCACTGGTGACATTAATACGTTTATAGCGGTGCTCAAAAAGTGTCACTCATTGCAGTTCTCCTCTTGAACATTAGGTGTCACTACCGAGAAAATGTTATTCTGGAATGGCTCACAGATCTCGGAGTTTGTTTTTAATGAAGTCAGTAATTTTGTTCAGTGGTGTGATGAATATTCTCTGACCGTTACCATTAGAAAGACAAAATAAATGGTGTTATATCCTCGGGCAGTTTGGAATCACTCTCCAGTGTTGATCCTCAATGAGAAATTTCAACTTGCAGTCCTAGGACTTAAAACATCATTTACCTTGTTGTTGATGAATATTGGCGGCTTGGGGTGTCTAATGCTTTCCTATGTAAATTGGTAATGTAATGGCCACGGTTGGAGTTTCATTCTGAGAAAAGCTAGTTTTACACGTCAAGACACACCGCCTTCAATTAACATGTCCTAACATGTTCAATATCGGCAATATATTAACGTTGCAGTAATGTTAGCCACAGAACAATGCTAACCCAAACTACTACTGTTTGTAGCCTGCGCTACTGCTAACGCTACCTCAAGTTACTGCTAACGCTAGCTCAAGTTACTGCTAACGCTAGCTCTAGTTACTGCTAACGCAACTTCAAGTTACTGCTAACACTAGCTCAAGCTACTGCTAACGCTACTTCAAGTTTCTGTTAACGCTAGCTCAAGCTACTGCTAACGCTAGCTCAAGTTACTGCTAACGCTACCTCAAGCTACTGCTAACGCTAGCTCAAGTTACTGCTAACGCTACCTCAAGCTACTGCTAACGCTAGCTCAAGCTGCTGCTAGAATCTTTTCTGGGCAAGAGGAAAACAACAAATAAAATTGTCGGAGCACCAGTCACGTTCCAGGATGTACTGGGAATTTTCAGACTATGAATGAATGCCAGATAGACCCACAAACCCCCTCTCCGCAACCCACCTGACACTCACTTTACCGAACACTCACTCCGTTCCTCGCTCATCCACACCCAATTTTTATTAAGCTATTAAATGACATTAAATAAGGATGAATTTTCTTTTTTATTCTAATTATTATCTTTTATGTTCTCATGGGATTGACACGATGCTGATTCACTCATTTATGTTGTGTTGTGTGAAGCATTAGCAAGGCAGTTAACAGTCTCAAGGCCCAAAAATAAGGCATATTTCTAAAAATACTCTGCTCACATAAAGGACAAATACTGTACATGCAACAGCTCTCGTTTCATCACTGTGTGTGTGTGTGTGTGTGTGTGTGTGTGTGTGTGTGTGTGTGTGTGTGTGTGTGTCCAATCAGCTTATGCTAGAGCGACTAATGAGCAGGGAGTCTTACAGCTAGCATCTAGCGCTCAGATGGGGATTAGGACATTGATACAAGCCCAGACAAGCCGAGCCAGCTGGCAGACCCACACAAACGTACACTGATACAGTAGATATGCTCTGAAATGAACACGCAGCGAAATCATCTTCAAAAAATACAACCTGGACACAAAACTGTATGAAATAGGAATCATAAGTAAAATTTTAAATGTATGTTCAAACAAAAGGTTACTGTGAAGCACAGACAGGCCTTGTTCCCGTCAGGATTTAATGCTGTTACCGTAACCTGATGACCCGGCAGATAGCTCGCAGAAAGAGGCGAGTGGAAAACAGACGGACACAAAGATGCTTGTATGAATATTTACTCCTCCAGGCAGAACGTTTGATGTCTGTCGTCTTTTTCACAAGCAAATCAGCTCACTGTTAACATGATTCAAGTCTGCACACATCTGTGCTCTTATGCTGATCAGATACAAGAACAGGAAAACACAAAGGAAAATGTAAATACACGAGTATATTTCAGCATGTTTGATGCTGTTCCTTTGGTTTTACACACCTCTCATACTTCCTGCTCACATCCTAACTGCTGCTCAGCTCAAGACGGAACAAGCTAGCCAGCAAGACCAGAATTCTTATCATGAGTAACTAACCAGAAATGACACGCTAGGTGTGTTAATAAGCCTCTGTTTGCTCACTGAATGTAATATGCTGTGCATCAAGAAATATTACCAAATATGTTAGATGTGGAGAGTTTTGAGTCTTGTCATTTCCGTTTCCTGTTGTTATTTACACCAAGAGTCTAGCTCTGTTTCTGCTGATAAAGGTCACAAATTGTGATCGGGGTTAAATCATTTTAAATTTGTGGATTAGTTCTTTTGAGGGGTTGAGTGTTCCATGACCGTTTCTCGATACTCAGGGATGCTAGTACGTTCTTGTGTACTTGACAAGTATGTTCATGGCAAGGACACCAGAATGTCCGTTCTACCGAGCATGGGAGGACGAGGACAGCATTTGGAACAGAAGCGTACTCTGGCGTACTTCACGGTTACAAAAAACAACCTGAAATAAAAATAAAAGTCTAGTTTGTTCCTTAAATAACAAAATAACAACAAAAACACATTATTTGTATTATATTTAGTTCACTTTTGATCAAAACTGATAAATTACCAGCATTTCCCACTGTTAAATGAAGAAAAAAACTTCATCAAAACAAAGCAACGCTGCTTTTATTTTGATAGTGGGTTCGCTGATTAGCATTTTGAGGGATCGTGAAGCGTCTGAAAGAAAAAAAACAAATACAGCAAATTTTACAGGTTAAACACAATTATTTACAATAACAGGCTACTTTATATTTATTTATTTGTATTGCTGATATAAAACACAACAGTTATGAGCTTTCTCCTCTGCCATTCGGAGTATAACGGTTAGCAATACATTATGAGATAATCTGCTGTCCCATGTCCGCACAAGGACGCAGCATTGCATCCTCGACACAATGGGCGGAGCAAGAACACATCCGGGAACTTTGAGCGAACTTGCCATGATACGTACTTATGGAACAGTACTTGGTCCAACGATGATGGCGTTTCACAAGGACATGAGTACAAAAGTACAGACAAGTACACATATTGAGAAACGGCCTGTGTTTGCATTCAGAACCTAGCTTGTTCGCTATAACAGCTTTAATGCACATGCAAGTCTGCCTCTCAGCAGCTTCAGTAAGTGTCTAGATAAAAGCACAATTACTGCCTTTGACAAGAAAAATCCCTTGAGTTTCTTGGAAGCCAAGTCTCATAATGCTGTTCTAGCACTGTTGGAGCAGAGTGATAATTTATCCCTCACAGACACTGATGCTGATTGTGCTGATGGGCCTTTTTCTTTTAGGGGAAAATGCCCTAAATAAGGGAAAAAAATACAATCGGACCTAAAAGCAGGCTCTGAAAGGTGAGCTATGACTCATCTACGTCATTAAAATTATTACCATCAGCATTTTAAAGAGCAATTTCAGTGAAAAAACGTTTTTACTCTGAGTTTCACATGCAGGCTGAACGTGAAAATAGTCTTCTACCCCTATTTCCTACATTAACCGCCGAAACACGCTCAAATTAGAAAAGCCACACAGAACTACATCACACTGTTACTTAACGTTCATGGACTCACACGTCTTTACTCGTGATGGGGAAGGCTGTTGTGGATTTAACGTCCAGGAAACAACAAAACGTCTCGGCTAGTAGAAGCTAACTGTTAGCATTAGCAACTCCATCACACGGCAGAACTCCTCCAGGCTTGTCTTATTTGTGGAGATAAAACATCAACGTTGCAGTGGAAGAGTCGCGTTGCTGTTAGCCAATCAGAGATGAGATGTCTGAATCTCATGAATATTAATGAGCAAGACACTAAGTCCTGCTGTTTTCAGCCCCCTTCTCATCCAGCTAACTTCTACTTCCTGAAAAAGGAGCATCTTTTTTCCACAGAGAACGACTCACAGGGCATTAATTTATACTAAAGACCACAGCAGATTTACTGAAAAAATGAGTGCATGAGAGCTTTAATAGAGTTTTGTGTAACAATTTAAGTTATTTATAATCGTTTTACCTCGTCTTCTTTTTGTCTTCTTAGATCCTGTGTGGCAGGGAGATCCCCCGTTGGGTTAACCGCCTGGCCTACTTCAGCTCCTGTGTGCCGTTCCTCCAGAGCTGCCTGCCCAAAGAGTGGCTGACCCCGGCTGCCTTACAGTCCAGCGTGAGCCAGGAGCTCCACGGAGCAGGTTCAGAACTGGAGGAGGCAGAGGATGCTGCAGCCACAGCCTCCTTGGCCTCCATGTCACCCTGCTCGCCATCCTCCTCCTCCAGCCCCTCCTCCTCTTTGCCTAGACATAATCGCCCACAATCGCGCAGGTAGAGCCAGCCGGGCCTGCTGGACAACCCGGAATTTAACCTGTGGTTAAAGAGACGGTCACGTTCAAGAGAACCTGCAGCAGCTGATGCTTTCAGCTACGGCCTCCAGTCCTGTCGGACAGTGGAGTCAGGATCTGGACCGCTACTTGGTCTGAGTGGAAACGTCAGCAAAGGTTCAGAGCCGTCAAAGAGTTGTTTTTTGGGAATAAAAAGCAAAAAAGTGTATTGTTATTTTCTAAGATCTTTTTTAGAATTCAAAATAATTTCCTCACGTGTCTTGTTTGTTATTTTACCTGCCAAGAATCTACCTGCCACAAGCATCAACTCTTAAAGTGATGTCAGGTTTTCACCTTATTAGAATAAAAGATGCTGATTGGTTTGATGCAAAAAGGTTTATAATTATGAAAAAAACATTTTAAATGTGAAAAGTTACTACTCACTATTCATTTTCACTTTTCCAGGTGAATAATCAAAGTTTCATCAGACAGGTGCCGGTCAAAATAAGGGAGATGCCCCTGTTGCAGTTCATTTAAACGACTGGGAGAACTGTGTCTGAACTCAGCAACATTCATGACATCTAGAGGCTTTTGAAAGGAGGACTGTGGCTGACAAATCTAATCCTAATTTCCTACATTTCTGAATCAGTAATTCAGTGTTTCATCATGAAGTGTGATCAGATTAGACCAAAACTACAACCAGGCTGATCCAGAACCAGTTTCAGCTTCATCCTGACACTGATCTAGTGATCAAACCCACAGCAGGAAAACGGATTTATTCAACAATCCTGAACTTTCTAAATGAGGTTGTAGTGCAGGCAGTGGATTAGAGAAGAGACTAAATATATCAGTAGCAGCTGCCATGGTGCCTTTGAGCCAGGTACTTTCTTATACAACCTGTAAAAGACTAGTTTTAGTTGACAGTCGTTTTTATAATGAAAAGCTCCTCTTTAACTGACCTGAGATCAGCGTGCACCAGTCACGTTTTCCCTGGTAGAACTGACACACATTTAGGAAGCATCAAAACTCTCTTTAAGGAGTTTTTCTAATGTTTTTATTGATTTTATGTTGGAAAAATGACTCGAAGTGGTCGTTTATTCAGACTTGTCTTGGAAAAATGCTGCTTTTCCTGAACACAGCACCTCACTGGAAGCTCCACACGCTGCAGAAAGGGTTCTCTTTAAAACAAAGAGCCGCTGATGGGTTTAAAAAATGTTTTTATATATTATAAAAGTTTGAGGAAGTTAAATCTGACAAATCTACTTTCTGTTTTTAAACACTCTTGTTGTATTTCTACACTAAGAGTCGCCTTTTGTCTGTTTTGTTTAGATTTGATAAACTCAGGACTTGTTAGTGAATCATTTTCAACTTTTTTCCCAACGTTTTACATTTATGTGTTTCTCCTTTTGATGCAGTAGCTACTAATGCAGTTTTCTGCATTTCTTTTTAACCTTTTTGTTTACAGTCTGTCTATTTTCTTTTGATTTTCCTCTCTTATGTGAGAATGAATGTGAATGTTTTTGGGTCCGATTTTCCTCGCATGCATCTCCATAAATACTTAATTTGATTTGTTTGACAAATAGATCTATTTGTTTTTATTAACATTTATTTGAACACAAGTATTTATTATCTGTGGCTCTTTTTGCGTTTCTAACAAACAGAATCAGTGTTCCAGAGACATGAAACCAGCAGCATCTGACTTGAGTGAAAGGATTTAATGTTTTTAATGTCAAATGTAAATTTTTGCTTCGTTTTCATGTACCACTCTGGCGCCCTCTACTGGGTGTGATTTGTACTGTTACTGAGGTTTCCTGAAAACTTTTCCAGCTTTCGTTTGTTTTTTATTTTTATCCAAAAGTTAAAATTTTAAAATGGATTATGTTACTCAACTCATTTAAAATCCCATTTAGAATATTTCCAGGACCAAAGAGAGCTTCAGCTTCATAAATATTCATTTTAGTGATCCTGCTAGATTTACCTTTTGCCTTATTATTATGTATATTATTTTAGTTGTAAATATTATAAAGTATAAATCTTATGACATTTTCGTAAAGTTTAAGTGCACATCAGGAAACCTCAGTCATTTAGACCCTCAGAAACACTGACTACAGCAACCAAACACAATCGTATCCTGTTGGTATATTATTATTATTATTATTATTAAAGGAAAGGAAAAAAGAAAAACTCTGTGACTCCGGTTTTGTGTTTAAAAAGTTTGTTGGATTGTTTTGAATAGGACACATTTCTGTTATAAAAAAAACTAACAGTTTTAATGACATTTATCTTGAGACAAATAACATCCTCTATGATTTTAGAAATATTTCCTATTATTTTTTTATGATTATATATTGTATTTACCCAGAATTAAAAAATAATATATAAAAGCATTACAATGTAAAAATTTACAAAAAAATAATGTTTGTTAAATTTTGCACTAGGCTGAGTGACTGGGTAGCCCTATCAGGAGCTGCTCTGGAGTAGTTTTATATGTCAGTGTTCCTTCTCTGTGGCCATCTCCAAGTTTTGGTCCTCCACCACCAACCTCAACCATGGTGTCCCACAAGGTTCTGTGCTGGGCCCTCTACTTTTCCTTCTTTATCAGCTCCCTCTCTAGCACATCCTGCGCTCTTTTAAAGGAAGCTCCTACCATCTTTATGTAGCTGACATCCAACTGTACATCTCATTTCAGCCCCATGAGATGTCTAGGCTGAAGCTGTTGCACACCTGCTTAGACTCTATTAAAACCTGGATGGCTGGGAACTTTCTACAGCTGAATGAAGACCAGACTGAGATCTTCATCTGTGCCCCAGACAAGCTGGTTCCCAAAGTCAGAGACTCTCTTGGTCAGCTTGCTTCTCACACCAAGCCCTCTGTCAGGAGTCTTGGTGTGACCTTTGACCCAGCTCTCACCCTGTTTTCTCATGTCAGTTCTCTTGTTCGCTCTTCCTTCTTCCATCTCAGGAACATTGCTAAGCTGAGTCCCATTCTGTCATGTTCTGAACTTGAGATTGTTATCCACACCATCATCTCCTCACGCTTAGACTACTGCAACTGCCTTTTCACTTTTCTGAGCAAAACCTCCCAGAACCGTTTACAGGTGGTCCAGAATGCCTGTGCTGCACAAACATGAACATGGACAATAAAACTGTGTAAACAATAAAAATCCCATATAAACAGTAAAAAACAATACAATCAATAACCCCTAAAACATCAGACAACCCACAGAATCAAAATCCAAAAAATAAAAATACAGGTGAAACTCAAAAAATTAGAATATGATGCAAAATTTAATTTTTTTCAGTAATTTAACTTAAAAGGTGAAACTAATATATGACATAGACTCATTCCATGCTCCAGATATTTCAAGCCTTTATTTGCTATAATTGTGATTTTTGTTTTTTTACAATGTAAATTTCACGTTAAATGTAATAGATAAATAAAATAAAATTGAATATATAGATGTTTAAATTCACCTAAAAGTAAAAAAAAAACAATTTGATTTATTGCATCATGTCTGCAGATCCTCATCCACTCAGATGAATAAAAAAACTATTTTCTTTCAACCTCTTTGAGACAAACTTTGTAGATGAAACTTTGTGAAAATACGTGACATTGTGTCTGATGCACCTCACTTTATTTAATGAAAACTGGAAATATTTTTCTTATTGAGGTAATAAAATAAACATGAATAGATGGAACAAAACAACATCTGATTAATCAACATTCCAATAAAAAAAATTATGTTCGATTATTTCATGATCAGTGGTATAAAACTTAAACTAAATAAAAAATTATCCAAAAATTATGTTTCATAGGAATCTGGCGGTGGATTACGACTGGAGATTATCCCTCTTGGATTAGGATTTTCTGGGAACAAACTTGAGTTTTATAGGCTTGGTTGGTTGAAACTTCCAGTCAAATTCCAGAGGAATCTGAACACAAAACAGATCAAAAGAATGTGACACCACAGCAACAGCAGCAGGAATGTCTGAATTCAATGGGGTATTTGTCTCACCACGGTGTCTTTGCATGTTTCCAAAGTGTAACTCTGCAGGAGACGCACAAGGATCATCTTGATGACGAGGATGGCATAACGCATCCCAACGCAGTTACGAGGGCCGAGGCCGAACGGCATGTATGCATACGGGTTCAGCTCCTCCTCGTGGTCTTTACTGAACCTGCACCAATCAGAATGAAGTCATGTAGTCATGATAAGGAAAGAAAAGGGTGCATTTTTAAACAGCACCTGAAGTTTACCTCTCTGGTTTGAAAAGCTCTGGTGAGCTCCAATACCGTGGGTCCATGTGCAAAAGATAAACCGGAATCCCAACTAACGTTCCTTCAGGGATGGTGAGCCCGTTTACCTGCACCGTCTTTTTGCAAACCCTCTCCAGCCGAGGTGCAGTGGGAATCACACGCATTGACTCACAAATAACCTGGTCCAGGTACTGCAGCTTACACAGCTCGCTGTATGACCAGGAAGTCTAGATGCAGAAGAAAGCGTGGGAGGTAAGTAAATAAAGATTCAGCTGCTCTCACATTTAGGAGAAACAAGGTATAAATGAAGAATTTTGGTACGTTTTTCTGCAGAGCTTCGTCGATCTCTTCCTGCAAAGTCTGCATTGCATCAGGGTTTGTGGCCAGATTATAAAGGATGTAATTCAGGGTTGTGCTGGTGGTCTCGTAGCCGGCAAAGATGAACATCAAAGCTTGAGAGAGGATCTCATGTTCAGTCAAGCCTACAAAAAGTAAATGTCCCATATTAATGTTTATGTTAGTATCTTGCAAGTGTGAAAACACGATTGCGTATTTAGCTAAATAATTTGCCACCATGAAAATCCTTATGAATTTTGTATAGAAGGCATGTGAGCCGATAACGGAAAACATTTTGCAAAGAACAGCAATTTTATTTCCTTGTTAGATGAAGTTCTGAGACGTAATATTCAGGAATGTTCTATATCACCGACCCACAACTATTATGAGACAATAGCATTAAAATGTAACATCGAAACTTACTGATATTGGTTATTAGTCTTTTAACGACACAACGTTTACATATAATACATCAAACTCTTCAGCTACTTCTCTATCTCAAAATGTCAAGAGGTCCGAGGTATAATTTTTGAGATATTTTTGTTTGTTGGCACAACTGGCCTAACTTAAAATGGCTGTGTGTATTTTTCCTGGCAATAGGGGGCAGTATACACCTAAATCATTGCAAGGAGGCAGTATTTTTGTGTTTGGGTAAGACCTTACCAACGGATGCCCATTAGGGTCAAAAATCCCTGGGAGCGCAATTTTCGAATGAGTACTTCATCAGATCGTTCAACCTCCAACAAAATGACAAGAACATCAGACTCCCTTTCATCACTGGCAATGGGCGAAGAGGTAAATGTTTAAAACAACAACATTCATGAATAGTGAAAGCTTTGTAACCACTTGTTATAAATCTGTAAATGTGTTTTGTCCTCACGGGCTCCCGTAGAAGGAAATATCGCGTCTGTGAAAAGTCCGAAAATATGAACGTTTATTCACCCGTGACTGAAGGAGTACAAAATACGGAGCAAACGTGGATGGAAACGACGGGAAACGTGGGTTTAGAGGTGGCGACTGGATGAAGAGGTGGAGGAGAATGAAGGACAAATTAGTCCGTGTTAAAAAGTCTCTGAAATACATTAAAACAATGTAAACACATGAGTAAATACACTATCGTGAACCAGATACATGAGTGTCATGGTGGCAGGATATCACAGAATAGTGCTACGCCCTCTGTTGTCCTGGCGGGGAATTGCTTTGCAACACTCCGCTGCTTGAACAGAAGTTGGAATGTGAAAACCTTTCCGACGCTCCGTGTGCGTCTCTCCGTTGCGGAGCTCACAGAGAGTATAAACCAGCCTTTAGCCTTACTGCAAACCTCCTCTAAGTGCACTTCGCAGAAGGGCGTAAGGCGAAGTGCGAGTATTGGGATTGGTCCTTAGACCCGCGCCAATGTATTTTAGACCCAGTTTTTATGGTTATATGTTATGAAGCCGCCAATACTTTTCAACAACTGGGCATCATTTAATTCATTTTCAACAACATTCCGATGGATATTTCCAGAGATTAATGGTAAAAACTACACATTGTCACTTTAAATTGAAGTCGTTTTTATATGTTGCAAAGATAATGTTTAAAGTTTTGGTATGCATGATAGGACATATGTGATGTTAGTTACCTAAAAGGGTTTAGTTTAACTTTTTTATGAGAGGGGGACTCCACATACTATATGAGTACTGGTTTATATTAGTATTGGAAATTAAGTGTTAGACTATATCAGTTATCAAAATCGAACGTCCCTATTAATAATTTTAAGAAACAAATCTGTGACACAAAAGAGATGAAAACAGTCACGTGATCTGAGATCACAGGAATGATTGTTGAAGTGAAAACACACCTTTAGTTGGTTGCTCTTCTTTGTTCTTTGTGTCACTTTCTGGGATCTCATTCTGAACCATCACCTGCAGGAAGTCTCCATGAGTCTAAACGGATACAGACAACATTCAAGGTTTACACACACTTCCATCACCTTTTAACCT
Organism: Aphyosemion australe; assembly: GCA_006937985.1. Classification (NCBI taxonomy): domain Eukaryota; kingdom Metazoa; phylum Chordata; class Actinopteri; order Cyprinodontiformes; family Nothobranchiidae; genus Aphyosemion; species Aphyosemion australe. The sequence continues at coordinate 514,772 of SSNS01000090.1, forward strand.
GAGTAAATACAAAACATGATTGCATTTTCAAAAAAAAACTGCGAGTCAAGATGGGTGACAACTACAATTTGTGAAACAAAGCCAGTTCATTGTTTATTAAAGTTATGAATTATTTTAAACACTACTGAACTGACCGAGTCCTCTGTTTTGTGATCGTCTTTAAAGTTCTTGATGATGTTGTAGAAAAAGTCCAGGCTAACACGCGGTAAAACTTCAAATTTGAAGAGCTTCAGCAGATGCCGACTAAAGGGAAATATCACTAAAAAAAAAAGAAATATACAGTTAAATTACATTTTTATGCTAATGACACCAAATGAACTCATTAGAGCACGATACAAACTTAAGAGAGCAAATGGCAGAAATCTGAATTTCATCATATTCTGTATGTGAGTGTTAACAGGGTCATCAGGATTGTTGATAGAGTCTATCTCCACGCTGAAAGAAGCGCTGGTCACGACGTCCAAACTGAAAGGTGCCACAAATCTGAAAACAAACAGTTACAGGCTAGCATGATTAGAATGTTAATGAAATTATTTTAAAATATCTGATGGACTGCAAAGATTAACAACATACTGTTTGACATTTATTGGCTCTTCCAAATTCATCTGTCCGAGTTTTTCAACGAGTCGGTCTGCATAGCGTGAAATGAAGGGAAAAACCTTCAAGAAAAGAAGATTGAAACTTAAGCCATAAACTGATAAAAGTAACTATAACAGTGATCGTGGAAAACAAAGTACACAATGACTCAGACATGAGATAACCTGTTTGAGTCTCCCACTAGTGAAGCACGGAGAAATCGTGCTGCGAATTCGTTTCCACCTTTCATCTTTGACGACTGTGATTGCATCATCCAAAGGTCCGCCTGATCCAAAAACATCCTGTAACCAGACAAACAGTCTGCAAATGTTTAGATTCTGTACAAATATTATGTTTCAACAGCTGTCCAACATTACTTTTACATTAAAATGTACCAATGCTAAGAACTGGTTATAGGAATAATTTTTTATAAGAATTTTAGATATAGAAATGCAAAATTTGCATTCCTAAATACTGCATGGTAAATTAAAACAATAAACCACTCATTAACTCATCATTTCAAATGAATAAGCAGTTTAATGAAACACATATGTAAACATTTGAGTATGAATTAAGCTGTTTGTCCACAATAAAGACCAGGAAAATCTAATTGTTTATCAAATGAGCCGATTCAACAAACATCAGCAGGGTCAGTTTATATTACAAAGCAAATGTGTGTCTAACATGTGTTTTTTCTTTTGTTATTGCGAAACCAGTTTTCTCACGGTTGCATCAGACATTGAGTGTGTTTCTGTTTTCTGTTGTAATCTTTCATAATGCCTAAGAGGCTTTTTGGAAAAAAAATCAGAATGATGCTGAAAATCTAAACCACCTGACTGAAATTATTAACGTTATGCACTTAAAAACAGATCTTGATGTTTTCTATAGAGTATCGTATTAACATATCAGTCAGATCACACATTAAGAAGTAGGTATTTACAACTTTAAATGTGTGCCATTAGTCCAAAATTTAAAATTTCTTGTGTTTCCTTGATGCACAGGAATAACTGTTCACCACAAATGTTTGAGAAATCAACCTGCGGAAATATATTTTTTATTTCATAAATTATAATCTCTTACCCTGCGGTTGGTAAACACAGTGTAGCACTCCTTTACCAGGACAACTTTGATAATCTCAGGGTCTGCAACCATCATTACTGGTATTCGTCCATCAAACATACTGGAGAAAAACAAACGTTTAAAAATATCAGATTAAAGGTGCTGATGATGCATTACATCAACACATGTGCAACAAACAAACTCCAAACTTTGATTAATTCTAACAAAGATTATATTTGGGTTGTTAATAGATAATAAATGAGAAAAAGATGCAGATTTTTCTGTAAAATACAATAGAAGTTCATATTATGATGGAAATTTAAAATACAATACACCATTTTTTTACTCTAGCAAGAAACTATGAAGTGCTCACACTATTAAATAATAATAAAAAGTTTCTTCCACACATGATGAAGTAACTCACCCCCACACATCTCCATACTTGGCCTGACACTCGCGGTCAAAGGGTAACAATCCCTACAGAAAATCACAGATCATATAAATCAGCGGGTGTGTTACTGAGAGTACACTAAAACAAAAATACTATCAGATCATTGAAAACCACGTTATAATTAATAATTTAATTATTACATAATGCAACTACATGATGCTGGTTATACCTTTAGCACATTCAGCATTGTTCCAATAAAAGGCAGAGGTGTTGGTCCATGTATGCCAAGTTTTTTGAAAAATCTATAAGGCCAGACTCCATATCTGTGTTTTAAAAGAAAAATGAAACCAGAAGGTTCAGCGAGCAGACTGCGTCAAATACGGAAAAACTGGTTTTGACAGGAAAAGTTGAACGCGCAGAATACTCACAGCAATAACAGGGTGAAGAAGAGAACCAACAAAGTCCATGTGGCTGCTGAAAACATTTTCAAAACTGTTCCAAACAACTACACAAAAAAACATCAAGTTCCTCAGCAAAAAATGACGAAATTAGTAGAAAACAAGTTGTCTTAAATCCTCCTGCTAAGGGGAGGAGTCCTGACTGTAAGTGGCGTCTTTCTGGATTTGTTTTTCATGAAATTTGAGCCCTCTCGTACGCCGTAGATTTCCCGGAAATATAACCAGAACTCCGTAGCTTGCTAGCTAGCTAGCAAGTTGTCACATTTCAGCCGTTTGTTTTTTAGCCGTCTTTTCATCTTCACGTCGAATATTTGGCTGAATTTAATACCTTAAAAGGGTGAGCATAAACTGGAAATGTTTCTTATTGTTTTATTGTTTTTTAAAATATGTTTATGATACTTAGTCTGGTGCCCTTGGTCTGTAACATCAGACTAACCTGCTGCAGGTTTAGCAAGAGCTTCATAACAACAACAAAACATTCCTTTCCATCTCTAGCTTTGTTTTGTATTATTTTTTAGAACATAAACTGCTAGAATTGTCTCCTGTCCTTTTCCACAGTAACCCTGCAGATATAAAGGTTGCTCGCACTCTGCTGTAAAACCTGGTGTCATCACTGATAAGGACGGAAGTCCAGTCCTTATCAGTGAACATATACGGTGATTTTTTTTTTTTATGTACGCTAATAAATTACGCCTAAAATTAAATTCCTAACAGCGCAATTGTGAATTCGACTCGTGACAGCCAAACGCAAACATGAACAAAATTTTTTTCTTTTTATCTTTTTGCACTCATTTTAAAATTCACTTTAAACCTGAATCTTTATTTTTAATATTGAACTTATTTTTATTATATTATTTATTATTATGATTATAGTTTATTACTGTGCTTTTTTGTCTTTTGTGTTTTTGGAATATGGTTTATGTTTTCAGCACTTTTGTGTAACATCTGTTGTTTTGAAAAGTGCTCATGAATAAATTTGATCCGATCAGCATGTCCTTATGACCTGTGGAAGTCTGATGTCATCCACAACAGGTGTGTAGGAGCAGAGAAACATCTATAACATGCAGGATAGTGGCCCGAAAGACCAGGATTGACTCTACTGACCTACAAATGCCATTCTCTGTCATTTTCTTATGGAAACTGAAAGTGTTTTAAATTTTTAGCTGATTCTAGCATTTCTTTGTTAGTTTTTTTCACATCAAACTGAACTGTGAACCTCAAAAAGATGCTTTTGGATAAATAAAAAACCTTTTCTTATAGACTTTTACAAACTCATAACCATTGTGAGTCTTGGTACTTCTGTGCAGCTCTCAGTTGAGAAAATGTTCTAAACCTATTCATAAAATTGCATAATAAAACATGAAAGCATTGTATTAAGATTAAGCTTGGTTGCCTGCAGAGATTTAGAACGTAAACACAAATTTATTATTCAGTCCTGCAGTTTGTTTTTAATTGTTACAATATTTGTGCAACATTTGTTTGGTAGTAAATAGGTGTTTGTTTTTGCCTTTTCAGCCATTGCTCTCATCGTATTATACAAATTAATCATTCTTAGTAAAAAAAAAAAGTCACATTCTTTGGTTTGAAAGTTCTTTTTTTGAAATTCTCACAAGTTATCAATTAAATTTGAACTTCTTTGGTTCCAGATCCTATCCGCCACCATGTTCCTCACCCTCACTCTTCTGCGGAAAGGTATTCCAGGGAAGCAGTGGATCGGCAAGTATCGGCGCCTTCGGCCGATCACGTGGCAGATGAAACGCAACACGCTGAAGCATCTGGAGCGCGAGGCAGAGAACGAATACTGGATCAGCCGGCCGTACATGACCCCCGAGCAAGAGTACTGCCACGCCGCTGAGCGCAGAGCCCAAAACTGGCTGAAGATCAAGGAGTCCAACCTTTCAAATTTCCCCGAGCACAAGTACATAACGGATCACCTGAGTCATCTGAGAATCACCAAGACGTGGTCGAGTTGATGCGAACGACAGAGACTTAAATGATCAGTGTTGGGTTTTTGTAGTTTGTTGTGCCACCTGAAAAAGGGCGATTGTTCATAAAAGATTATTTAAACTCTTCTGTCTGCTGTTTTATTATGAATTCATAATGAAACTGCTTACCGCACTACATCTGATCTTTGTCTTTATTTTAAACATCATTAGTTATGTAGACTTTGAGATTTCAACTATCCACTTTCCCACTTTTTCTTTGTGTGACAAGAAGTACGTTATCACCATCTGATAATGGTTATTGCAGTATGTTTCAGGACAACAGCAATATAAAGGGAGGAGGTCATCCTCAACCACTTGAGGAAGTGTCACAACACCAAACATGGCAATCGCTGTCTGATTTTCTTTGCGTGAGACCCGCAGCCTCCTAATTATCTTTATTTACAGACAAATAAGATGAATTTCTCCTCCCTTCATGTGGGTTGAAAAAGAGGAAATGCATTTAGCTTGTTAAAAGCAGTGAATGCTACTTTAAAGTCCAAATAAAACCACAAAGTTCAGCTGATTCCCTTTTTAATTGGTTTAGCATATAACATTCAGTGCTTGACAAAATGCTACCCTGTTAGTTTCCATAGTAGCCATCCAGCCTGATGTAGACCTGCAGCAGAGACTTCCTGCAGTTTTCTGATCTCACAGGTGTCAGGGTACCTTTTATGATGGTTTCTTTGTAGCGAACAAATTTGGTGCTGTTATTTTTGACAGAAATACTTTCATCTTTTGTTTTTAACTTGTGTTTTAGCTGAGGCTCAGCTGCAGCTTTGAATTAACATGAACAGGATTAATGAGGCGGAGTGGGAAATGTGGTCTTTAAAGAGCCAAAGGTACTGCAGGGATCAAAGAGAAAAAAGTCACACCATTCAGTATTAATGCTCCTTTCAAGTTAATCCACATAAAAAAAATCTTTATGGAAGTTCTCGCAACAGTGATTCCCAAACTTTTCAGCTGCTGACCTATAACGGTATTTTTTAAGTAATGTTTGGTTTCTGGAGATCGTCCCAAACGTTTGACCGTTGGGCTCTGACTCCACATTTTGGGAATCAAGCTGAACAGGGAGACAGTGACAACACAATCAGCTATGTTCTTTACAACTGTACGTCCAGCTTAGTTATCATGATTTTTTAATGATTCATGATGCGAATCATTTCAAATCAGTACTTTACAAACTCACGTGGGAATTTTGACCCCTAAATTCTGGGCTGCTTTGGAATGGGACCTTTACTTTTAATTTCCCCCACCCTATTCATTAATCCTTCAGTTTATTCCACTGGTGTTGAGTACAGACAGTAATTTGGAGGTATTATTTTGATGTTAGTTATTTCTGTCCTAATTCTGTTTTTGACAGTCCTGATACCAGTAAACATATTCTCTCTGCTTTAGCAAAATATTACTAATTAACACGACGTGTTGCACGTAGGGAATGTCCCAGCAACACCAAAGTGTGATGTCACCTTTAGGCTCGCTAATGACACATTCACACTTTTATCTTTGGTACACAAACAAGTGATTACGTCTAGTTCTGATCGACAGCAGGCGTAAGAAACCAACTCACCATAATGCTACGAAGTTCAACCCACCGTCCAGGAGGATTAGACTAAGGTGTGATGATGCACTTAGAAGTTGTCTGTCCTGTGTGACTGTATTCAATTCAATTCAATTCAATTCAGTTTATTTATATAGCGCCAAATCACGACAAGAGTCGTCTCAAGGCACTTCACAAAGTAAACATTTCAATACAGTTCAGTTCATAAGCCAATCAGTAAAAAAGTTTCCTATATAAGGGACCCAGCAGATTGCATCAAGACACTGACTAGTGTCATTGTGTTGGTACAATCCTCATACTAAGCAAGCATTTAGCGACAGTGGGAAGGAAAACTCCCTTTTAACAGGAAGAAACCTCCAGAGGATCCTGGCTCAGTATGAGCAGCCATCCGCTACGGCTCACTGGGGGTTGAGAAGACAGAGCAGGCACAGGCACACCCCACACCCACACCCACACACACACACACACACACACACACACACCACATATATCAAGTAGCGTTTCTATGGCTACACTGTGATTTCTTAGTAGAAGTTCTATTTAGTAAGAGTAAGAGAAACTTTATTGTCTTTATCTGAGTGAATCTATAATTAATTCAATAGGTGAACTAATAGTAGCACATTCTATGTTAAAGAAAGTAAGATGTAATATCAGGAGAGGGAGAATGTTAGGTGGTTGGCAGCAGTGTGCCAGCCGATGGCCCCCTCCATGAGGCCACCACAGCTCAGCAGAACGCCAGCGTAGCTTCTTCTGGGGAGAAAAACACTTAGAGAGAAAATAAAGTTAACAGCTAAAATAACAGGAAATAATGCATTTAGAGAGTGGTGGTAGAAGAGAGTAGCAGAGTGTGGAAAGTGGTCAGTATGTCCTCCAGCAGTCTAAGCCTATAGCAGCATAACTACAGAGATAACTCAGGATAACCTAGCCTTTCAGATGGAGGCATGTGGGAGGCAGGGCCAGGGAGAAAAGTCTTTAACGACAGTAGTCCCCGCTGTATAGAGCAGAACCAAATCTTAAAACTTTATTTCAGTGTTCTTAATATCTTCCAACTCTGAGTGCTCTAACCAAAGTCCCAGAAAGAGGATGTTGGGTCTTGGAGGGATTTATCTTTACAGCAGGGGTGCCCCCAGAAAATTTTGATAAGGGTGGCCAGACGGGTCCAGAGAAAATTTTGGGGTGGCACACCAAACTGGTCCTTGTGGTAACTCTGGGAGCGTTTAGCCTGTGGCGATACATTGCATGCTCCTTTATTCTTTTTTATTAAAAAACAATATGCATCCAAAACACTTAACTCAAATTTGAGAAACACAAACATTTCAGAAAATTACATTTCAGTTATTTTAAATTTTATTTCAAAATTTATTTTGGAATTTTTTTTTTATTTGCCTGTTGCTGTCTTTACAAAAACTATGGCAATATAAACTTTTTTTGAAAATGGTAAGCAGCAGAAACATACACATATACATTTTTTAAAATTCTGATTATTTACTCATTAATTGTATTTTTTTATTGGGTTTTACATTTATGTCTTGATTAAGTAAGATGAATTTACGGTTTGAGTGAACATTAACATGATTTATTAAGAACACTGGTCTCCCCTGGGGTGGCCAGCAATTTTCTAGGGGTGGCCATGGCCAGCCCTTGGGGGCACCACTGCTTTACATTATTGATCCTGATCCTGGAGGGCCACTATCCTGCATGTTTCTCTGCTTTAATATTTACATGAAACTGTGATTAACAGTCTTTTGGAAACTTGAGGACACGTGGAAGAGCCCTGAATCAGTTGTGTTGAACCGGGGACACAACTATGCAAGATAGTGGCCCTTGAAAAATGAGGATTGGCTTAGATCAGTGGTGTCCAACGCTGCTGGAGGGCCCCTATCCAGCATGTTTTAGAGGTCTGTCTGCGTCAACACATCTGATTTTAATCAATGGGACTAGAGCTTGATGAATCAGGTGTGTGAGCAGGGAAACAACTAAAACATGCAGGACAGGGGCCTTTTAAAGTACCAGACACCCTGCCTTTTCTGTTTGCCTTTTTATGCACTAGATGGTGCTCCAGATCCACTCGTGGGGGAATCAGTGGGATGAGGAGCATCACTGCCCCTCCTGTGCGGTGCACCCCGGTGTTGTTTTCCACTCCTGGATGGTGATGATGATGAGGTGCGTGAGATGCCAGCGCAGCACCGGGGTGAGGAGGCGGGTAATGAGCGGATCAGACAGACACACGCATCCTGTCCACCAAATCCACCCTGCCTCTGATCACTGGAGTCACCATGAAGAGCAAACTGAGGAGTAGAATTTCATCTGCGGAGGACTGAGTGAAGCGGCAGCATGGCGGGGGGTCGGAGGGGACTTGTGGCCCCCCAGAATACTTTTTTGGAAAACATTGTCAGACGGTCGAACGGTAAGACTGGGGATTTATTTATTATGGTGAGATGGAAACAAACTGGTCTGGTTTATGAAAAGAAAAGAGAAAAAAAATGTTTGACAGCATATTTAAAAGCAATTAAATTGTTTAAAATGAAAGAGGAAGCTGGGTTAATTACTTGCTGACCTAAAAGGCTTTAGTTTAAAAGTAATGACAGCAAGTAAAAACGGCAGGAGTGTTTCAGCTAAGATGTCATTAATGTAATTAGTGAAGGTTTAATCATCTTCAGAATGATTGGATTTTTAAAGCATCAGTTTCAATTTTAGATCCCTGCAGTGCAAAGATAGAGAAGCCAGCAGGTCACTGTAACCATCAACCTGATTACATAAGGAGACACAATGTCTCTGCTGAGATGGACCGTAGGCTAGAGAGTTATGCAGATCTGCAAACTTCTGACAGAGATTACTAGAATCTACAGCGATGGATTATCACCAAGCTGTAGTCTGAACCCAAACGTGTGCTTCTGTTTAAAATGTCTGAGGGGATTTAATGATCAGCGTTAACTGAAATAAACAGATTCAGATTTTTTTTATTTTATAACTAAGAAAACTTTAGATTTCTGTGAAAATACACAAACAAGCAGACTTTCTTCACACTTTAAATCCATAAATTCAAACTATTTCATTACTGTGAGCCATGGTGACACCTATTTAACGATCCATCTATTCATCAGCATGAATACGTTTTATCAGAAAGACTCATCCCTAGAATCACCATGTCATTTCTGAATCCCTGAAATATTTAATAAAATAAAAAAATCTGTCCTTAGATTATTAAACAGCATATCTCTACCAAGCTAGGCAGAGATTAGACTTTAATCTGCAGGATGCTAACATACGGGGTGTGTTTGTGCATTTTTTTATTTAATATAACGGTAGCTTTAGGTGAATGATTTGTTATTAGAGAGCGATTTGTCTCAGACTGATCAATAATTATAAAAAAATAATCTGAATTCTGCTTGACCTTGTTTTTTTCTATGCAGATATTTTTAAACCTTAATAACAGCAGATGTAAAAAAAAACAAGTGGTGTTCCACACAGATTATGCCTCTGACTTTCAAACAAACTCCAAACACGGGATAGAAGGGGTTTTTGTCTGAAATGGCCTCAAATCCAAAATCTTATTGAATGCAAAGAGGCCCAGAAATGCAAGTGAAAATAGACGAGTCATGATTTCTGAAATTTTTTGGTTTGGCAGCGTCAGAAAAACTCAGACGGGAGTCAGAATCTTATGAAAACATGCTTGTATGTGCACCTGATAAGGATGATTGTTGCTATTCTCTCTGAAAGGAATTCAGATTGCACCAGATGGTACCAAACAAATAAACAAACAAACAAATAAACATTAATATTCTTCAACAAATCTCCCAGCTTTCAATCTTTGACTCTGAAGCTAAAAATTAGCATCAGAATGAATGCATATCACCTGCAAAGCTTCATGCTAATGTTTCCAACTTAGATTATACTGAGAAATGTTCAAGTTATTTTGGTTGAATCTTAGTAAAAAAAAAATCATGCATTACTGCAAAATCTTCAGTGATGTGTCAGCACTTGGAGTTTCTGTAGCTGTAAAAAGTTTAGCTCAGCACCTGTAAAATAGACTGATTGCTAGGGTTAGGGTTGTTTTTGAATCAGGTTGTTTCTAAAAGTTAATCAGTTGCAGATGTCCATCAGTTCAGTTTATGATACTTGGCTAATTATCAGAGATAACCCTGTGTCGTTAAAGGAAAAGTTAAAAACAGAGAAACTGCATGTTGGGGGTGATTTTCAGATACAAAAACACCAAATTGTGGCTCAGTATCTGTAAATTTGATTGAGTTATGGTCATTTTTATTTTGTTAACGCCCTTTAGCTGTGGCATCCATCTTACTGAGCTGACCCTAAAAGTCAAAAATCTGCTTTCTGAAAGTTTCATGAAAATCTGTCCAGAAATACTTTGCCCAACAGGAAAACAAACAAGCACAGAAACAGGCAAAAACATCACCGACCTTTCCCCTTTGGGAGACGTGAGGCTGTTGTGTTACTCAGCTGATTGTGCAGCTGTCTAAGTGTGCAGGGATGCATCAGGCCTGCTATCACAAAGCTTCTTCACACATCTGATAACACTCGTGGATCAGCTTTAACCCTTCATCCTGCCTCATTATCCCACATGATGCTGATGCACAGTGACGGTGCATCAGCCTGGCTGAGAGGAAATGTGTGAAAAGTCATGTAAAATGTATAAAACTGACACAAAACAACAAACTTAGCGGTCAGGCAGAGGAAATGTCCTTGTCTGAGTACTTTTTAATGAAGTACTTAACTCATAACTATCAGCCAGCACACATAGGTGGGCCCCATATGGGATCTATATGGGCAAGCTGTAAGGGTTTCCAACAGGGTTTGTCCGCGGTTTCCACGGTGGCCCCATGAGGGTTTGCCCAGAAAGATTTTTGCCTACATATATTTTAACGGGCCCTACATGGGGTTTCAGAGGGTGTGACTAAAACACCGGCAAACCCCTGTGGGACCACCATGGAAACTGTGGATAAACCCTGTTGGGACCCATATGGCTTGCCCATATAGATCCCATATGGGGCCCACCTATGTGTGCTGGCTGGGTTAACTTTGGGAACTAGAAACAAGAATGCAATAAAATCCTAACGTGTGAAGCAATTAAGATGCAAATCAGTTTGTTTTTATTTCACTTTGACTTTTATTTTGCTGTTAAATGAAATGCAACATGACTATTTGCAAATTGTGGGGATAATTTTAGTGTTTATTTGCACAAAATGTGCAGAAATGACTTCTATGGTTGCTAAAAAGACTTAATTTATCTGCTGTTCTGCTCAGAATTCTGCTCTGTCCGGTTAATAATTAGCATTTATAACAAAAGGTATAGCTCATGAATAACAAAGACATAAAAACTTAATGATGCTGTATCTCTTTAAAACGATCGATTTTTACCTGAAAAATTGAGTTTTTTGGGAATTCTTTCTAGTTTTCCAGTCTCTGTAAGGCTTTAAACAACAAACTCCAGTAGACATGCATTCATTAATAATGCAGGCCATCTAAAAAACTGATGAAGGGAAAATGGAAAAGTTTGGAAGCGGTGCTCCATAAATCTGTATTTATTATTTGGTAGCCGTTACCCATCCAGGCTAAAACGACCCAGTTGTGTTTGTCTTTTGACTGACGGCCCATCTTCTCTGTCTGACATTCAGTACATGTTTCTCCCTGTATTCTGTTAACCTTCTTTTCTTTTCAAATATTTCAGTTTGGACACTGTCACATAGACAGACAGGTACATTATCAAGTTTATTATAGCGTGTCCTTTTCTCTCTCAGTATCTTTGTAATGTTCTGAATGTTCTGTCCCAAATGCTGTTAATTTCCTAATCACATTAATCGTCTTTAGTGATGAAACATTTGCTGCAACACAGGAGTCGTCCAATACAAGCAGAAAAAATAATAAGAGTCAGCGAGCTTTTGACTTTATGTTCCTTTTCTCAGCATGCATGCGATCATCGTAAATAACACGTTAGCAGCATGGAATCGTCTTGTGCATCATCTCCTGTCGCTGTGTTCACACGTTCAGCTGTCGTCTTGTGTCACTGTGACCAAAGAGGTGTTTTCTGTGTTTTGATGTGGTTGAATTTTTGTTTTTCTGTTTTTGTGAGCAGATGTTTGCAGTTTCTCCCCCTTGTCCTTTTCTACTGACGTGTTGTCATTTTTGTGATTGTTTTATTTCCTGTGCACATTCACATAGAAAAAGGTTTGTTAAAATGTCAAATCACATGTGCAAATCTTTTATTTGTCTTTTGACAAACTTATGGTTCGAAAAACAGTATTTGTAAAATGTAAACAGCAGGTTTGAAACAAATATTTCAGTTTTAAGTTATTTTCTGCAGAAAAAAACAATAATTTGCACGTTTTATTAATCATTGTTCTCTTAATAAAAGGACTAGGGCACATTTTAGTTATGCAACTACTTGAATGGAACGGAAGCAAATTAAAGCATCAAACATTTTAACAACAAAGAACGTTAGCATAGAGGCTTCAACTGGGAAAAAATATGCTCAATGTACCAAATTAGAAACAATATCACTTCTTGTTTTCAAAGAAAGTAGCTAATATATATATATACAAAATATTTATAAAATTCTATATGAGATGGTCTTTTTTAACTTTCCACAGCTGAGAAAAAGATAACTAGAACTGCTACAAATGAGGAATATTTTATTTTATGTTTTTGAAACTAAAAGTAAATGAAACATTTGTTGTTTTGAACTGGGTAACATTTACTCCATGTAGAGCGAGAAATGATCTGTAGACCATTAATAACACTAAGCATTTTTCTTGTTTTAAATGATAAAAACAAATAAAATATTTTGTCTTATTTGATTATTTTTACAAAATGAAACACCCATTGAGTGAATTTATTCAATAAATAAATGTAAAGTGTTCCCTATCTGAATGATCACTATAGAAATAATAAAAAAACCCACATATTAAACATTGTTTTAACACAAACCTATGTATGTCTTTAAATTTTGAATAAAATGCCCAAAATGTTTCAGTTGCTGGTCAGTAGTGCCAATCTTTTCCCTAACTAGGATTTATTTTTATTTTTACAAAACTACGTTTTATGAAATATTGTAATCAGTCACGTTTATTTTTCCTTTGTTTTTTTAACCAGACACCAACTTTGTGCTGGGGAACGCTCAGATAGTGGACTGGCCCATCGTTTACAGCAACGATGGTTTCTGCAAGCTGTCTGGTTACCACAGAGCGGAGGTGATGCAGAAAAGCAGCACCTGCAGGTAGGAAGCAACCCGCCCTTTGCACAAATGATATGCCACTCTAGTTTTAATGCATTAAAATGTGCAAAAATAAATTCAAGAACAATTCAATTCCCATCTTTGTTTTGTTTTTTGCTCCAAAACGTTTACAGTTTTTGTTTTGGCAGAGCTGTGTTTTTGTTTTGCTTTGTTGTTTGCAGCCTGTATGTTAAAATAATTACTCTCATCCACGAGGTCGATGCAATTGCAGTGTTTGTTTTAATCAAGCCGGTTTAAATGCTGGCAGTAAAAGTTGTGTGGGTCTCTCTGCAATCAGAAAGGAGGCGGGTAATGGACTACCGCTGTTTAATCCAGAAATACAATCTGTTTATTTTGAAGTTTTGTTTTGTTTAGGTTCTTTTTTTACTTTTATTACTCTGTTAAGTGGGAAATTATATGCATTTAAACCTCTATTAATCAGGTGCAATTTGCTTATATATAGGTTGAATAATAATCATGGGAGGTTTGAACACTGGTAAACACTTTGAAAAATCAAAGATTTTTCAAAATAAGATTCAGTTTAATTTAAAAATACTTCCTACTTCCTTCTTTTCACAGAGTGCTGGTTTGTAGCCTCCAGCTAAATGCTTAAAGAGGCTGATGGAGACAAAAAGAGGGGTTGTTACAGAAAATAAATAAACATGCACTCTAAGAAATTAAACTTTGAATTTACTCAACCAAGTTAAGTCAACTGGTTCCACTAAACCAGTTTGCTTAAATCTGAAGAGAGATTATTATATGTTGTTATGTTAAAAGTAAATGTATATCACTTTTTACTTGTATACTCATATAAATGAATCATTCTTTCTGAGAAAAAAAGCTCTGGCGCTCCTGTTTCAGGAAGTAGAAGTTAGCTGGAGGAGTGGGTGGCAGAAAATGGCTGGTCTTACTCATTAATATTCATAATAGTTGAACATCTCCCCTCTGATTGGCTAACTAACAGCAATGCGACTCTTCCACTGCCTTCATTCGCCCTGCAACGTTGATGTTTTTTCTCCACAAATAACACAAGCCTGAAGGAGTTCTGCTGTGTGGTGGAGTTGCTAAAGCTAACGGTTAGCTTAAACTAGCAGAGGCATGCTCTGCTCTCTCCTGGATGCGTGATTTGGAATCGTAGGATTGCCAAGGAAGGTCCCGCCTTTCTCATCTCTGATTGGCTGGAAGGGCTCTCCTACGATTGGCTGTTTCATGTAACAGCAAACCGTCTTCCCTCGCTGCAGGGTTTTTATGTCTGCAGCCAGATCTTGAGGAGTTTTTTCTAAAGAACATGTGAACGTAGCTCTATAATAATCATTCTGTCCTGTTTTACAACAAACCAATTTCAGTTTATAAAGGAACATGAAAAACGTCAAATGTGAACTTGTGATAAATCTTGTTGCATTAATCACACTGTTGGATTGACTTTATATCTGTTGGCTTTCAAGCATTGGGGTTATCTTATTACTATAGGCTATGTTATGTATTCACTGTCATAGGTTAAGGCTGTTTGCAAGTTATGACACATCTCATCTTGGTTAAGTCAATTCAACATTTCATTTCTTAGAGTGTAGATCAGGGGTCACCAACCTTTGTGAAGCTGAAAGCTTCTTCATGGGTATTGAGCCACATGAGGGGCTACCCGGGTGATACATTAATGACCTTTGAACTAAAACAGACCAGAGTTAAACTAAACTTCATGTATAATATTTAATGTGTTTAAAAGAAAATTGTAGTTTTTAAATGTATATCACTGCATTTGTGATTAAAAAAGATGGCAGAAGATTTTTTTTATCTTATGTGCTGTTTGGAGAAAAGGCCTGTGGGCACCGTATACGGTGCCCGTGACCCCTGGTGTCGATGCTGCTAGCGAAAGGGGAATTGAAAGTAGGATTTGGGAGGTTTTAATGAAATGAGCTTTGTCCTGACTGAAGACTGAAAATGAAATTGGTGCCATCGCAAAGTCAAAGTCATAAAATGTGACTTCTATTAGCACGGCAAAAGCAATTAGCTAAATATTTCAGCGTGAATAAAATGTCAAATCAGCTGCTTTCTAACATCCTTCCAGTAAGACGGATATTCATCCAGTTGCGTTGCTGGGATTTGAAGGCCGCACCAGACTTTGATGATTGATAGACTTTGACAGAGTCGTGTCACCGGCGGGCCTTAAGGGCTGCGCTACGACATACCGATACATTTTTCATTTAGTAAACTTTAAATAGCCGTCAATTAAGTACAGACCTCGGGGTAATTAGCCAAACCGTAGACGTGTTGGACACAGTTCAATAACGGTCACAGCTAAAACTGACTGTATAAAGATCTGAGCTGATAGCATTCGGGGGGGTGATGTTTCCTGTTGCAGAGGCAGAAAACTAGAAAAGGAGGAACGGATCTGTGATGTAATCTGGTTGTAACAGCTGAAACTGCCTCGGCATCCCTGTTACTGTAAGAATGTGGACACAGAGGTGCTCCCTGCAAAACTCCACTCAAAAAGCAATAACCGCTCGTTCAGATGAACAATATCTCTAGTTTACGGAGCTATTTCTGAACTTGTGATTGTACGTTGGTAATAAGCGAGTCACTAACCATATAAATAGGATCACAGTTGGCGCTGCCAGATTTAAAGAAACCGTGGGAGATGGTGTTCGTCACAGCTAGCACGTTGGCTATTACTATTTCAGACCTGCGGCTCTCTGAGCATAAGCTTCAGAACGTTGGCCAACACAAATATAAAAGTGTCAGATGATTTGTTTTAGGTTTATTTTCAGATCGCTGCAGGGAGATGTTGGTAAGAGGAAGGAGAACAAACCTGGAAATTTCCCCACAGGACTAAAACGCTTTTCGCTAACATCTAATAACGCAGCTCTCTAATGAATATGGAGGGCGCTTAATACCACAACCTGGCAATTAATGAATCATTAATGAGAGGTTCCTCCAAATCATGATGAAGTACACCACACAGGGTTATACTTTATTCCTTGGTATGAGTCATGTGAGATCACAAAAGGAGCTTTGAAATTAGAAAGAATCAAGAGGATTTTAGTTTAATCTGTGGGAAAATTTATAAATTAATAGAAAAAGGAAGAAATTAATAAAGTAAATATAGAGATAAACATCGATGCAAGAATCTTTGCATATTTTTATAGTCAGATTTTAATTGCATATTCAAACATAAAAAAACGATATTATAGTTATTTCTGATTTCTTAATTACATTGTATAAAAGGGACAACTAGCACAGCTTTTTCCTGCTTCGTGGACATTTGTTATTATAATTTCCAGAGTAATTTGGTGGCTGATTGCTGGGAGACCAGGTTTGAAAGCTTTTAAATAGCAGCAGTCATTCTTTTTTATCATAATTGTGTATGAGTCAAAGACCCGCCGAGCTGAATAATGTCTGCGACGCTTCAAACACGCAGACTTTTCCTCGTTTTCCTTAACAAGAAGTGTTTTCAGGGGTTTCAAATTGTAACAAATTAAAATTCTGTTTATTTTAATAAAGGGTCAGTTTTAAATTCATCTCAAAGCGCCTAATCTAGTTCATATCAGGTCCAGACTCACACCAGATTCTGAAGTCATTTTATTTCAGTTGCATTAAATTAAAGTAATTATTAGTCAAAAGCCAAGGTGGTGAGGAGATTTGTTTTGGTGACCTAAGGGTCAGGTCTCTGGGTTTTGCAGATGACGTGGTCCTGTTGGCTTCATCAGACCGTGAACTCCAGCAAGTGCAGCTGGGATGAGAATCAGCTCCTCTAAATCCGAGACCATGGTCTTGAGTTGGAAAAGGGTAGAATGCCTTCTCCAGGTCAGGGATGAGGTCCTGCCCCAAGTGGAGGAGTTTAAATATCTCTGGGTCTTGTTCACGAGTGAGGGAAGGGTGGAGTGTGAGATCAATAGACGGATTGGTGCTGCGTCTGCAGTGACGTTGTACCGGTCTGTTGAGGTGAAGAGATTACGTTCCTACCCTCACCTATGAGCAAGAGCTTTGAGTAGTGACCGAAAGAATAAGAACAAACGGCCAAAATGAGTTTTCTTCTGCAGGGTGTCTGGGCTCTCCCTTAGAGATAGGGTGATAAGCTCGGTCATCTGGGAGGGGGTCGGAGTAGATCTGCTGCTCCTCCACATCGAGAGGACCAAGCTGAGGTGGCTCGGGCCTCTGGTTAAGATGCCTCCTGGATGCCTCCCTGGTGAGGTTTTCTGGGCACATCCAACCAGGAGACCTAAAGGAAGACCCAGGACACGCTGCAGGGAACGCCTTGGGATTTCCCCGGAAGAGCTGGCCCAAGTGGCTTGGGAGTGGGAAGTCTGGGCCTCTCTGCTTAGGCTGCTGCCTTCACGACTCAATCCCGGATAAGCGGACGATAATGGATGGATGGATGGATGGATGATCGTCAAATTTGCCCTTTTAAGAATAACTTTCCTCTTAACCTGTTTTAAATACTCACTCAGATATTTTTTTTTTTTTCCATTTGATGCCTAATTAAATATCACAACAACTAAATCAATAGACTAGCTCGGCGGGTAGGATTGTTGTCGGGTCATTGTTGGGTCTCAAATCTAAAATGTTCATGTCTGTGCACACCGAGCACACTTTTGCATCACTAGAGCTGCTTTGACACCTCAATGCCTCTAATCAGAACTAATTCTCGGTGAAGGTGGTGCACGCTCACGACTGTAGGTTATCACTTTGAGGTTGTTTCATGCTCTCTAACAGGTTGTCAGAAATGTTGAAGTGCAGCTGGAAGCAGTCACCGTGTAAACGCCGCTCCTAAACAAGTCTAAACTCTCTCCCAGTCGGGGAACATTATGAACCCTCCAAGCTGCTGCTCGTTTGTCCTCCTCCTCACCAGGAAAGGCACCGCGGCTGCTTTTTTAAAGCTTGACAGATAAAACTTGCATTTAATCTACAGCTGAAAAAGCTACTTCCTGGATTATTCTGTCTCCTGGCAACCAGCGCAGAGCTCGGACATTAATTGTGCACGTGCACTTTTCTCACACACATCATCCTTTGTGGAAAAAACAGCTTTCCACTGTAAACAAATGAATATCAGGAGGAATTGCTGCTCCTGTTTTTTTCTATTTTTCCAAAAATACACTCCATCTGATCTGCCTGCTTTCTTTTCTTTTCAGTCTCGAACCTTATTAAAAGCAGTTGTAGCTTTTTCTGACAAACAATTAAAATCTTCTTGATGTGTTTTTTTCCCCCAAAGATTTTCTTGCAGCTTTTATTTCTCCTCACACATTTTCCAGGGACTTTAATCCTCTTGCTCTTGAGCTCTATTTAGCTTCTGTCTGAAACCATCTTCATGAGCCTGGTTATGGGGCCATAAAAAATTCACTCAGTGTGAATGCTGGATGTTTTTGTAGATGAGGCAAACATAAAACCCCCTCTCATTCCTGCAAAGCCTGGAAACCGTATCTGCACGGTGATCAAAGATGTTATTCCCATCTTCATCCTCGTCTTGATCTCTATCTCCTCGGTGATGTTGTCCGATCTTTTGTCTGTGTTGGATCGTGCACACATCACAGCAAACCTTTGGGGGTTTCCACACACGACAATAAAAGCAATTTCATAAATTATTATGCAATATTTTTCTTTGAAGAAAGTCGTTGCTCCTTCCGGCGCACGGAGAGGAGAGGGGAAGAGGAAGGAATGACATTAATCAACGTTATTACATCAAGTCTGAAAAGCGTCAGATTGTCTCATTAGATATAGCCCTCCTTTTGTATTTCATAACAAGTTGGGAGTTATATTTAGATCCGGCTGAAGGCAGCAGGAACACGTGAAGTCAGATGAATACCTCTGCAGCGCTGGGAAAGACGTTCACGGCTGCTTGACCAATCTTCAGGTTTAATTTGTTTTTCTGCCGCGCACTCTGTGTTTCATCAATTATAAAAGCCGGGTTCATTCGTCTTTTTATTCTCTCAGGGTAGATTTCAGTGGGATTTAATTTACTAATCTATATTTATTACAGTCTAGTCTGCTCGGTTTAGGTTTAACAAGGTGTTATAGGGAATTTCCTCAAATTCAGCACAATTAGATTCAATAATTACCTTGAAGAGGAAACTGACACTATTTAACATTCGGCAGGATATTGATTTAGTGTCTCTGGTCTTGATAATTGTATAAATCTTCTTAGCTGAAGGCTGAAGATGTGTTTGAAGTGTCAGTGTGTGAGAATTTGCAGAAACGTCTGTATTTAAAGGGCTTTCTGCTCTCTTTGTTTAAGCTTGCTGTAGTTTCAGACCTGCAAATGATGCAATTAAAGCTTTTATAGCGCTACGCTTCAGAGTAAATGTGCTTATCATTCTATTACATTAACTTAAAGAGCAATAAGCCCTGAAGAATCAGTAAAGCTATTAAATGACAATTTTAAATTTAAAGGGAATTATAAATCAATATTAAAGGAGATATATTAAAACTTTTTTCTCTATGAGACGTTTCAGGGCTCTGTCACTTTAAGAAAACAAGCTGGAGCTGACCACGCCCACCCATCCCCCACTCAGGCTGCTATAGGCTGAGAAGCTCCGATATCCAGGAGGGGCTCAGAGTAGAGCTGCTCCTCCAGCAGCAGCTCTCTCTTGTGCGTGAGGTGGTTCTAATCTTCTTTTCCCCTTTTGTGACATCACAAAAAGGGACGTTTTGAAACGGCTTGTTTTAGGCGCATAGTTCCTAAACCCAAACACTGACAGAAAATGGATGGATGGATTTTTTTCCTCGTTTTTGAGTGCTTATAGAGGAGTACAGACCCACATGGAGGCACAAAAGGATGATTAATGTGAGCGTTGTATAATTTGTCCCCTTTAATTCAAAAGCCACAAAGCTGTTGTAAGTTGCACAAATGGAACACGATCCAGGAAATATTCAATAAAATTGACTAATTATGCCACTAGTAAATTACACAGTATAACTTTTAAGTTTCAGGCCTGATTACACAGAAACTTTCCTGTTTAATCTTTGATTCTAGATTTGATCCAGATGTGGCTGGAGCTTCTAATATTGACGCAGCTGATGTCTTTTAAACTGAACATCACAGAATAAAAACATCTGAAATGATCCTCCTCTGACATCGTTTCTCTTGCAGTATTAATGACAATGGAAAAAACAGGTTCTTCAAAAAAAGACTTCCTTTTAATTGGTTTTCAAAATAAAAGCTAACACAATTAACCATGCATCAAACTCCTTCCTTTTTAAATGTAAGTGCATCTTTGCATCTCAGTCAAGCAAACTATATTTGTAACACTTAATTCACAACACCAAACTAGTTTTAATTCCATGTAAGATCATTCTAGCCACACTCCTTTTAGGACTCGGACTCTTGCTTTTCCCTGTTCAGTAAGCTGCACAGAAAGACCTTCAGGGCAACACAAAATGTAAATAAATAAAAGAAGAAAAGATGCTCAAGAAGATGTTCTGTCGCTTCTAGCTCCAGTGATTGCTCTAAATCCAGCTGTAATCAAAGTGCAGCAGCTGTTTTTTAATGTATGTTCTCACAATCAGAGAAAAACAACAAATACTGACTTGTTAGAAGAGTTTTAATCAGGGATGTCCATATTACCGGCTGATATTGGCACCAACATGTAATATAATTATGGGTATTGGTTTTTACTCTTTTAATGACAACTTTTACATGCAATGCATGCAATTTTTGACCGTATCGATATATTGATATATCTTAAGGTCGATATATTGGTATATTGGATATATCAAGTTATCGGATCTATTGGAAATCAGTAAAAAATCAAGCATCCCTAGTCTTAATAGATGTGTTTGATCAAACCTTTTCATTGATTTATTGGTTATATTATCAGAAGAAGATCATCTTGATTGGAGGGTCCTTTTGCAAGATTCCTCTTGCATCTCCACTTGCAGACAAAAACAGAATAAGAAGTGTTCTGCCTGTAGCTCAGACATTTTATAAGTTTTTAATCAACCAAGTGTCTCTAGAGAAGATACAACAAAGAAGCAGCTGCTCATTTGTAAATTAGGAGGATGGATTTTGCAGCTGGGGGGCCGGCGCTTAGCTGGATTTGATACCAGAGCTGACTGCAAACCCTGAGGTGTATTTTCTCATCTTTGGAAAAACGTAGAAAAAAATGAAAAAGTAACCTTAGAACTAGAAAGCTGCTAGAGACCCTTTAAAACAACCATGAATCTTGCTCAGCATTTTAGTGCAAAAAGGAACTTTCCCTCCCAGCGCAGCACAGTCTATTGATGATCCAAAATGTAATTCCTCTTTTCTTTCTGTTTCCCAGCTTCATGTACGGGGAGCTCACAGACAAGGACACGACGGAAAAAGTCCGGCTAACATTTGAGAATTATGAGATGAACTCTTTTGAAATCCTGATGTACAAGAAGAACAGTAAGTAGCAGTGTGAAGGAAGAGAAAAAGGAGAAATCTCCACTCTTTTGTAATGCAAATGCACTTAGAGCCTCTGTAGCGAACGGCTCAAGTTCAAAGGCAGCCCAGAACATTTCTGCATCTGTAAAAATCTGCTAATTGATTTGAGAGCCAGACTGGAAAGACCATCTTCTGGAAAATGTGGCTGTTTGTTTCCACCTGCAGGTGGACCGCTCACAGGCTTGCACCTGTGCCCAAAAATATGAAAACATAAATACAGAACATTTTCATTTACAGCATGCAATCCAGATTTCAGTGTGTGCACTCAGAGCTGTTTTCTCTATAAGCTGTGTCATTCTCCTTCAGGAACACCTGTTTGGTTTTTCGTGAAGATTGCTCCCATACGAAACGAGCAAGAGAAAGTAGTTCTGTTCCTTTGCACATTCAGTGACATCACTGCCTTCAAGCAGCCAATTGAAGACGATTCTTCCAAAGGTTAGAGTCAACCATTCAATTTGTTCCGATTTCAAGCATTTTAGCAAACAGGTTGTCAACTTCAGAAGGATTTAAGCTGAAAAAGATTAATTGTATTTACATGTTGGATGTAGGAAAATCTGGTTACATGCTTTTTTTCCACATTGTGTGACAAACACGTATGTTCTGCAGCGGATCATCCCGAGGCACAGGTAAAATTAGTACCATCACCGTTCAACCCGATTCATTGTGCATCTGCTCTGGCAAGTACCCAGTCAGACAAGCATGCATCATAATGGTTATTAGCACACAGCACAAATTAATTCACTAGGCTGAAAATGTGTTGGACAGCCAAAATAGGAGAACAATTAATTCAAGCGACAGGAATAAAATGAGGCTTAGATGCATTTAAATCTTAAAGTTTATCTAATTAAACAGTTTTATTTCTTTTCTCAGTTTGGTGTTTCTGACTGAAACGTTTGTCAAAAATGAATGAATATGAATACCAACATGGTGAATGCCATTAAAGCAGAAATCCAGAGGTTTTTCTCAGAGGGCACCATCTAGAGGCAGAAAAAATGTATTGCACCTTAAGTCCCTCTCCCTCTCCCTACGTTTGTGAACACACACCCTAGGTATGTCAGTTGATGCTTCTGGGGGAGCCTATCACCCTTTCGGCTCCCCTTTGCTCCCCTGTAATTTGAACCCTGGCAATGAGAGTAATTTGAATATGTATGCAATTTTAGTGTTTTGATTCAATTCAATTCAGTTTATTTATATGGCGCCAAATCATGACAAGAGTCGTCTCAAGGCACTTCACAAAGTTCAGTTCATTATGCCAGTCAGTAAAAAGTTTCCTGTGTAAGGAGCCCAGCAGATTGCTTTGAGTCATTGACTTGTGTCAGTGTCTTTACAGCAATCCCCATACTAAGCAAGCATCTAGCGACAGTGGAGAGGAAAACTCCCTTTATAGGGGGTGAACTAATCCACCTGTTTGATGCAGCCCCTGAAAAACCACAGCCATCTTTAATTTCTAATCACATTCTTAAAAAATCACTGAGAAACTGACTGCTGAATGAAATGATGCAAATTAGTCATAAACTCTAAAATAAGTCATTCAAATCATAAAATCAATAAAAGTGGACAGGAATCCGGTTAAGGGATGCATTCAACTGTTTTGACTGAGATGAGAAGCTGAATTCTAAACAAATAACAGGAACTTAAACAATCTGTTATTTAGATTTTCTTTTTCTGAGTTGGTTTATTTCAGAGTTTTGTGAATGAGGTGTATGCACAGTCAATAATCAGACAACCTTTGGGACAGTCAATGTTAGGTTAAGGCTTTGGGAACCGTGATAAACATGCAAACTGTTTTGATGTGTAACTCCAGGCTGGGGGAAGTTTGCCCGACTGACTCGAGCTTTAACAAGCAGCAGGGGAGTCCTGCAGCAGCTTCAACCCACAGTTCATAAAGGAGAGAACGTCCACAAGCACTCCCGTCTAGCTGAGGTATGTTTTATTCATGTTTGTTTCCGTATTGGTGGAATCTTTCAGGTCAAAGCAGGTCTTAGCTCTAGTCGTCACATTAAACCTCAAACTGCTGAATTTTTGACCTCCAGTGGAGATTTTTTTATTTTTTCTTCATCCCACCTTCAGGTGCTGCAGCTCGGCTCAGACATCCTACCTCAGTACAAGCAGGAGACCCCCAAAACCCCTCCTCACATCATCCTGCACTACTGCCTCTTCAAGACCACATGGGACTGGGTCATCCTCATCCTCACCTTTTACACTGCCATCATGGTGCCCTACAACGTCTCCTTCAAGACAAAGCAGAACAACGTGACGTGGCTGGTGGTCGACAGCATCGTGGACGTCATCTTCTTGGTGGATATTGTTTTGAACTTTCACACCACGTTTGTCGGACCTGCTGGCGAGGTGATCTCAGACCCGAAGCTGATCCGAATGAACTACCTGAAGACCTGGTTCGTCATCGACCTGCTGTCTTGCCTCCCGTATGATGTCATCAATGCCTTTGAGAATGTGGATGAGGTGAGTTGAAACCTGAGATGGTGTATGACCTTTGATCATCAAACACTAATTCTGCACATTATTTGCTTTCCTATGTGATCAAACTACATAAATAGCAATCAGTAAACTTTTTTTTCCTCGCATGTCTAAATAAAGATACACAGAAATATTTCTAAATTCCATTTTAGGTCATGTTGGATTTATAACCTTTGACCTTGTAATTGCAAACCTGCCCACTGTGCAAAGACCTAGTTAGGATGTGCTCCAGACGTGGTCTGGACCGACGGACCCAATACAGACATGATCTGCATGTCCATGCGATGTTGACTGTTTGCAGGATGGTTTAATTACCATAGTAACGTATGCTGAACTCATAACCAGCTCAGGGAGCATGCAGTAAACAGATTTTATGATGAATGACGTGATGGGGTTAGAGCTAAAGAAACATCTTAAAAGCTGTCACAACCTAAATGACAGACTTCTATTAACTTCCTTATTTAGTGCAAATAATACATTTCTGCAACATTCATCCTGCACAAGTAATATTTTTCACATTTCCACTTATATGACCTGTGAACAAAGTGAGTGGATTTTGCTCAGAAAAAGCATCAAATGATGCATGAAACACCCTTTTTATGTGAACTCACACACAGTCTAAAGAGGAGATTTTTGGGTTGACATAAAAAGATCATGACCTATGCAAAGATAAATGAGCTGTGTTGAATTTTGTGGTATACCCTTCTGAACAATGAACTTTGGTAAAGTTTCAGTTATTTGCCTGTGTTGGTGGTGGTCAGAGGGGCCGATGGCGCAGAATGGCAGCCTCACTTCTGTCAGACCGCCCCAGGGCGGCTGTGGCTACATAGTAGCTTACCATCATCAGCAGTGTGAGAATGTGAGAGTGAATGAATAATGGAAAGCGCTTTGAGTGCCTTGAAAAACGCTATATAAATCCAATCCATTATTATTATTATTGACTGAGCGGAAACCGGAGTACCTGGAGAAAACCCACGTATGCATGGGGAGATCGTGCTGCAGCCGAGATTCCAATCTGCAGTCTTCAATTTGCGAGGCAACCATGCTGCAGCCTGGATGAATGGATGGATGGATGGATGGATGGATGGATGGATGGATGGATGGATGGATGGATGGATGGATGGATGGATGGATGATGGATGGATGGATGGATGGATGATGGATGGATGGATGGATGGATGGATGGATGGATGGATGATGGATGGATGGATGGATGATGGATGGATGGTTGGATGATGGATGGATGGATGATGGATGGATGGATGGATGGATGGATGGATGGTTGGATGATGGATGGATGGATGATGGATGGATGGATGATGGATGGTTGGATGGATGGATGATGGATGGATGGATGATGGATGGTTGGATGATGGATGGATGGATGGATGATGGATGGATGGATGGATGATGGATGGATGATGGATGGATGGATGATGGATGGATAGATGGATGGATGATGGATGGATGGATGGATGGATGGATGGATGGATGGATGGATGATGGATGGATGGTTCGATGGATGGATGGTTGGATGGATGGATGATGGATGGATAGATGGATGGATGTAGATGGATGATGGATGGATAGATGGATGGATGTAGATGGATGGATGGATGGATGAATGATGGATGGTTGGATGGATGGATGGATGGATGATGGATGGATGGATGTAGATGGATGATGGATGGATGGATGAATGAACATCTACATCTGATTTACTCTTAAAGTCAACTCATTAAGTTGGTTCTGAGAGCTAATGAACAAGAGCAGAAATATGAAGAAAACTCAGTTCATCTTAAAGACATTGAGCTAAAATTTGGTGCAAAAGTAACCACCATCAAACATTTCAAGCACTAACAGGTCATTTAATTTTTTTCATAGATGTAGCTGCCCCAACTTACATGGAGATGCAGCTGCCAGCTGAGGTGACTAGACGCTTTGGAACCATTCAGGTTCCTACTGCTACAAACATTTCCTCCTGGTACAAACATTTCCTCCTGGTACAAACATTTCCTTCTCCTGAAAGGGGGTGTGGTTTATTATATGTTGAAGTGGAGGCCAATCAGAGGCATCACCTTCAGCTGCCAGCTACAATAGAAGCTTTGGCATTAACTGTTTGAGTCAGCCTTGTTTGTCTCACACTAAAACATCTAATAAACCAGAAATTAGACTTCAACTTCAACTATGGAACGTGAACGTACAAGGGATTAACTCTTTGAGTCACGGCTAAGCGACCATAGCAAAAACAAAAATGGCCATGATTAATTCAGTTTTACAGAAATGTCATGTCGTTTCTAAGAGTCATTCCTAACAAACTCAAGAGTGCCAACACATCCTACTAAATAATGTTATTTTATTTTTTATTTTCATGATTTGATCATAATCAAAAAAATGTGATGATAAAATTCATTTAAAAAGGCAGGAAACATGATATCCTTAATTCTGCACTCTAAAAAATACTGGGTTAGTTTCATATCCCAACTGCTTCCACCCAGCAATGAGCGAAGAGGTAAATGTTTAAAACAACAACGTTTATGAATGGCGAAGGTTTTGTAACCGCTTGTTACAAATCTGTAAATGTGTTTTGCCCTCATGGGCTCCCGCAGAAGTAAACATGGCGTCTAATATGGTGTCTCCCAGAGAATTAGACCCTCTCCCATGTATTTTAGACCCGATTTTTATGGTTATTTTTATCAAGCCGCCAATATTTTTCAACAACTGGACATCATTTAATTAATTTTCAACAACATTTTGAGAAATACGATATTTCCAGAGATTAACAGTAAAAACTACACATTGTCTCTTTAATCCAAATCTTTTTTTTTTTAAATTGCATTTAGTATAAGAGTTCCAGATAAAGGAAACAAAATGAAAGAAAAGCTAAAGGCTGTTTGTCACTAAATTTTGTCCAAATTAAAGTCTAAAAAGTGTTCATTTCACATTAGATTGGCCGATCATTATTTAATGGCGTTTTGAGCCACATTTAATAACTGCTGCACATCCGAGCTAGTTATTTTGTCTGTAGTGATGGAGAAAACAAGTCAGACCGAACAGCATGATAATACGCTCGTTTGTGAATCTCTGAATGTTTTGCCATGGCGATGAGGGTTTGTTGGAGAGCCATCACAGGATCTTGATATAATTGGCACATTTTAATTGGCGAAGTGGCATTGCTTTGTTAAACTGGGGCACACTCCAGAGCACTGTGACACTGACGCCTGAACACCATTAACACCTTCTGACATCTGACAAGGGCTGAATCATGGGAAACTGTGACTTTAAAGGCAGTGGTTCTGAGTTGATCAATTATCCTTTATGCTGCAGGTATGTGGAAAGAGAGTTTAGTGATTCTTATCCTGTCTTAGTTTTTGCAAGAAGTAAAACAAGCTTAAATGTCGTTCACATAATTTTAACATACCATGTTTATTTATAGAGCACATTTAAAAACAACATGACAGCTGACCAAAGCACTGCACAGGAGCGAGGCAGCAGAAAAATAAAAACACGTTGCAAAAATAAAAACAGAGCAATAAGCACCAATAAAAGAAGTCATAGACAACATAAAATACATAAAAGCAAAGTAAAAAATTGCACATAAAACAAAGGAGACATAATAGATAAACAAGGTGATGAAAGCATGAATTACTAATTCCAGTGAGGTTTCTTAAAGGTTTAAGACGTGCCAGATGGTGGATTTGGAAGAAACATGATTTTACAGCGGTATTTATTTGTTGAGACAAAGTTAGCATTGAGTTTGACCTCACGACTGGTCACCCAGGGTCTCAAATTTAACAAAAGGGAAGAGAAATAAACAGGTGTATCAAAAGTATTTTTGAGATTAAACAGAAAGGCCTTGGTCTTTGCATCATTTAACCTTAGAAAATTGGAAGAGAGCCACAACTTAATATCCAAGAAGCAGATTTATTGAGCCTGACTGATTCAGAGCCAAGTAGATTTGACAGTCATCGGCATAGAGATGGTAATGCAAGCCATGTTTAGCTAGGATACTGCCAAGCGGGAGAATGTAAATAGAAAACAGGAGTGGGTCTAGAATCGAGCCCTGGTGCACTCCCCAGGGGAGCATCTCAAAGGGAGATAAACATGGACACTGAAGCATCTGCATGTTAAATAAGAGTGAAACCAATTGATCGAAGTACCTTTAACACTGTATTTTGAAAGTACAGAAATGTCTTCCCAATGTGCTTCCATGTCAGTTTATTAGCTGAAAATATTTTTCTTTTTCTGTTCATTTCTTATCCAAATAGACTCACATTGTTTAAATCGCACCTCAAAGTGTTGCATTCAGTTATTTTTGTGCATTCAGGTGTGTGTGTGTCCAGGATGAGCACTTAAACGTGTCGCAGTGTTGATGTATGTGTGTTACTGTGTTAAGGTGGCAGTGTAAACTGCTGCTCTAGCGTTTAGCAGCACCGTATGTCGGAGTGAGCGCCACACTGGGGGACTATTAGGTAGCTCACACAGAATGAGGTAACAGGAAAATCAGCACAAAGGCTTTTATAAAAAAGTACAGCTTGAGTGTGGGCAGAGAGAGCAGAGCTGTTTGTGCAACTGCAGCACTTTGTTGGTCTCTCTGAGCTGCTGCTGCCTCCTAAACGCTGACAAGTTCAAGCAGAGAGTATCAGAGGTCAGCAGCAGAGAAAAACAAAAACTCTTATGCGGTTTTAAAAGATGCTACCGGTGGTATTTGATCCTCTCTGAATCATCAAGGAAGGAAAACAGCTTGTTACAGAATCTGGAGAAGAAAAAAACGCAAAAATGTTCTTTCAGGTGGTAAATTTCACATTATTATCACATTTAGTGGGAATGTTTTTTTTTTTACCAAAAATATTCTGAATTCTCTGTATTTTTTAATTTATTTTTTATCTCAACATGTGTTTAGTTTTGTCATTTTATTTAGAATACAATAGCATTTTATTTAGGTAATTTGAGGAGAAAAATCTACATATTGCATGAATTAAACACATTGCTTATTTGTTTAGTAGTGTTTTACCATGTTTACCTGAAAATGGCTGGGGTCCAAAAAAATGGTATTCTGCTTTGAATTATAAATTAATCAATATAAAAAGAGAATTAAAGGAGATGAAACATTAATATTTACATAAATTGTTATTTATTGATAGGGCAGTTGTATTTTTTTTAGATTCCTTTGTTTCTGGTGGTTGACCTGACCATCAAAGGTTTAAAAATAATGTTGCAGCTGATCATGTGCAGCATAATGTCCTTTAATGATGACTGATGTTGTAATTAAAAAGTCCAAATTAAAAGGCAGATATTGTAAATAATAAGAAATAAGGAGAAAATTAAATAAATAAATAAATAAATAAATAAGCGTGTTCAGCGTTCCTTAATGACCACATCAATCATTCTCAGCGTGTGACGTTAAAAGCTGATGGAGTATTAAATCCTATCATGCACTGATTACTGTTGAAGGGTTTTGTTGTGTTTTTTATTCAGTTTTTCAAGTTTGTTGATAATAGATTTATATATTTTTTTATTACCAACAGCCTCACTGTTTTAAAATTTGGTCATAAAAGTTATTTATTGGAATATGTTTAAATATATGTTTAGGAAAATGGGTGTTTTTTCCAAGTTAGGATCTAAGATTTTACTGACTTTACAATCAGTAAACAGAGTTTTAGTTGGTGTTCTTTCCTGTGCAGCCTGATGCTTGTGTGATAAGGTCAGGCATGTTTGCCACCAGCCTACGTCCAGGATTCCCCTCCGTGTCTGCAATAACGCAGCAACTCCAAATTGTTTCAGATTGGTTGGAGGCGGACCGTGACAGGGATAAACGAGGGCAAGTAAACAATTGTGTGTGTTATTATGCCCGCGCTGAAGCATCTCGCTGCTCCTGCAGACCCTAATGACTGACATGAATAACTCGGATGGCATTATACCCCCAACAGGTCTGCAAATAAGAATGCAAATATTACCCTGGAGCTTCTTTTCTAACTCTTAAAGTTCATGTTTTGATCATATTTGACACCTGAGTTCAAAAACAACTTTGTGTTCTTTATGTTTTCTGTTGCCTCATTTTTGATTCTTTTGTTTTTCACGTGTTTATTTGTTGCATATCGATTCTTACACCAGCTTTGCTTTTGTTTCTTCTTTTTTCATCCCCCCTTTCTGTTTGCATGGCCTCCCACCCCTCCGTCTTCTGCCTGTGTTCATGCATGGGACGTGACGGGAAGAATTGGAACCACCGAGCCGTCACTCAAGTAGGCTTTACGTTTAATTAGAATATGATAATAAACAGTCTTGTCTTTTTATTTTACTCATCTGACAGATATTTTGCATAAACATCTTCATTAGACTTCAACAGAAGTAGGAGTTGCACTCCTTTAGATTTCCCGTGACGACTCGATTATGAACCCGAGAGCCGAAGCTTAAATGTCTGGGAAAGCTAGACGAACCATGAGTCATTTCTGTATATAAAAAAATAATAACAGCATTATTAAAACTGTAGGATTAAGTCTGTATTATGTTAATATGCATTATTAATAGCAAAGACATTACAGTTGAAATTTAAAACTGATTAATCGTGATTAAAACTGGAGCGATAAGTACTTTTATCCTTTCAGAGATCTTCATTCTCTCACAGGGTTGAAGCAATAGCTCCTGTTTTAACGTAAAGTTATCTGCAGCTCCTTGGCTGCACATAAACTGAAGCTAAAGTAAAAATTTCAAAGGTAGTGATTGAATTTAATAATTACCTTCATGGATGGAGGTCTGTTGATGTTAAGAGGAGCGATAATTAGAGGAGCCAAACGCCAGCAGTAGGAGGTTGAAAGGACGAAAATACATCAATGACCATTATTAAAACAGAAGATGCTGCTAAATCAAAGCCCTCAGCGCAGCAGAAACAAAAAAAAACCTAAAATAAGGTAAATATTAGCAGGCTGCTAATAAACAAGAGGTAAAACAGATTCAATCTTAAAATGCAAGATTGTTTTCTTGTCATTGCACAACGAAATTGGCTTTGCACTCACATAAAGGCAGCTCTCATTAGGAGGTATATATCCTGACATCACCAGTAAAAAGAGATCAAAGGTTTTTGATTGGTTCATTTAACATGAAACAAAATCATGCTAACTAGGGATGTCCGATATTATCGGTTTATCATTAATATCGGCCAATATCGGCATTAGAATTTAATATCAGAAAATATCGGTATCGGTTTTCAGTCTTTTAATGACCCAACTTTTACATATCATACACATATTATACATCAAACTCTTCAGCTACTTCTCCTCTCTCACAAAATGTCAAAATATGACAGATCTGAGGTAAAGTTTTTGAGAGGTTTTTTGGCACAACTTGTGACATAGAAATTTGCCCTGTGTAGTGAACGTATGCTCTCCTCACAGCACGTAGCTACGTGTAGCTAGACGGCTAACAAACGACTAAAACAAAGAAGATTCTTCATCCAAGGCTTGTTTTTCTTATCTGAAGATCTATATAAATGTTTTATCACTATAGCTGCAATGTACAGAGAAAGAAACATGCATTACTAACTAATACACACATTTTAGCGTCCCGCTTAGGGAGAATGAGATTCAGCTGCTGTTGGAGACAAATAAATTTGGCACTTTACTTACTTAAATTGAAGTAGTTATCATTTTGCATTTTTAGCCCTTGTGTGGAATCTGTGGCTGCGGATTGCATCCAGAGACGTTCCTAAAGCTAAAACTACTTTAAAGACTATAATTTTGCACTGTGTTTGATACACTAATAATGAAGCTTTGGGTCATCAGACATGTCAGGATGCAACTAAGTAGTGTACGATAATTTTTCTCAAAATACAATAATTTTAAGTTCCTGGTACAGTACTTTAACATTTCCAGTACGGCAACACTGCCGACCAGGATTTGAACCCCGATCTCCCAGTCCCAGGGCAGACACTCATACCACTAGACCACTGAGCTGGTGCTGGTTTATATCAGTATCAAAAATCAAGAGTCTGCAATATCGATATATCAGATATCAGTAAAAAAGCCTATAATGAGCATCCTTAACATAAAGGTTTGCAAGGTGTTTTATTTTGGAAAAAAGTTCTAGAATTGTTTTCGTTATTAGTGTGACAAATTTAAAAGTGAAGTGTGTAACAATTAAATTTATATTGTGTGCATAAGATTTCAACATTTTTTTACACTTCATTGCATTTTGTTGTGTGAGTGCGTACCTCCACTCACCTATAGTGTGTGGAAAACTGCTCCAGGATGCTTTAGGTGATGCTGACCTCAAAGATTCTTATAATAAAGACAAAGAAAAACATTAAAAGTGGTCCAGTTTAGCAAAAATGTCACACTTAGCCAAAGCTCTAGCTTTTAAACCCTTCTTGTAATAATAACATTTTGCAGGAAAAAAAGTAAGTGCACTTTTATTAATCAATTTGTTCTGTAAAGTACATGAAAGGACATAAAGATTATCACTATTGATCAGGACGTCTCCGACTTCCTTTTCTTATCGCTCGGTTGGTCATCTTCCAAATCGAACAAGTCCCACTGATGTGAATGAATGAGATAAAGAGCTTAAAAGAGAGGATGACGCCATACAGCAAGGAACAACCCAGAGTTGTCATGGTAACATACGCTCTTTTTACCTGCAGCAAACTGCATGGAGAAAAACTTGGGATTGGTCCTAAACCGTATCTCAGAGCTGCTCTGTCTAGTTTATCTGTTTATCTCCTCTGGCTCTAAAAAGGTTTAAATGATTAATTCTGTGAGAAAAAAAGATGTGAGATATAAAACCATGGGAAAATGATCAGTTCTGAGAATTTAACTTTGTTTGTTCTCACTTTACAAAATATAGACGGTAAATTAGTTTTCTACATGTTTTTGTGTTTTTGACTCATTTTCAACAACATCTGAGACGTATCAAAGAGAAAAGTTAGAACAGAACCGTGATTTAGTCTTTAACTAATGCTGTGTGTGTGTGTGTGTGTGTGTGTGTGTGTGTGTGTGTGAGTGTGTGTGTGTAGTCCTACTTGTGCAGCTGCATTTGCTAATTACACACAAGTCAGACTTGATCCAAGTTAAAAGTTGCAGATGAATCAGAATCAGAAGAACTTTATTGTCACTGAACCAGCTTCCCAGTACAAAGAAATTACATTTCAGCACAACCTGTCCAAGAGCATAGGGGGAAGTCACCTCAGCCCTGCCCATGACAGGGGACAGAGCAGACGTACAAAAACACCGTAGTACTTAGAAGCACACATTTCAGACAGCCACAATATAAGAGAACGTATGGGAGGTTGCAGGCCCCTACCCTGCAAACATTCCACGTCGCATGGACGTGCAGATCATGTCTATATTGAGTCCGTTGGTCTAGACCACGTCTGTAGGACATCCTAACTAGGTCTTTGCTCAGTGGGTACAGTCCCGCTGCCCAGGAATGGGAAGAAGGATCGGGGGCGGGGCGAGCACGCTGAGATCAAGGAATGCGTGCATGTCTGTGAATTGAATTGTGAACGTGCATCAGTAAGTAAGTGAGTCCATGAACCTTCCCTCAGTTTAATCCCAGTATCCATCGCATGAATAACGATACGACCTCGAGGAGAGCTGATAAAAAAAAGCTCGCAGGTCCATAAGAGGATAGGGGGAGGGTGGGGCAGAGCATTCGTCTACATAAACATCCAGGGGAGTTTGAGATGTTCGGCCTTCCAAGGCCAACATGGGGGAGCCAGATTCAGATAACAGCAATTGTTTTGGTCCAGGCCAGAGCTTGTTGCATCTGCCTTAAGGCCTCTCAGTGGTCTCAAGGGCGACTCCATACAGCCGAATCCGGGTCAGTCGAGAACTTCTCCAAGTTGTTTTCCACTCCGCGAACGAGTTCTGAAACAGGTCTGAGCGTCCAGCTTACGATTTTGCTCGTGCAACAGATGAGTCTGAGTGTTAAAGGTATTGCGGATGTTCTTTACTTCCGGGTGGATCATCTAAACCACTGGTCCGCATAACATTCAATCATTCTGGTGAAGCCAATCCTGGCCAGCACACAGACGACGCTGTTGCCGTTTTTCTGCTCGACAGGTAAGCTAAAGTTCGGCATGTTATTTGGAGAAATGCATTTCAGATTACTGCACTTACGGCCTCACAATTACACATTACGACCAGCAGCTACTTGTAAACAGGGGCTGGTAGAGTGTTGCGCAAAGTAGGGAGGGCGGTTCTTTCCTGAAATTCATAAACATCGTATGCATTACCTCTAACAGCATGACACGTCCCTTCATAGAGGTCAGGCAGCTTGCCAGTTGGTGCCGACAGCTTTTGAAATTTGCGATACACCAACCCGCCCGCTCCAAACAGCAGAAACCCAGTTATCATGAGTGCAATTATATACAGTAAATTGGAAAAAAGCTACTAGATCTGAACTTTTAACATGGCCCAAGTACTTCTTAAAGCAGGAATGTGACACTTTCAGACCAATGGAAAGGTCTGCATCTGGAAAAAAGAGCTGACCTGTACAGTCTGATTTCATCTGGCCAATATAAGCTATTTTTCCTTAAATTTCTTTGAATCAGTCTAACAACTAACCTACGTTGGCAGATTTGCTGCAGATCTGAAATGTGCATTACATTTGTGTCAAACCCAAAGGGCTGAAGAGTGGACTCACAAAAGCTGAAGTTTGGCTGTCTGGCGGGAAGCTACGACAGATCAAGTGACAGCTAACTCTGCAGTTGTACTTGCATTGCAGACTGCAGCACATTTGCAAAATCAATACCCCTGATGGTGCACAGACACACATATAAAGAATACCAACAGCTGTGAACTGCACAGCAGACTGATGGGATTGCAGCTGTCTGTTTGAATCACTGAGTGGGTGATTCAGGGTGCAGTAAAGCAGACATTTAGCCTCAGGTTATAGAACTCTTCACAGTTGTAAATTTCTTTCATGTTGTAAGCAACTCATTTAGGGTTGTTCTTTCTCACTGTGGTCCTTTGTTTGTGGTTATCGTGCCAATCTTCTCCAAATACAATCTAATGCTTTTTCTCTAATTCTGCAGCATTCTGATGCATAGATTGTTCTTTCTGGGTGTCATCGCTTTATCGTATTTCATCTTTACAGTAGTTTTAAAAATGAATGAATGAATGACTCACTTTTTTACTGACGCAGAGACTACGGTGTTTGGAAAGTTTTCTAAAATGCAACAAACTTAAATGTGTTTCTTTCTAGAATGAACAGAAACAAGCACCAAGGAAATCATCACCAGGGATCTGTTTAGCTGTATTTAAAAATGTAAACAGATGAAGGTGACTTAAACCCAAATGTCTTATCTTTTGGATCTGATTTGTCCATCCATCCATTCATTTTCATCCGCTTATCCGGAGTCGGGTCGCGGCGGCAGCAGCTTAAGGAGGGAGGCCCAGACTTCCCTCTCCCCAGCCACTTGGGCCAGCTCCTCCGGGGGAATCCCAAGGCGTTCCCTGGCCAGCCGAGAGGTATAGTCCCTCCAGCGTGTCCTGGGTCTTTGGGTCTCCTCCCGGTTGGACGTGCCCGAAAAACCTCACCAGGGAGGCGTCCAGGAGTCAGAATCTCTTCGAAGCCATACGGAAGTCTTGCTCCATGGTCTCACCAAACTCCTCCCATGCCCGGGTTTTTGCCTCCGCGACCACCCGAGCCGCATTCCGCTTGGACTACCGGTACCTATCAGCTGCCTCCAGAGTCCCACAGGCCAAAAAGACCTGATAGGACTCTTTCTTCAGCTTGACAGCATCTCTAACCACTGGTGTCCACCAGTGGGTTCGGGGATTGCCGCCACGACAGGCACCGACCACCCTGCGGCCACAGATGCGGTCAGTCGCCTCGACAATGGAGTCACGGAACATGGCCCATTCGGACTCAATGTCCCCTGCCTCTTCCGGGACACGTTCAAAGTTCTGTCGGAGGTGGGAATTGAAGCTCCTTCTGACAGGAGACTCTGCCAGACGTTCCCAGCAGACCCTCACAACACGTTTGGGTCTGCCAGGTCTGACCGGCATCTTCCCCCACCATCGAAGCCAACTCACCACCAGGTAGTGGTCAATTGACAGCTCCGCCCCTCTCTTCACCCGAGTGTCCAAGACATGCGGCCGCAGATCAGATGAAATGACAACAAAATCGATCATCAACCTGCGGCCTAAGGTATCCTGGTGCCAAGAGCACATATGGACACCTTTATGCTTGAACATGGTGTTCGTTATGGACAATTCATGATGAGCACAGAAGTCCAATAACAGAACACCACTCAGATTCAGATTTGTGTTCTTTTAAATTGTACACTGCAAAAATTGATTTTCTAGAGAATAATTTATTCTTTTTAGACTAAACATGAGATAAAATGTCTAAAAATTATTAATTTTTTTTATCTTTTTACTTTATTAGAAATCAGTTTTTGCAGTGTAACATTCCTATTTCTCATTGCTTTGTTATGTATTTACATTTTGTTTCTTTGTTGCAGATCTGGGCCCTCATTTATCAAACGTTCGTAGAAACGTTCCTATATTCCCTCCTACGGATGAAATTTAGAATGTGTGTACGAACAGTCAATGTCCTGATTTATGAAACATGCGGTGGCCTCTCGTACGCATGTTCCTCCGCAATCGTCTGATGATAAATCCCACCTGTTCGCATCCAGGTGCTCGTGCCCGTGTACGGTCATTTACATACAGAAACGCCCTCAGTTAACCATATTTGGTCACACTACGTCCTCAGATCGGGAGGGGATTCCCGGGGTTCTTCCCGGAAAACAAAGAAAAACATTATTGACAGCGAGATCGAAACACCGGACACTTGACAATGCGTGTATGATCGGGGAGCAGAGGAGGTTCTGAAGGGTTGTTTTATTTGTACAATAGAAAATGGACTGGAATCGGATCAGTGTGCTGCGCTCACGGAAGAGCCGTTCCCTCCGGAGTGCACTCTGCTCTGCTAAATCCTCCAATAATAATAAGAAGAGTAAGAAACAATCTTTTATATAGCGCATCTCAAGCAAAATCACAAGGCGCTTCACAAGGACAAAATATTTAAATTAAATTAAAACAATAAATAAATAAAGTCAAAATGATTTCAAACATCATAACAATGGGAAGAGTAAACATTGTGATTACAAAATAACACAAAATCAGCCGTTCTACAATGTCAGATTCCCGTCGGTCATGGGTGTTTTAGCACCAATAACGTGACGCAGCTGTTTATCCACCAAAATAATTATTTATTGGGTAGAATAATTAGTGGATGAGGAACACGCGCGGATCACTGAGACCTTCAGAATTGCTGTTCCCTCGTTCTACCACTAGATGCTGTTCCTAGGCATGGTCGGAGCTGTTCTTATATTTAGGAACGTTTTCACGCACAAGTACAAATTGGTAAATACCACACAATGCGTAAAATCATTCCCACGCACAAAATCTGTTCGTAAGTACGGTTGATAAATGAGGCCCCTGGGTTTTATTGACACTCATAATATAGTTCTAGTTCACAAATGCTGGATCTATTTTAGTTTAACCTTCCTGTTTCTGCAACTTTTCTTCTTTTAAGACTAAAAATTCTATTTACCTTCATCAATGTCCTACTTCCTCTCAGTTCTGTTTGGGTTCATCTCCTCTCTTAATTATAGACTACCAAGAAATTCACATCAAAATGTTAAAATAATAATAATAATACATTTTATTTGAAGTGCCTTTCTGGGAACTCAAGGTCACTGTACAACAAAAAATAAAAAGTTAAAAATCAAGCTAAAACAAAACACTCAAAAAAGACCCAATTAATACAGAACAAAAGTCAATAAAAACACAATAAAACTGTCTCATAAACAGTACGCAGTCTTGAAGAGGTTAGTTTTTAGTTTAGATTTGAAAATGGAGAGGGAGTCAGAGTTCTGGATGGCTTGTGGCAAAGAATTCCAGAGGCGGGGAGCAGAGCAACCGAAGGATCTGAGGCCCATGGTGGTAAGAAAAGATGGAACAGTAAGGTGGACAGAGGATGACGATCTTAGAGAGCGGACTGGAGAAACAATGTGAATGAGATCAAATAGATATGGGGGAAAAAGATTGTGAACGGCTTTGAAAGTGAGAAGTAGTACTTTGAACTCAATCCGTTGTTTAACTGGGAGCCAATGGAGTTGTTGAAGGACCGGACTGATGTGATGAGATAGGGGAGTGTTGGTGATGACCCGTGCGGCAGAGTTTTGAAGGCAGATAAAAGAAAACAAAATTGTATAGAACTATATTTTAGAAGAAAGCCATCCTATATATGTGAACATATAGTCTGGCCACGACCCATAGACAGAGCTCAGTCTTGGGGCGGAATCTACGGTTGTCTTACAAACTGTCTCTGCATGCAATTAGACAGCACTAGGACCAATCAGAGCAATGAACATTAGCTGCGTTTACATGGACACAAGTAATCATATAAAAGCCTGATCAGAATAAATTGATTGAGATGGCTGGGTTATGCTGATCATGGTGCATGTAAACACTTATTCCGATTGTGAGTCATTACTGCGTATGTCAGTTACGTCATACGTATATGTACATTACGTCGTCGTTTACGGAAGTTGGATGAAAGCATCGCGGGTGTGAAACAAAATTCGTCTGTTTCGGACACAAATGCGTTGCTAGATGTGCTTAAAGAACTAAAAATAAAACCACGCTCTGAAGAACATCGTACCTCTCCATTTTGACATGCACGCAGCCATGTTTGTTTACAGCGGAAGTTCGCTACTTATTCTTCTACGGCCTTTTTCAGTGTATTGGATCGTTCTGCACATGACAAAATGATTTATTCCAATCGAACGTATGACGAATGTAAACACTTGTCATGAACGGATTCATTTTTCCAGGGCCCATGTGCACAGTCATATTCTAATCTGAATAATGATCGGATTAAAGACATTTTGCACATGTAAACGCAGCTAGTGAGACATATTAATCTCTATGGAAACGTCCACCATACACTCTAGAAGAAGTACGCTATCTGGTCATGTCTCAAAGAAGTCTAAATCGTCCAAAATTGAAGCCAAAGCCATCTTTGTAGTTTTTCTCCATTGCAGCTCTGGTGCTCAACGTCTCTCTACAAACATAGAGCGCTGTGATCGGTCAGACCTAAGATTGCTCGATCCAATGGTAGACCTGCTGAGGCTATGAAGCATGCATAGACCAACCTGCCGAGCAAAAACTTTTTCTACTGTTACGGCTTGTCTAGATTTATAACCTAGAAGATTCCTATAATCGATAAATGAATTGTTGACCGTGAGGGTGTCAGGAATCAATGCATGTACTTCTTTTATTCTTCTCACTATCTGCTTCTTCTCAATATCTGATTCACAAAGCTCTAACGCTGGCAAAACTTGTCCATGAAGTTCAGCAGGTTGGAGGAATTTGCACCTAAATATAGTCTGGAGAGAGAATACACCACAATAATCATCTCAAATCTAAATATGCATTATTTAAATAGGGCTCACGATTGTTTTTTCCCAGCAAGGATCTCTCATCAGCTGGTGTCAAACTCAGTCAATTTTAAAAAATAATATTTTTCAGTTCAAAATTGAACCCAACTTGAATCTATTAACATTTACTGTGCAACATGGTGGCAAGATTCAGCGATTCACAATGTAATATAAAGTATTCAGGTGCCAGTTAAACATCCACAATGTCACAAGACAGCCGCATCGCTCCATCACACCTAGGAAAACCTGTCACTCATTACAGACCACCTATACATTCAAAATGTGCCTTACACAATGCAGAAGTCGTATATCATCTCTGTGCAAAACTATTTCTGAGTTCTTTGGACAGAAATTCATCTCAGACAGTCAGAAAGACAGGAGATGCTTTATGGTCAGAGGATTTTTTTCGGTTCTAATTTGTATCAGTCAAATGAGAATATCGTCACTGTCGGGTTAAAACCTTGTCCGTATTTCCATCTGTCACAATAAATAATTCCTGTGTGGTCACAAGCTCTTTATGACACTTTTCTTTCAGAAGTCCATTTGGAAAATAACCAGTAGAGCTAAAATCTTAAAAATGTCTAAAACTGACGATATATGTGCCATGTGAAGGCATAGTAGAGTTTTTGATAGATATATGCTTCTAACAAGGAAGCAGCTTTCCCTTGAGGTCTGGTTATTGTCCTGATATGATGATACCAAGTTTTCTTTTTGCAGTTAACTCAATCTTGTCTGTATAGATACAGAGATTGTGCGCTCGCACGACTCACATACAGTCCAAATTTGCCTTTAAGAATAGAATCAGATAACAGAAATGAATTGAAGAAGTATTTAAAGTTTGGATTCTTCCAGAACAGGCAGCAACAATATTTACAGTTCATTTCCAAACAATCATAAAGTTTATGATTTACACTCTATACACTCTAAAAATAAAACGTTGAATTTATTTTACCAAGTTACTTCAATTGGTTCCACTAAACCTAGTAGCTTAAAGGTGCTGTTCACTCATTTAATCAATACATTTGCAGTGGTCTCTGGTAGGAATGAATGCCTTGCAAGTCATACTTGGGGCAAAAAAGCCCAGAAATGGTTGGATCAGCATGGACAAGTCTTCTGCAGCAAAGAGTGGCAGAACACGGCAGGATTTGGAGTTTTATTTTCTGATATTTGGACATCTCACCTCGGATTGGATAACAGCAATGCAACTTTACCTCTGACTTGCAACATTGATGTTTTATCTCCACAAATAACACAAGCCTGGAGGAATTTTTCTGTGTGGTGGAGTTGCTAATGCTAACGGTTAGCTTCTACTAGTCAAGACGTTCTCTGCCGTTTCCTGGACGCTAAACCAACAACAGCCTTCCCCGTCGCGAGTCAAGATGGGTGAGTCCATGAATGAAAAGTGACAATGTGACGTAGATCTGTCAGGATTTTCTAATCCTAGAGTTTCACCGTCTATTTTCTATCAGAAGCTAATGCAGGAGATAGGTGTAGGAGACTATTTTCATGTTCATTCTGTATGAAAAACTCAGAGTGACTGATTATAAACAGAAATAACCATTAAAAATGTTTTTTTTTTTGGTGAACCACACCTTTAAATGTAAAGGGTAATATACATGTACATTATTATGTGTAAAGTAAATGTATATTACTCTACTGGAACCAGTTGACATAACTTGGTTAAGTAAATTTAACCTTTCATTTCTTAGAGTGTAGACTATTCTTTGTTGAATTACAGGTATTACTTGTGTATACTTCATAAACACAATAGAGTTCTTTGAAGACAATGAAAATCTTTCTTTTGTTTCTGCTGAATAAAGACTAAACAAAGAAATATTAAAGTTTTTTGTTCCATTTGAAAACAGTTAATTAGAAATTAGATTTAGATTAAAAAAACACAAACGTAGTTAAAAAAACTTTGATTGAGCTACACAAATAATTAAAAATAACAGAGACAATGAATAAACAAGATATAAAAATTAAGAGTACTATTATTATTAAAAATAAGAGTATAAAATGAAAGATAAAGAATCAGTGCTTCTAAACTAAGACAACCATCTTTATATTGATTAGCAAACATCTTAAGAAGACATTTTTTTGTCTGAAACACACTGAAACTTTACTAAAGATTACTTTTCATCATCTGACATTGAAAAATAAATGCTGTTTTTCTTTTTTCAGGGCATCAGCAGTCTGTTCAGCTCCCTTAAGGTGGTCCGCCTTCTCCGTCTGGGTCGAGTCGCCCGCAAACTGGATCACTACATCGAGTACGGGGCGGCTGTTCTGGTGCTGCTCGTGTGTGTTTTCGGGCTGGCTGCACACTGGCTCGCCTGTATTTGGTACATTTCTTTATTTACTCCACTTAAACTATGATTTCTGTTGGTGTGCATTTAGATGATTTCAATTAACCTAAACAAGGTGATCAGTAAGGCTAAATCTATGCCTAATTCATCTAAATATTGTTATTGTATGTACTCCAGAGCCAAAGAGTTACTGCAATTTCATTAAAACTAGTTTTTCCTCATTAATATGTAAATTTATGGAGCAAGAGGCTCTGAAATCTAATCAGATCATTTACTCAACAGGGGGCATTAGGGTGTGATGGAAGCATTAAGTTGTGTCTGATTTATAATGTTTATGAGAAGATCTGCAAACACGGACGTCCTCATGACAATTTAATGTCCTGCACGCATTAAAACTGGGAGAATCTGTTCATAAGGATCCACACTCCGTTTTTTTACTCACATGTGTTTGTTATTCTCATTTATTTGTTTCATACGAACAAAATGACCATTGTTCGATGCGTTTCCAGATTTAGATGAAGGCTCCAAGCAGGGCGGTTTGCGTCAGCTGTTAGTCCAGACGGTATAATCAAAGCTGAATAAATGAACCCGATGGTGCTCCTAAACCAGACAGCGATACCAGTAAAAAATAGCTCCTGTGTGGTTTCAGCCGTTGCCATGGTCACACACGCAGAGCCGCATCGTGATGAAGTGAAAAAAGTTAAACCAACTCAGGTGACAGCGGTAACAGCAGCAGCCCCTTCCCCACTCACTGCTGTCATTTCTTTCTTTAACTCGGGGAAGGATGGAGGTGGATTCAGCGCGAGTTCAACACCAGCCCTGTAAAGGACAAAAATACAATCCTAGAGTTTTACTCTATAAGAAATATTGAAATAATGCAGTCGGGAAAAAATACACTGACTCTGTGGTGGAGAATAAAGGAAAACAATAAGCGAGCATTGCGTCATTCAATTTGGTTCATTTATATTCTTAAGAATTTTGCGTTATCTCTAAACCTTTCTGCACAAAGCAGGTTTTTTTGTATTTCTGGGGTTTTATATGCAAATAGCTCTGCTCTTTGAGGAGTTTAATTTGTTTTTCCACATGCAGGATTCCTGATGGTTCAGCTCCGAATGGGGATAAATCCGTCTTTAGCTGAAAACACAAACGTGGGACAGATGTTTGTAGTTTTAGTGGGAATGGCTCACTTTTAGCTGGATGTATCATATTTGCTTTACATTGAGGTCTGGACTTTGACTAGGCCATTATAACATCTTGATAATTTTCTCTTTCAGTCGCTTTGTCGTAGATTTGTTGGTGGTGCGTTTTGGAAAATCGCCCTGCTGCATGAGTGGACAGATGGTTTCACATTTGACTCTAGAATATTTTAGTACACAGAAGAGTTCATGGGTCACTCATGAGCGTGAGACGCCCGTGTCCTATGGCTGCAAAAGAAGCCCACATCATCATTGCTCCACCACCGTGCTGACGTTAGCTTAAATGGTTAACGTCGACATGGTGGTGGAGGGCCATTCTGAAATTGATGGGAAGCAGAAATTGCTTCTCTGCTGTTATTAATGATGAACTTCCTCCATAGCAGGTGTGTAAACACACGCCTGCATGCTCCATACCTGCAAACTGATTCTGTAATCTGGTGTTTTTGATCAGCAGCATCTGGTGGAGACGTTTCCCTCAGAATTACTACAGAAGCAGCAGCAGGGCTAGATTTATGTTCTTCACACAAAACTTTTCCATTTAGATTTAATTTTTATTCACCCAATAATCTCTGTTATCTGCGTCTATTAAATCTGTTGTGTTTTTTTACAGTAATTTTAGGACTTCTTAAAGTCCTGATAGCCTACATAATATTATAAAGCTGAAAGAAGACATACTTTATTTTTATCATGACCTCACATGTTAAAGAGCAAGTTCACTGAGAAATTATTTTTATCTTATTTTTGAAATATGATCGTCACTCTGACTTTCACATGCAAGCTTAATGTGAAAATAGTCTTCTACCCCTATTTCCTGCATAGCCGCCAATAGAAAATAGACGGGGAAACACTTAAGTTAGAAAAAGCCACACAGACCTACGTCACACTGTAAAATTATATTTATGGACTCACCCATCTTGGGGAAGGCTGTTGTTGGTTTAGCGTCCAGGAAACAGCAGAGAACATCTCGGCTAGTAGAAGCTAACTGTTAGCATTAGCAACTCCACTACACGGCAGAACTCCTCCAGGCTTGTGTTATTTGTGAAGATAAAACATCAACGTTGCAGAGCAAATGGAGGCAGTGGAAGAGTTGTGTTGCTGTTAGCCAATCAGAGGCGAGATGTCCGAATATCATGAATATTAATGAGTAAGACTCCAAACCCTGCACCCTCCACCTTTTTTCCACAGAGAATGACTCACAGGTCATTAATTTATCCTAGAGACCACTGCAGGTGTTTAGAAAAAATGAGTGAATAAAAGACCAATTCGGCCTGATAAAATGTAAACTGCATTTTATAATAAAAGACAAATTCTTTACTCCTCAGGTACAGCATCGGTGATTATGAGGTCATTGACGAGGAAACCAACATTGTCCGAATGGACAGCTGGCTCTACATCCTGGCTGAGACGATGGGACGCCCGTACCGCTTCAACGCCAGCGGTTCAGGGAAGTGGGAGGGCGGGCCGAACAAGGACTCCGTCTACATCACCTCTCTGTATTTCACCATGACCAGTCTGACCAGCATCGGCTTCGGTAACATCGCCCCGACGACAGATGGAGAGAAGATCTTTGCGGTGGCCATGATGATGATTGGCTGTAAGTTTGAGTTGTTTGTCTTCTCTGATAATAAAGTCCGTTTATGCTTTTTAAATCACTATTATTAGACCATAATATGTCAAACTTTGACTATTTTTAATCTATTTTGTTGGGTTCCTATTATTATTGGCTGTTTTTTTTTCTCATTCACCTCCAACTCCATCTGTTCATTTT
Organism: Aphyosemion australe; assembly: GCA_006937985.1. NCBI lineage: Eukaryota > Metazoa > Chordata > Actinopteri > Cyprinodontiformes > Nothobranchiidae > Aphyosemion > Aphyosemion australe. The sequence goes on from SSNS01000090.1 coordinate 559,618, forward strand.
AAAAACACAAACAATTCAAACTTTTTGGGTACATTTTCACACAAGAAACTTGGGTAATTTTTTTTAACAATCATATCAAAGATAAGTAATTATGAAGTGTGTTGAATGAACATTTTCCTCATCTTTTCATAGAAGTTAAAAAATGGAAACTAAAAGAAATGCACCAGAAAGCGTTTATCGTCATTGAGCTTTTTGTCTCATTAGAGCCGTTGCATGAAAAATGTTTTCAGAGGCGTCGTAAAAAACAAAGAAGTTGTTCAAGAGCGTGTTGATCGGTGCTGTTCTCAGAGGTTTATTATTCATCTGTGGCTTTAGAATAATCCTCAAACTGCAGGAGAAGCTCCAATTGGCTCTGCTGTGAGTGAAAAACAAAAATTCAGAAACGTGACCAAGTTTAAAGTCAAATCTCTGCTGTAACATAAAAACCTCTTGAAGAAATCAAACTGAATAATCTACATTAAATAGCAGTGTGACACTCAGTACTGCATATTCAATATCCAGCTAATGAATTTGGATTTTCAATCTAATCTGTCGGCTCCATTCAGTCAAATTTAACTCAGTGACAATCTCTGCAGCGACATTTTACTCATTACCCCGGTCTGCTCTGTGATAACGTGTTGAATAATTTAGATTTTTCTGGGGCGTATATCTAAAAAGGCCTCTGGAAATTAAAACCCACGTGAAACGCCGGATAAGGAGGGAGGATCTTGGATTTTAGGGCATCCTGTACAGTCATATTGTTTAAATACAGGTGTAGAATTACCCACAGTCTTTGAAGGAGGGATGCTTTTCTTCTCCGTATTAACAAGGTGTCTTCAGCTTTTGTGGCTCATAAAACAGCGTACAGCGCGATGCTATTATGTGTGACTGCACACACGGAGAGCAGCACCTTGGAGCAATAACTGACACTGCCAGATCAATTTAGCACAGCGCTCCCTCTGATCCCTCTGCAATCACCCCTCACCTCCGCTGTACTTTTGTCAGCCACAATCTCGACCGTGACACGAGAGAACAACCGTGGCCCCCTCCCTCGTCCTCCCCCTCTCCTCCCCTATCATTCTGATTTGGCTGCTCGGGTTTATGAATACTTTCTCTGGGGAGCCAGCAAAACTCATTTTCAGACTTGTCTTTGTCTCAAATGTTTCATTGCGAGAGACAAATTATCTGAAATCCACCCCCCCCCCCTAAAAAAAAAGCCTCAGGAGGATTTTGTTGTAGATGCAATCTGGTGAAGTCCGCCGCGGCTGTTCTCTATGAAATACGGATGCACTGATTCTTGCTATTTTTACCAGCAGCACTGGATCGGTGCTGGCAGCAGAGGATCACAGCGTGAGGAGGGATTGCATGGTGGCATGGGAAACAGTAAGAGGGAGGGGGGGGGTACTGTACATTTGTCCTGTTTCTATAGCAACTGTTGGCCCCAGGCTGGAGTTTCTGACAACTATGCTTTAACTACCTTCAAATGAGCCAGCTGTTTGATGGCGTGCAACGTGTGATGCAGTTGTTGGTGGATCTGCTGTGCAGAAACTAGCGTTGTAGCACTCGAGACTGGTCTTGAGACCATACTTTTAGGTTCTTGGTCTCGAGGGCATTTTTACTCGGTCTCGGACAGCGCAGACTTGGGTTTTTTGAGCGACGCCGGTCAATACCATTGCTGATACGCTTTTTGTCCATGCCTTACCCTCTCAAAAACAACTAATAACAACTTAAAGCCATACTATACTACTTTTTCATATTTTTAAATAATTTTCTTGAGCCAGTATGTGCTAAAATGACCCTTTAAAGGGTTAATGAAATGTCACTCAGTCCCACACCGCCCTCTGTGTATCACACTTGCAACTTCAGAGTGCCGGTCCGTTCTCTGTTGGACTTGGTAAAGTGGAGCTGACATACCTGGCGCTGCAGTCTGCTTCCAGCATGTTTCCTGCATGTTTTAGATCATGAACACAGCTGATTTGTTTGATTTAGTGATGAACCGCTCCTGTAGACACTAATGAAGGCTGAGGAGACATTTCAGCAGTTAGATTAAGGTGTTAAAAAGACGAACGCACAGCAAGGAGATAAGTTTCACTTTTGGTTTCACTAACGGACACTAGGGGGTGCTACAAGCAAGCAAAAACTGCATAGTATCCCTTTAAAATCATTGGTGGTCTTATTATTTTCCCCAGCTGCTTTCCCCATCCTTTCTCCCTGAAATAGGTCAATTCACTTTTTATAAAATGAACTTTATCAAGATATGAAAGCGAGAAACGTGACAGGTTTGCTGTGATTTGAGATTTGCTTCATTAATTATGCTGCTTTGAAAAGAACAGAGCAAAGATTCTTCTTTTTGTTGCATTTATTAAAAAGTAAACGTAAATAAAAAAAATCCCCTTTCTTTAGTTCTGTTACGATTTTTCTTTGATATACAGGTGAAACCCGAACAATTTAAATATGGTGCAAAAGTTCATTTATGTCAGTAATTGAACTTAAAAGGTGAAACTAATATATCAGACAGACTCGTTACATGCAAAGCCAGATATTTGAAGCCTTTATTTGTTATAACTGTGATGATTATGGCTACAGCTGATGAAAACCCCAGAATTAAAAATCTCAGACAATTAGAATATTGTGAAAAGGTTCAATGTTCTAAACTCAAAGTCTCACACTCTAATCAGCTAATGAATCCAAAGCACCTGCAACGCCTTTAAAACAGTTTTTAATTATTACTTTTTATTATAATTGGTCACTCTGAGTTTTTCATGCATGCTGAACATGAAAATAGTCTCCTACACCTATCTCCTGCATTAGCTTCTGATAGAAAACAGACGGTGAAACTCTAGGATTAGAAAATCCTGACAGATCTACGTCACACTGTCACTTTTCATTCATGGACTCACCCATCTTGGCTCATGATGGGGAAGGCTGTTGCTGGTTTAGCGTCCAGGAAACAGCAGAGAACGTCTTGGCTAGAAGAAGCTAACCGTTAGCATTAGCAACTCCACCACACAGCAGAACTCCTCCAGGCTTGTGTTATTTGTAGAGATAAAACATCAAAGTAGCAGAGCGAACAGAGACAGTGGTAGAGTTGTGTTGCTGTTAGCCAATCAGAGGAGAGATGTCCACATATCAGGAAATAAGTCTCAAATCCTGTTGTGTTCTGCCACTCTCTCTTCCAGCTGAATTCTCCATCCTCAAACAGGCGCATCAGAGCTTTTTTTCCCCAGAGAAAGACTTACAAGGCATTCATTCCTACTAGAGACCACTGCAAATGTATTGATTAAATGAGTGTTCAATACCTTTAAATGGTCTCTCAGTCTAAGCTGAATTACTGAAATAAATGGACTTTTGCACTATATTCTAATTTTTTGAGTTCCACCTGTATATGGTCTTGGTCTTGTCCTGGTCTCTGTACTCTCTGGTTTTGGTCTCAGGCGGTCTTGACTGCATCACTAGCAGAAACAGATTTTGTTTTGCTGCAGAATTTCCTGAATTTCATTTTGCACTCAAGCTCAAGACACAGTCATCTACAAACTCTGGCATCTTTACCTAATAGTCTTATTTATTTCCTTAACCCATTAACTCACGGCTCGTTTCGATGTTGGTAAATTCGCAGCTCAATAGGCTGTGAAGAGCATCAGCACAGCAAAGCTTGAGAACATGGCTGAGCGACGTTGATGAAAGGATAAAAGTTGTGGTTTCACTTCCCCTTAAAGGAATTTTTAGCGCTTTTTAATTAGCATTATTCCCCAGCGCAGCTTTCCAACACTTTGATTGTGCGCCGTGGAATAAACAAGCGTGCACAAACTCCACGCGCAGGTTACTGTCATCATCATCTGAGGATAATTGAAATGTTTGGCTGGCATGTTTCCTTCTCCGTCCCTTCAAGCAGGGCTAATTAGTGCTCCATTGGCAAGAGAGCCCTGTTCACACTGAGCAGACATCTGATGGCTTTGATCCACACACACGAGCGCCAGCTGTTGCACCAGTTCATCCACCTCAGATCAGCTGCTCCGCTCATTCTGCTGCCTTTCATATCGTTCTTCCATCACAAGTCAAGTGAGGAGAAACTATCTAACGGGATCGGGAAGACGGATGCTCCCAGGCTGAGGCTGTGATTGGTTTTTGTCCCTTTTGGCAAATGTTCTTTGATTATATTTGGACACACTGATGATTAGTGATGCCTTATTTTCCATATGATTGATAAAAGTTTTAAGCATGTTAAATAACATGTCTCAAGACATTGCTTTTTGTGATTCAGAGTTTAAGTGTTTTAATGCAGAAGTGCAGAGAGAGGGCACCATCTAGAGGCAGAGAAAATGTATAGCACCTTAAGCCCCTCCCCCCACTTCATTGTTTACGGCTGGAAATAACGCCTCTCGATCGTGTACACCCACCTTGGCTAAAACGCATTGTTGTACGTTTATTATTCTCCCGTTATGCTGTTTATTCATATAGATTTATTAGTGGTGGGAATTTAACGCGTTAATTATGATTAATTAATTAGAAAAAAATAACGCGTTAAAAAAATGTACGCATTTAACCCCTTAAGCCCGAGGGTCCCCCAATTGGGGGATGTTGAAGTTTTTATCAGCAAAATACATGCCCTAAATACCAATATAATCAAGCAGCACCTCTAAAGAAAGCCCAGAACCTTGGCTACAAGACCATATAAACCTTGTTTATGTGCTCCAAACACAACTAAAACAACAATCAAATGAATGATCAGAAATCCCTCTTCATGTGTTTTTGCCTTCATTTCTGTCTCTAATGATGCTAAATCAAATCAAATTACACACACATTCTATCAACCCATTATTATTATTATTATTATTATTATTATTATTATTATTATTATTATTATTATTATTATTTTAAAGACAATACCATTATCAAAATGTATTTAAAATAGTATTGTACTTTTAGGTCTGTCCTATTTTTGCCATTGATATACATATATATATATATATATATATATATATATATATATATTCCCCCTGTTTTGAATTGAAATACAATTTAGAAGCTTTTTTTTAGAAATTAAAAGAGCTTGTGTTTACAATAATAATGTCAATGACTATTGTTTGATTCTCTGTCTCATTATTTTTCATTTTAAAAAATTGCTTTCGGGGCAAATTTTCTTGAACAATTAAAATGTGATTAATCACGATTAATTAATTACAAAGCCTCTAATTAATTAGATTATTTTTTTTAATCGAGTTCCACCCCTAATATTTATATTTTAAAGACATGTCCATAAGAAATGTTGCCATCTGTCTAGCACACTCTGTGATTGACATCTGCATGTAATCAGATGTCTAACGTTACTGGCTAATGTTGACCATCGCTCAATTCAAATTGCATGGGGCTTTACAGGACGGGGGGCAGGTTTAGCAAAAAAAATTGATGTATTTCCTCCTTTATCTCTTTTACGAATTTCTAAATCTAATATCTACTTCCTGAAAGTGGGAACACTCCGGATTGCTGCTTTAACAGTATCTAGAGACAAACCTGTCTATAAAAATCTATTTCCTTGGTGAGAAAGCTCGACAGAAAGCCGATGAATATTAAACAATAAGCTCTTTTGTGCCGCTGCATGGGTTTTTTACCACAACAATTATTAACACAATGTTCATGGTAGAGCGGCCAGACCGAGGCCATTTCTCATTAGGAGGAATTTGCCGAAAGGCTCCTGAAACGTTTCACAGACCAAGAGAAGAAAAATCTTCAGATCTGATTAAACAGATTAAAGCAAACTGTGGATCATCTTATTACCTTCCCATTCATACCTCGGGCTGTGTTTAAAGCCTTTTTATCAGCCTCTGAATTAAAAAAGAAATGTGACACAATAAAAACGTTGTTGACTTGGTTTTTAATGCTTATCATTGTGTTTTTTAGTAATGATGTATCGTTGGATTCCAGCTTGAAAGGCAAAAGCAAGAAGACAAGTTTTTAAAGCATAAAATGGCAAAACCCTTCTGTGGGTTTGGTTTTGTATGACGAGCTGTTTCAAAGAAAGAGTGCATGGATGGAAATTCTTCCTGAAAGCACCTAGAATATTTAAGATCTCCTGCTGAGGGGAAGGCTTGCTTTCTCAGGAAAACAACAACCAGAAGCACAGCATGAAAAAAAACAGGAGGAACTTCTGGAGACAGTCCTGGAGGTGTTCAAACCAAACATCTCTGGGAAAATCAAAGCCATGGCTTTGTTTACGTTCCACCTTTTGACCTTTAACGATTGCGTCAGAAGAAATGTCAAAGGCAAAGTCGTTTAAATTCCAGTCCATGGTCTGTTAAATGTCTTTTTCTGTGTTTCTCCAGCTCTTCTTTACGCCACCATCTTTGGTAACGTGACAACCATTTTCCAGCAGATGTACGCCAACACGAATCGTTACCACGAGATGATCAACAGCGTCCGGGACTTTCTGAAACTCTACCAGGTGCCCAAAGGCTTGAGTGAAAGAGTGATGGACTACATCGCCTCCACCTGGTCCATGTCACGGGGTATTGACACAGAAAAGGTACTTAACTGGTTTTGATACTTTATTTTAACTAGGAAAGGAATGGAAATGGAGTAAACCTAATTAGGTTAAATAAATAATCTCTGATGATTCTCATTAGGTTGGTTCATTTTAGTGAAAAAAATGATCAGACAACTACATTTGGATATTTTCCTTGTGCATTACTTCAATCACCCACAGAACATCACTCTCATCCAATCAAAGAATTTGTAAATGCTTCATTTTCAGTCCAAGTTTTAACATCTTTTACTGTCAGTGGTGGTTTAAATGAGGCTTTTCTGGACATAAATCTCCTTAATATTTGCTACATTTTTACGTTATGGTGAAAAAGAAAAATCATTGCTGAAGTTATAATAGTAAATCTGGAAAACAAGCTAGCATAAAACAGTTTTTTTTATCCCTCCTAAAGGTTGAATATGGAACAATTTAATAAAAAGTAATATTTAAAAAAAAACCTCCATGGGGCGTTTAGAGGTGTGCAGAATGAAGGTATTTCCTTTAAAAGCTATATTTAAAAAATAATCAAATATTTATTTTGACGGGCACGACCCTGGGTTTATGTTTACATCTACCAGCCAATAGAGGGCACCATTGCAGGTTGCCAAGGCCGTATCTACCATTGAGGACACCAAGGTCGGGACCTCTGTATTTTTCTGCAGAATATTAAAAAAGAATGATCTCAAACAGCCTATGACGGGGGAGGCGCGACAACAACGCGAGGCAGCCGAACTTAATGTTTATGATCTTAGCCGCGGGAACATATTTTCAGCAGGGGGTGCTGAAAAATAAAAAGCTCAGCTGCGCTCAACTGCAGCCTACGCATTGATATGAGTCTCATTAGAAAGAAGACAGCCTCCAACAGTCTTGAAGCGCTGCTTATAAACCTACGACTCCCACCTGCAGTTGACCAATGAAAACACACCTTTGGGACGCCGCAGCAGCAAGACTCCGCCTCTCTGAGTTTCCGTTTCAATTTATGCTTAAAATGCAGATTATAAACTACACCCAGTTTTTATTTTTGTTAATAGCCCAAATAAAACCGGAGTTATACTAAAATAATTAAAGTAAGAATGGGTTCAGTAGCGTTTTGTTGCTGAGGGACAGAGGATGGCTGCGTCATCTGACAGCAGGTGTCAAAAGGTGCGCTGATGCGCTGTCATGGAGCGGAGAAAACACTGAGACAGACTTTGACTGCAAAACTTCAGATATTGGAGCGATCTGTGACAGATAGATAATTTTCTGTAGTTTAGTGTTTTTTAATGCATAAAGGAGGATGAGGAGGATGGATGTTGTCCAGCAGTTAAGATCAGCTTCAAAACTCCGTCAGAAGCCCAGGGCCGTTTAGAGGCATTTGGGGGCCAAGGCAAAATAGACTTGAACCCCCCCCCCAGCCCGCAGAGCTTGCAAGTTTTAACACATAACACGTGGGTTCATTTAGTAGTCTGTACTACCTTTCCCCTGTATTTGTCTATAACAAGCCAGTACAGCAAGCCATTTTTACATTTAATCTAACACCTCTTTTTTAATTCCTATTATAAATAGCAATGATAGCATTTATCCTTGCCCAAATAATATCCTTACTAGTCAATTTTGAAAAGACAGAAATGAACAAGTAGAAATTATGTTTAAAACCTTTTTAAAATGTACTCATGCACGTTATCAATACTTTATAAAATGTGTTTGTGATTTATATCTGTTAATACAGATGTGAAATCAATTCATGTAAAGCAATCGTGAAACCGTGATTATTTCTCAGACTATAATTGTACCACCAAAATTTATAATCGTTGCAACCCTACTCTAGATACCAGCTAAACATATTCATCTATTGTCTCTCTCTCTCTCTCTCGCTCTCTCTCTCTCTCTCTCTCTCTCACACACACACACACACACACACACACATGAACATCGTTGCCAAATACGGTAAACAGCCTGCTCCAAACAGCGAGGCTGGCACTGTCGAAAATGGCAGACTCCGCAAGTCAAGCAGCTGCTTCTGAGCCCAAAAGATGTCGTTATCCTTATCAGAAGAGGAGCGACCATAAAAGATCTAAAACCAGAGTGAGTTTAGGTCGTCACTGGACACGGTGCTGGCTGGTTGCTTCACGAATCGGCAGCAAACCTGGCATTCCAACGGCCGTGTTATATTGTTGCAACTACAACCTCCACACATTAGATGTCATCCATCCATCCATCCATCCATCCATCCATCCATTTTCTCCCGCTTATCCGGAGTCGGGTCGCGGGGGCAGCAGCCTAAGGAGGGTAGCCCAGACCTCCCTCTCACCAGCCACTTGGGCCAGCTCCTCCGGGGGAATCCCAAGGCGTTCCCAGGCCAGCCGAGAGACATAATCTCTCCAGCGTGTCCTGGGTCTTCCTTTGGGTCTCCTCCCGGTTGGACGTGCCCGGAAAACCTCACCAGGGAGGCGTCCAGGAGGCATCCTAATCAGATGCCCGAGCCACCTCAACTGGCTCCTCTCGATGTGGAGGAGCAGCGGGTCTACTCCGAGCCCCTCCCGGATGGCCGAGCTTCTCACCCTATCTCTAAGGGAGAGCCCAGACACCCTGCGAAGAAAACTCATTTCGGCCGCTTGTATCCGTGATCTCGTTCTTTCGGTCACTACCCAAAGCTCGTGACCATAGGTGAGGGTAGGAACGTAGATCAACCGGTAAATTGAGAGCTTCGCCTTTCGGCTCAGCTCTCTCTTCACACTAGATGTCACTTTGGGGTTTCTGTTCCATATTCCACCTTTAACAGCGTTCTAACATAGTGTAGATATAAATGTACTGTGGAGATAAAAAAAAAGAAAAGAAAGTGGTTTTCTCGCATTTGTCTAAAAACCTCAGCCAATAACACGGTTCGGTTCGCACCCAACGATTGGACCATCTGTCCCAAAAAGAAAAACACCATTTGACTACAAAAGATGCTTGGACCTAGAAAACAGTGACTGGTGTTTAGCGCTATCCAGTATCAAGCAGACGTCGCCTATGGATGATAGCCGATGGGAGGGCTGAGAGTTCTGTGACTGTTTGCGTTTAAGCTTGTTTTGTAGATTTGCCGTTGCAGCTTTAAGGTCTGCAGGCTTTTATCTGTAACTGTTTACTAATTTGCATTTTCAGCCTGGTGCTGTTAGGGTCTTCATACGAATACCCAAAAAGGGCCAGGGGGTGCAGAACTCAAGAAAAACAAGATTTTCATTTAAACATTGTTGGTGTAGCAAACAGCATTTAAGTCAAAATCCAAACAGGAGCTGATGATTCTATATCCCCACTAGGGATTATTGATCATTTTTTATTCACTAAATTTGGAGATAAAAGCACCACCTTTTTCCTGTGCAAGTTCAGCAGCTAAATATGACTTTTTTATCATAGCTCTTGATTTTTTTTTACTCTACCAAAATAAACACTTGAATGAAGTTCCTCAGTCGTTTTTTGGAAGTTTGTTCAATCTTCTTCCTCTCTCAAGTCGCCACAATCCAGACGTGTCGAGCTCTGAATTAAGACTCACTCACACAAGAAGAACAAATCCTTGTAAACCCTCTGAAAATACCTCGGGGTTTCTGTAGGGATTACATTAACTCAACGTAAAGTGTTAATGAGGCGGCTGCAGAGTTGGGTTTTTGTTATCTTCGGCCAGAGATTCCCTGTTTCCTGCATTCACGCTGATTCTAGCGGCTCTGTGGCTCTATGATTACTGTGCAGAAAAGCATGAAAGTGCTGCTCAAAGGTTAAACTGTTCTTTAATAACTGAACAATAAAAGCAAAGATTCAGATTTTTCTTTCTAATATTTTAGGGTGGCATCAAAATGTCCCTTGGAGAGTGAACCATCATTTGCTTGGAAAGATATTTGATCAGGAAAAAAAGAGTGATTGTCATCAGAGACTGATGAAATTTACTTTAAAAATCTGCAACTGAACTCAAGTCAGTGTTTGTTATAAAGGGTAAAAGCAGGTCCACAAAGACAGGGTAAGAAAGGCCTGTTTTGGGGGATTAAACAGCGGCATAGCCTCAAGAAAAAAAAAAACCTCATCAGTGAGAAATGAAAAGAAAACCTCCAATTTGCTATGGAGCATAAAGATTGGACTCTGGAGTAATGAGACAGGGTCATTGGGTTTGATGAGTCCAGATTTATCATGTTTCAGACAGTTAAACACATCAGGGTGAAGTGGATGAAGGGATCCCTTATCATTTCTTCTTGGATTGGTTCAATCTGGATTCTGGGATTATTTTAGCTGAAACAGAACAAACAAATACCAGAATTTATTTAATTATCACCATCCTCAGTGATTGTGTGTGTACCAGCCACTTTAACTGGTACACCCTACTGGCCTAGACCCCCTTTTGCCTTCAGAGCTGCCGTAGTTCTTTATGACATTAATTCTAAATGAGGCGGAAACATTGCTGGGGTTCTGGTCTATAATGACAAGACAGCATCACAGGTACATCCATAATCTGAATCTCCCATTCCACCACAATCCAAAGGCTTTAGATTTAGATCGAGTGACTGTGGAAGCTGTTGGAGTCCAGTGAACTCAATTTCATGTTCAAGAAACCAGTTAGAGATGATCTGATCTTTGTGACATGGTGCATTATCCTGCTGGATGTAGCCATCAGAAGATCGGTCCACTGACTGGTCATAAAGGGATGGGCATGGTCAGCAACAATAGGCTGTGGGGTCTAAACCAGACTCAGGTGGTACTAAAGGGTCCAAAGTGGACCAAGAGCACCTCTCCCTCACCATCACATCACCATTAGCAGCCTGAATTGTTACAAGTATAGTAAAATGTATTTATACAGCTCCTTTTACAGATAAGGATATCACAAAGCAATTGTACAACACGGATGGAACATTGCACACAAAGAAAATCTATCCAAATAGGAGACGCATTGGGAGAATGTGACATAATAAAACTAATAGTAAAAATAAAAGAGTAAACAAAGCTAAAGGTTTAAAAAGCAATTTAAACAGAGAAGGTCTGGTTGAACAGGTAGGTTTTCAAATGTTTTTGAAAATTGCTTCAGAGTCTGAGAAATGAAGTTTGGGGGGCAGGCTGTTCCACAGTCTGGGAGCAAGGGTCTGAAAGGCGCAGCCCCCCTTGGTTCTTGGTCTAGTATGCAGAACAGCAAACTGGTTTTGGGATGTGGAATGGAGGTTGCGTGAGGCAGTATGTGAGGATTAAAGCTGTTTCAGGTAGTCGGGTGCCTGCTCGTTCAGAGCTCTGTAGGTGAGCACAAGCACTTTAAAACAGATTCTAAATTCTACAGGGAGCCAGTGTAGAATCGGGGTAATGTGAGTCCGCTTGCTGGATTTTGTTAGGAGTCTGGCTGCTGTGTTTTGAATGGCTTGAAGGCGTGAGAGGGATGATTTGTTCAGATCAGTAAAAAGAGCATTACAGTAGTCCAGACGTGATGGGACAAAGGCATGGATTATTTTTTTCCAGATCCTGCAATCATTTTATGGATTTTAGAGATGCTTCTTAAATGAAAGAAACAGGAACAGGGAAGCGGAACCAAGGACAACTCCTAGGTTTCGTACACTAGGCTTGGCTGATGAGCAAAAGGAAGCAACAGCCTATTCAATATTAGGATGAAGTTCTGGTGGTGCAACGATCAAGGTCTCTGTCTTGCTGGCAGAAGTTACTGGACAGACAGTTACTGATCTGGATCAGACAAAGAACAAGGGTGGCTAGTTTGTCCAATGGGGTGGGGGCTTTAAGGGCACGAACAGCTGGATGTCATGTGCATAGACGTGATATGAGATGTCCAGGAATCACTGGATGATAGTAGCCAAAGCAAGGATGTAGAAGGAAAATAATAGAGGCCCAGAACAGAGCCTTGTGGGACACCACAGGTTAGGGCAAGGCAGGATGGATCCATGCTTTCATGTTGTTGACACCAAAGTGTTGTGGGTACAGAGATTCTGCCCTCGGGCCGTAACGATTGGTTATTTAAGCTACTGTTGTCTTGTTATCATCTCCAACTAGTCTGCCCATTTTCCTCTGACATCAACTTCATCTAGAAAAAAGCCGCTCATTGGTTCTTTTCTCAATTTTGGACCACCGACTGCAAACTCTAGAGAAGGTGGGTGAAAATCCCAGCAGATCAACAGTTCCCGTAATACTCAGACCAGTTTGTCTGGCACCAACAACCATGATACGTTTTTTTTTCTCAGTTCGAACTTCAGCAAGTCATCTTTACCACATCCAGATGCCTAAATGCACTGAGCTGCTAGCTTGACCAACACAGAACCCAGAAGTCAACCCTACTTAACTATAACCTTTTATTAAACAAGATTGTATACACATCTGCTAAAAGATTTGTATAAACTGAGAGATTTTATTTTCATAAAGATGTGAAAATCCTCTTTAAACGGACTCTGTTGTACTGTTACTTCTACTCAGATGATGTTAAAATGAGCTGAGCGTTTGAAAATTGAGCACTTAAAAGCTGAAAGTAGAGATTGGACTGCTGCCTCTCTGCTGATTTGAAGCCAGAATGCACTCATCAGTGACTCTAATTAAAATCCACTTGTCCAAAGTCAAATCATTTCACAAATTAGAAACACAACTGCTAATGACTCAACAATATCTGTGCGCCAATTGTAATCAAAATCCAACTATAAAATTGATTGTGTCCTCCTGCTGAGCTTTCTTTGCATCTGTGCGTTGTTGTTGTTTTAAATCTGGCTGCAGGCCACCTTAACGGGGCTAAAAACGGCTCATAATCCCTCTCTGCTTGGCATTCATCTTCAAAGAGATTTGTTTTAAAAGCAGATCCCTGCGACAGCCCGGCGTGGAGAGGTGAAGAACATGCTGACACTCAGCAGACGGGTGGCTGGACGCTGAGCTGCCTTCATGTGTCACTGATGTAGATTGGCAGGTAAAGGTGGTCAAGTCCTCCTTAAGAAAACAAGCTCCACGTGTCTTACTTGGTGATTTTTTAATCATGAACTAACATGTTTTAGCTCCTTTTAACAAATCAGGTGACTTGAAAAAACAAAAAAAATCTGATATTTTTTATATTTTTGGTGCCCTAAATATATCGGTGTTCGCATGTGTCTGCAGATCTATTCTAAAACATTTGAGTTATAAAGCAATAATAAAAAAAGTCATGTGTTATGTAACAGACCCGGGACAGCTGCTGTAAGTAGAAAAACAATGAATTTGCCAAGAAAATAAGGGATAAAATGTGTTATGCATCCCACATGAAAATATTTTCCCACATCCTGGGAAAAAAAACTCTATAAATAATCATAACAAACTATGTCCTACTCTTTAAGAGACGATTAATGCAAACTGAGAAAAGCCGAGACACAGAGGCGTTGTTAAAACACAGACAGAAGGAGATCATCTTAGTCTTTTATAGTTTAAAATATATTCTAGGAAACTTCTGCTCCACACCTCCTGGAAAAGATCCCTTTGGTTAATCTGGGAAACACCACAATAACTAATATTGCATCCCTGTACAGCTGGTAAAGGGTAAATGAGGAGGACATAATATTCTTTTTAATTCCACTGTGCAGCCTCCCACTCTGTGATTAAAACAATTAAACCAAATGACTCACAGGGTCCGTTTTCATTTATTGGTAACAATCTTCTAGGACTAATTTAATGCATAAAAACGATAGAATATGAGAGTGATCTGAACATCGTGCAGTCTTTCTTAACCTCCGTCTCTTCTTTTTGTTCCTGCTTCTTGTCCCCAGGTGTTGCAGATTTGTCCAAAGGACATGAGAGCTGATATTTGTGTTCATCTCAACCGTAAAGTTTTCAAAGAGCACCCAGCTTTCCGGCTGGCCAGCGATGGATGTCTCAGAGCTCTGGCCATGGAGTTTCAGACGATCCACTGTGCTCCCGGCGATCTGATCTACCACGCCGGCGAGAGCGTGGACAGCCTCTGCTTTGTGGTGTCGGGGTCCTTGGAGGTCATTCAGGACGATGAGGTGGTGGCTATTTTAGGTGAGCCTTGACTAGAAAATAAGCTTTAGCGTTACAATGTGTAGTTTTCACCGTTAATCTCTGGGAATATCCATCAAAATGTTGTTAAAATGAATTAAATGATGCCCGGTTGTTGAAAAATATTGGCGGCTTCGCAACATATAACCATAAAAATCGGGTCTAAAATACATCGGCGTGGGGAAGTCTCTGGGCGACGCCACATTAGACACGATGTTTCCTTCTACGGGAGCCCGTGAGGACAAAACGCATTTTCAGATTTGTAACAAGCACAATAAGCATTGTTGTTTTACACATTTACCTCTTCACTCGTTTCCAGTGATGAAAGTGAGTCTGATGTTATTTTGCTGGAGGTTGAACGATCTGATGAAGTACTCGTTGGAAAATTGCTCTCCCAGGGATTTTTGACTCTAATGGCCATCCGTTGGTAAGGTCCTACACGAACACAAAAATTTGCTTGCAATGATTTAGGTATGTACTGCCCCCTATCGCCAGGGAACTTTAAAGCACAAATCCGGAGTTTTTTCTCTATGAGAGCACCATCTAGAGGCGGAAAAATGTATTGCATCTTAAACCCATCTCCCTACTTCCGTGATTATGGCTGGATACTGGAAAGGGGGGAAACTTCAGATTGCTGCTTAAAGTGATGGTTGAAGTCTGTCTGTCATAGATGGCTCATCGAATGACCTCAGCTTAGCGAAACAAAGATTAGTTCGGATATAACTGATTGGTTATAATTGGTTATGTTGGTGTAGATTCTCATTTATCCAGGACAAAAAGAGAAACTTCTTCTGATTTTACTTGAAGATGTTTCATCCAACTTCAGCTCCAGTCATGGGCTGGTATTTTGAGGCTCACAAGTGGTTTTAGATTGTTCCACAAAGCTACAAGTCCTGTTGTCCTTTATTAAGCCCCTGGCATTATGGTTTATGGTATTTCATATACATGTACACTGCCATAGCTGGTTATTTATATGGAATTTTATAGTTGTTTACAGCAAAAATCAGTGGAATATTTGTAACATTTCTTGTCAAATTTCATATTTTCACCAGAATAATCATGCAATGTGAAATTGACTCTATTTCTCCAAACTGAGGTTGTTTAAAGAGCTATCCACAACAGGTAAGATTTCCCATAGAATCCCACTTCCAAAACAATCTGTTTAAATTTACCCTCTGGTTCTTTATGTTTTTACGGTGGCTTTGACCTAAACTTAAAAGAAGACTGATTGAAGTAGCTGTCTGGAGTATTTCTTTTATCTGATGTCACCATCTAGTGGCTGACAAGCGTATCACACCAATAGTCGGTCGACTCGATAGTTTAAGATGGTGACTGCACCTTTCTTGTTTATGAATGTGCTTCTGTAGCCGACAAACAGAGCTAAAACACGTTGTTTTACAAGTATTATTCTCAGGCCATGTTGTGTTTTCATTTATTTATATTTTAAAGACTTAATTGTCCAACGTATTGCTTATATTATATCACACTACATCACAATCACTTTTACTGATTTCTAAAAAATCCTACATAATTCCTGAAAGGGAAAACTCCGGATTGCTGCTTTAAATAATAATTAAGATCAGTGATGAAACAGGGTCTGTAAAAATCTTGTTCTTTACTCCAGAATGAATCTTAAAACGCTCATAATGTTTTTAAGACCGTTTGCATTTAATTGGGTTATAGTCAAAATATAAATATGTATATTTTACTAATTAGAGTGAATACAGATGTACATTGTTGGGTTTTGTCCTGCAGCAAAAGGAAGATGTTAAAACATGTTATAAATATTCTGTGTTATATGATTTATGTTGTTTTTACAAGTCACTTGAATTTAACCTTGAGCTTGAATATTACCAAATATATATTTTTTAAGCTGTGATTCAGAATTTGTTCGGTTAGAAACGGTAAAAATAACAGAAATCAAAACAAAAAACCAACATTTTTCCACAAGAATATTACAGTAATTTGGTCAGAAGGCCTAAAATTGCACTTTTTCCTTTTGGTGCAGCAGCATTTAACAAACTGACACTTGAGTTCAGCGAAAGCCGAGCTGCTCCAGGATCGTTTTCCGCTGAGTGATGATTCGGGATTAGGACGAGCTTTTGTCTGATACGCAGTCCTCTCCGCTACTATTTGTTTGGGATTTTCACCTCTATGTGATTCACACACGTATTCTGAAACCACGTTTTTTATGATTTATGTCTAAACATAAATAATGTGTAAAAGTAGAAAATGTTTATGGAGAGTTTTGCAGTAAAAGCTGCAGCTAGGTGCTTTGATTTGGCTGAAATATTCAAATAAATCGTTACAAAATATAAAGAAATAAAGAAAAGTTTCAGCTTTCTGATCCTCTGACAAAGTGCTTCAGGATTTTTCCAGCTGTTTGAGCAGAAAGTCACAATCTTCAAGTCCTCAAAGGGTTGAGATCGATACCCGTGTCACACGCTGCTGACAGTTACTTGTCCTGAACACGCGGCTGCGCCTCACCGGGGCCAGTTTTCATCGATTTGTCGAGAAGCTTCTGCCAATTTGCTGCTGCTTTGATACAATCTGTAGAGTAAAGGTCTTCAGGGGTTGAAAACAGTGGATGTGATGCAGGATTGATCCATGCACACCTGTTTTTAAAGAGAAGGACTTGAACAAATACTAATAACATTAGCTTCTTCAGCATCAAATGCATGTTTTCCAGTGAATTTTCTACAGTTGTGTTGCTAATTCTGGCGTGGAAATGTATTCACCTGCTGAGCTTAAATGCATGAATAATTTTAAATGTGCATTTATTATCTGAATCAAAATCCAGTCTAAAGTCATTTTCATGTATTAACTAGATGTTTTGTCTAATAAATCCCAATGATCTTATTTTTATTTTTCTTGCAGCGGTGTTATTGTGAAACAGCTATCTAGATTTATTGGATTAAGACCTTTGAGTAAATGAGATCTTACTTATCTTGATGAGATGGAGCACAGTATGGACCCCATCAGTGATGCACATTAATGAATATTGATGCGTTCTGCTGCAGAATGTTCTTTTTCTCTAAACAAAACAGATTTAATGATAAATGCATCTCAGGTCCAGCGATATCTTGGTGTCTTTTCATCAATAGCCTGCTTTAAGCTCCTTTTAGGATAAATTGTTGATACTATTGACCTGAAGGAGACTAATGGAGGCTGAGGTTGTGCACCAGATACGGTTTCTCATTAACCAAATGGAACAGAGAACAGAAACAACTAAAGGACATCTGCAGACGTGACTCTACAGCGGATCTTCCAGTTTTAACCTGGAGCCATGCTCATGTTGAGCCTTTGCACACGAGCCCCTACATGCTGAGCACATTAGATGATTTTAATGTAGCTAATAAATCCCTCTTTATAAATGACTAAAAATCTATAATTCACAGTTTTATTCATGGTTTATCTCATTTGATCACATTATTGAGCAACTTTCAGCTTCCCGTGTTGTAAAAACTCCCCATAAAGCATGAATTTTTATGCCTTCAACCTTCGCTCGGATGAAAGTCAAAGTACCTATCTTGTTTATTCGTCCTTGTGTTTCTACATATGGACAAATCAAGCAGTCAGTTTTATCCCACATCAGCAGCAGTTTATTAGCGGTTTGATATAATCAGCTGGGCACTCGATAGTGTTTGAGCGGAGCTGATGATGAGGGCTGCAGCCAAGCGAGAGCTGTAGATGGAGGAAAGGCTGTTTCCACATTTATGGATCCGTAGACGTTAAATGAGGAGTAACATTTCAGATGTGTCAAAGCAGGAAGGGATTCTCTTTAAGCAACATATTTAAATGCATAATTCGGGTTTACATGCTTATGAGAAACTTTTCAGCAAAACGTGTCAAGATTAATTTCAAATTGGAGATAATATGTGCCATCTTGGTATATGATAGTAGAAAATACAAACATACCTAAATATACTTTTTTACTGTATTTCATGACTGAACTTAAAGTCATACTATGCAACTTTTTCATATTTTTAAATCATTTTCTTGAGCCAGTATGTGCTAAAATGACCCTTTACAGGGTTAATGAAATGTCACTCAGACCCCCACCGCCCTCTGTGGCCAGAATACCGCACATGCAACTTCAGAGTGGCGGTCCAGTCCCTGTTGGACTTAGTAAAGTGGAGCTGACATGCCTGGTGCTGCAGTCTGCTTCCTGCATGTTTTAGATCATGAACACAGCTGATTTGTTTGATTTAGTGATGAAGCGCTCCTGTAGACGCTAATGAAGGCTGAGGAGACATTTCAGCAGTTAGATTAAGGTGTTAAAAAGATGAACGCACAGCGAGGAAATAAGTTTCACTTTTGGTTTCACTAACGGACACTATACGGTGCTAAAAACAAGCCAAAACTGCAAAATCTCCCTTTAAAGCTCACTTATTGACATAAACTACACTGTAAACCCGAGTAAGTTGATGTTACAACAAACTGAAGTACAGAAAATCCTCAAGTGTGCAGAAATTTAAAAGTAAAAATAAGATTTTTGCATGAAAATTATGTAAATATATAAAAAAAATCACCTTTTATGAGCTTAACCCTTAGCTTTCAAGAGTTTCTGACATCCTAGTCATTAAATTTAACATTTTAATCATTCATATTCAGTATTTCTAGATACTAGATTGTATATTACAAAGTTTAGGTTATTTTGGACATTTTTCTAAATGCTCTTTAAGAGGTTATAGTTGTGTTTTACATCGTCAATATCAGAAAAAGATGAAAAATGTTTTGTCCTGAAACGTTCTTGATTAATGCAAATATAATCACAAATCTGAACTGATGGAGAGGAAAAACATGAACTAAAAAATACATCAACCCCTTCCTTCACAGAAAAAAGCCTTCAGAAGCTGGCAACCAGAAATTTGTTCTCATAAAAGATGTATAACTTATTTTTTTTAGGCTTTATTAAATAATTTATAAAGCATTTTAGAAATCCTTTAAAAAACATGACGTCTTGAAGGAAGAAACAGGAGGATTATTTTTGTTTGTTGAGCTTTGTGGAGGACTCGCTGGTTTAAAAGCATCCTCTCTCTCTCTCTGCAGGTAAGGGAGATGTATTTGGAGACGTTTTCTGGAAGGAGGTAACTCTGGCTCAGGCCTGCGCTAACGTCAGAGCTCTGACCTACTGTGACCTCCACGTCATTAAACGTGACGCCCTCCAGAAGGTGCTGGAGTTCTACACGGCGTTCGCCAACCACTTCTCCAGAAACCTGCTGCTCACCTACAACCTGCGAAAGAGGGTGAGTGACTCCTCAGATGGTCACAAGAAAGATCCGTGCACTCATTCATTCATGCATGAATTTGGGCTTCGTTCGTTTTGTTTATGGACCCAAATAAAGGCCCAGCTTTACAAACTGCAGCTTTGAAAATTATAATGGAAAAAATTATTAAGTAAAATCAAAGTATTATAACTTTTAAAAGATGGGATTTATTGAGTTTGGGTTGGTTTTTTATTAAATGGAGCACATTACACATGGGTGATGAATTAAATATTATAGATTAATCAATTTCATGAATTCATAAGGGAGCCAAATCCTCTCCTACGGGCACTCAGGCTGCTGTGTTTCACAGCAGCAGTAAATCAAAGTGTGTTTTACAAACTAACACATGCTGCTGTCAGATAAAACGAATGCAAACACAGTTTGTGGTGTCCTTGGCTTTTTGGCAGCAGTTTTAAATGGTTTGTCTCGTATGCACAACGCTTCCGTATCAGCAGATCTCATGATTGTTTGCAGGAAATTCTTAAACTTTCACTTTTCCAGATCATCCATTCATTGTGGTGAAAATACTCCCTTTGTTTCCTTAAATTGGCTCTAGAATTGCATGATGTCCCTCTCCACTTTTACCTCCTTCAGTATTCTGGGACTCCTTTTTGCCTTCAGCGTCCTCCCGCCACTCTGCAGCTTCAAGAAGACTGGCAGACATCTTCCCAGTTGACGCCTGCAGTTGTGCATGATTTTTCTTTTTATTGCACAGCTCTTAATGTGTTAAAAAGAGGTTCCAGAACAATA
The DNA here is from genome assembly GCA_006937985.1 of Aphyosemion australe. Lineage (NCBI taxonomy): Eukaryota > Metazoa > Chordata > Actinopteri > Cyprinodontiformes > Nothobranchiidae > Aphyosemion > Aphyosemion australe. The sequence continues at coordinate 580,093 of SSNS01000090.1, forward strand.
AGAGGGTCCTTTTCCAGCAGATTAACATTTTTGTAGCTCCAGTTTTGTATTCTCTTCGTTTAGCTGTGTGTGTCACAGGATAAAAAACACAAAAACGCTCTGTTCCAGACTCGCAGCTTTGCATCTGCTATGGGGAACGCGGAGCTCCCGAGTGACAGCTCTGCTCGAGTGGTGGAGAAGACACAACAGAGGACTAAACTGAGACTTGGGGGAGTTTTTAGCCGACAGTTTATCAGGACAGACAAACAAACAGAGCAGCAAAACAACACTTAAAACTCATAATGAGGGGAAATTTCACACAATGTTGTTTTTTCTGAAGTTACAGTGTGAATTTGTAAAAGCTAAAACAATCCACACTTGATTTTCTTCAGAAGTACACTTTAAACTGGATCATTTTGAAATTTTATTCGGCAGTTTAAATGTTATGCAAAACTAACTTTTTGTGCTTCCACATGGGTCTCTGCCTCTATAAACACTCCAAACGTGAATAAAATCCATCCATCCATTTTCTGTCAGAGTTTAGTTTTAGGAATGATGTGCCTATCAAAAATGGAAAAAAAAATCCACACACTTCTATCTGCAGTTAGAGTTTTTTAATCAAGCTTTCGGTCAGAAGACCTTCATCAGGAGTTGTTCAGGAGGAATGATGTGCCTAAAACAAGCCGTTTGAAAAAGTCCCCGTTTGTGATGTCACAAACACAGAAATTACATGCAAGAGAGAGCTGCTGCTGGAGGAGCATCTGGGGCTAACAGCAACACAACTCTACCACTGACTCCATTTGCTTTGCAACGTTGATGTTTTATCTCCACAAATAACACAAGCCTGGAGGAGTTCTGCTGTGTGGTGGAGTTGCTAATGCTAACGGTTAGCTTCTACTAGCCGAGACGTTCTCTGCTGTTTCCTGGATGCTAAAACAACAACAGCCTTGAGTCCATGAATGCTGAGTGACAGTGTGACGTAGGTCTGTCAGGCTTTTCAAATCCTAGCATTTCACTGTCTATTTTCTATCAGAAGCTAATGCAGGAGATAGGTGTAGGAGACTATTTTCATGTTCAGCCTGCATGACAAACTCAGCGTGACCCTTTATAATCAGAAATAAAGTGAAGTTGACCTTTAAGAAAAAAGTCATATTATGTTCCCTTTAATCCATATAAAACCTCAGGAATATTTTTTTTCATGCAGAAGAAACTCAAACTAAAAACTGATATGAAACTTTAAAAAAAAGTTTATACCCAACTCGATCAATATGGACTCCTGGCTCCCCGTTAGCGAAAAATCTTTCCTACAAAGATCATGTAGAGTTTAACCCAAAGCTTTGTTCAGATGCACAACCACACACTGCTCTCGGGAATCGAAATACAAAACAGAAAAAGCAAAGCTGCTTAGTCAGAGAAGACCAGAACCAAGCAGAATGTTCTGCCCTTAGAAAACAGACAATTACAGCTGAATTAGCAGTCAAAATATAACTTTAAATGGAGTTAAGACCAGACAAGTCAATATGAGTTACCCTCAGATATATTCAACAAAAGAACATTTTATTAATGCTCTTATAGTCAAAATCTGTTTATTGGACCATGCAAGAAGTCCACTCTGGAGGCAGTTTTTTAAGATATGTGATTACGTCTGAGCGCATGCATCACAAATACTTTTCAGCAGAGTTTTATAGGGAAACGTGTATAAATGTCTATTTCACTTTAGCTGGAGCTGCATTATTAGACAGATACTCAGTGAGATTAAACTACAAACAGCAACAATTAATTAAATGTGCATCATTTATTGTGATTTGCACACATTTTATTGAATTTTGCAGGAAATCTACCTCTAATAATGAAAACTGCAGCATAAGGAGATCATTATTGTAAGGTAATGTAGTGAGTTGTTTGGTAATAGTGAAAAAACCATTAAAATGACTGATAATGATGATCTCATTGAGTTATTGCTTAGGTTCTGATTCACATTGTATTCTGCTTTATTTGATGAAAAATGTGTCTTTGAAGCCTTCCCAGTGATACAGTTTATGCTTTATTTAAAACACAGTTTAATTAAACAGACATCCATTTATTCAGCTAAATGGAACAGCTGTGATCAACAAGACGAGCGTACCAGTCCTTACCTCATTCACAAGGTTCGCCGGCCCAGGGGTGCAAGATTGAATTGCCTGCATATAAAGAAGCAATCTCATCCGCTGGATCAAAGTCACCATTCACCAACATCCCATATTTCCTTAACGTACACAATAGGGAAATCTAGGAATGGAACCAGCTAGATGCAGCCTTTTTATAGTTCTTATGAGATTGAGTTTTTAAGTCCAGCAGACATTATGCATCACAGCAGAGTAAGGTTAAAAAAAGCTGAGTTTCTTTTACTGAATGATGAAACTTGCATTAGAGATGTTGTCATGCCTGGAAACAGGGAATGATGAGAAACACAATATTTAGTATCTGATGTTATAAAAACAGAAATAAATGTGCTCTCAGGATATAAAAGTAATTTTAGGAAAGCAATACTAAAACTAGATTAGATGTGATGAGTATACAGTAATGATAATGTATTTATGTGTGCAGGAGACAGAACCTTATGATGATATCCAACAATAAGAGCTAAAGGAGTGTTTATAGGATGTCTGGAAACAAACGCAGAGCTGATTACTTGTTGAGAATGTGATTTATTGGGCATTAAAATTTATATGAATGGAGTTTACGCAGACATGATGCTCCACTTATTAGGAAAACATTCTAGGCTTGTTGAAATAATGTGATACCATGTGAAATATCAATAAATATCATCAAGCTGCACGTCTAACAAAACAGCAGAGTCTGGGCTATAATACTATATAATCATGTTTTACGTGCTCCAAATACAACTAAAACTACAATTAAATGAATCATGACAAATCACTGTTCATAAAGAAAAGAAAGAAAAAAATCAACTTTTATACCGTTATGTTTTCTAGTTGGTAGAAAGCAGGCAGGCAGTAACTTTATCTATATGAACTTTATTACAGCAGGAGGGACAAGCATACACACAGCATTCATCTGGTAACCCTCAGCAGAACTTCCCCTGAACTTTACACTACACCTCTCTCTCTCTATATATATATATTAGCAGTGCTCTGCTGCCACCTAGTGTTCAGTTCAATGCACATCATTTAAAAAATGTTCCATGTCTATTTACACTTCATCAATAACACATATACTAATATTTACACATCCCAACAAATCCCACAATGGTTACCTTTATATTGAGACCAAAGTAATCAAATAGACCTTGTGGTTACAGAAATATACTCATTAAAGTTTAGGTATGTCATCTGTGCTTTACTGACATTATTTTTGATTTAAAAAAATGCTAGGTCGCAAATTTTCTTGAAAGATTAAAATGTGATTAATCAAGATTGATTAATTACAAAGCTTCTAATTGATTGGATAATTTTTTAATCAAGTCCCATCCCTAATATATATATATATATATATATATATATATATATATATATATATATATATGTGTGTGTGTGTGTGTGTGTGTGTAGTTAGATGGAAAAAAGGGGCATTCCACTGAGTTAGCGCTTTCTGCTCCTGATGCAGAGGATGCAGATTCAGTCAGGGATAACTACTTTGGCACGACACATGTCCACGTAAACCCGACCCATAGAAAATCAAATTTGTTCCTGTGGCCCATTTTTTCATTTCACATTTTTGATCCGACACTAAAACTGAAAGTTTGAAAAACAAGACGTTTTCTTGTTTTTTTTTTATTATCCGATTCTAAAACAAGTTACTAAACAACCATCCCTTTTTGTTTTAGGATTATTGATTTTCAATTAAAAACAGAAAGAATGAACGATACAAAGATTATTCAGCATCATTCTGAAAAATCCAGCGTCAGTCAGGCTTCCTCCAGCCACATACAGTTGGTACCAACGTAGACGTGGTATTTTAACCATCCCAGTTGTATCATTTCCAAGCTTTCAAACAAGCAGCATTCATTAGTGCACTGGTTTTTCTAGATGGAGGCGTCTTTATTCCCATGCAGAAGCAATTTGCACTTTCTTCTTCCACTTTGTGATTTTGCACTGCATGTTTTTCACCGAACAATCTTTAAGGTTTTGTTGAACGAGAAAGCTCTAAAAGCTTCAGTGAATAGTTGTTGATTGAACATTTTTAGGATAGTCATCTTGTTTCCATAAGCTTTTATTATTGAAAAGCAAGCTTGTGAAAAAAGACAAAATAATGAAAAAATAATAATGTGTTTTTAATGTGTTTTTGCTCCAAATTGAAAATTGTCCATTAGCAGCAGCCGGGTAGGAAGCATACAGTGTTCCTTCAGCAGCTGAAGCCAGAGGCTCGATGTGAACTTTTGGTGTGTGTTAGGGGAATGGCCTCTTTAAATGTGACATTTACAAAGAACACACGTTTTGAAATATTGACAGACTTCCTCTCACAAATGCTACAGCCAGTAAGATTGACCCTCAAACTGCTGTACTAGTATTGCTCAATTTAAAGGGATAGTTTCATTTTTTTTGTGTGGGGGAAATTAACTTTTCTGCAGTTAATAGCCAATGCATGATTGGTTTTCAGAAAAAAACATGACTTATGGTGGTTTCTTAATGGTTTAAGTGAACTAGATTGTAGATTTGTTTATTACTTGACTTTAGCATCAGTTTTAATAGAAGATCTGCATTGCACCATGGTTTCCAGTAGGGATGTGTATTGGTAAAATTCTGGCGATATGATATGTATCACGATGCAGGGGAGACGATACGATATATTGCGATACATTCAGCCTGACAATATTAGAGATTTTTAACACTGAATTTATTGGAAGAAAATTCAATAAACAGTCCAAACTGATACATAACATGTTTAACATGAGGTATCTGAACCATAATAGAGGATTTACATTTCAATGGTGGAAACAAAATCCATTGCACACTGCTGCCAACTAGCGGTCGGCGTTTGAATTGCACCAATAGAAGGAAAAAAAAAGACCTTCTTCCAAAAATTCAATACACAGCTTTTGAATATCGATATATCGCAGGAAAAAATATCACGATATATTGCCATATCGATATTTTCTTACATCCCTAGTTTCCAGCATATGAAAAAACAGCCTACAGACCCGTTTCCACTGTTGGAACTTCCGGGTAATTTTTAAGTCCCGTTGGTCATCGTCACACATTGGTGAAATCACATCTCCACATCTGACCCATCCCCTGGGGGAGCGATGAGCTGCAGACACGGGAACTCGGGAACTATTTGGTGGTTTAACCCCCCAATCCAACCCCTTAATGCTGAGTGTCAAGCAGGGAGGAATTGGGTCCCATTTTTAAAGTCTTTGGTATGACCCGACCGTGGATTTGAACCCACGACCTCCCAGTCTCAGGGTGGACACTCATAACACCAGGCCACTGAGCTGGTACCAGGCCAGACCTTCATGGCATGCACATGTCTCCATTTCGCCGGGCTGGCCTGAAAGAACAATATTATAGACTAATGGGTATTTGACGGATTAAAACCTCTTCAATAATATTAATGTCCGTGGACGTCCTTTGGTGCTGATCAATGATGTCAGTCAATACCGGAAGGGTTGTGATATGCAGACATCTTAGCAAAATACTGAAATCCAATTTTGCATGAAGACACAATAGCTGAGATATCCGAGTCAACGTATTTTCCCTGTTACCTTCCCAGCAAATTCCCAGAACACCAATAGTGGCAACATGGTTTATACTCTCATAAATGATTCTGATTTATTGTTTATAAAACTTTCATTTTATTTTGCAGATTGTCTTCCGGAAGATTAGTGATGTCAAACGAGAGGAAGAGGAGCGGCAACGGCGTAAAAACGAAGCCCCGTTGAACTTACCTCCAGACCACCCAGTACGAAAGCTCTTCCAACGCTTTCGACAGCAGAAGGAAGCCCGCATGGCGACCGGGAAACCGGAACCTGATGAACAGGATGTCGAGAAGGGCCCTGTCTATGTGGATATCCCCATGGCTAAAGCAGCCATCACAACCACCAGCATCGTCACGGTAACAGAAAGTCCAGCAACACCTTCATCTTCAGTTCCTTCACCTTCAACACCTCCCAGCTGCCCTAACTCAGATACGGCAAAGCTGCAGGTGCCGTCCCCCATTTCTCTGGCAGGAATTCGGCCTGCTGAGCCGGCCAAAGTCAAAGGCTGGGGTCGCTTCAAGGAGTCCATGGCTAAAGCTGACAATTGGAATAAGGTGTCTAAAGCAGAATCCATGGAAACTTTACCTGAGCGGACCACTTTGCACGAGTCACAAACGTCTCTAAAGAAGACGGACTCGTGTGACAGCGGTATCACCAAAAGTGACCTACGCCTGGACAATGTGGGTGAGTTCCGCATGACTCCTCAGGACCGCAGTCCTGCCCAGCCTCCAGAAACCAGGCATGCCTTCTACCCCATCCCAGAGCAGACTCTTCAGGCATCACTTCAGGAGCTCAAACTGGAGCTGAAGGATGACCTTAAGAACCTGAACGTTCGAATGTCCAGCCTTGAGGCGCAACTCGAAGAAGCACTTAAGCTTCTCAAATCCAGGAATTCAAGCACTGGCTCTCCACAACCTCTTTTTGACATTTCTAGACCTGGTTCGCCAGAACTGGACAAGGAGGACATCTTTTCTTGAAGGATGGAAGAATCTTCAGGTAAAAAGTGATCCGTGAACTCAGCTGGGATCCAGTAATCCTGGGATTACCGGGATAGCTGAGGCTGCACAAGGTGCACCTTCTGTATCAGGTGTCAGAGTGGCCTGTGAGATCCACCGGCCTTTACAATAAGGTGTTCCCGTTGGAACCGTTGGCAGTTCAAGGTCAGAGCCAAGATTTTGGTGTTGTAGCACTGAACTCTTGAAGGTTTACGTAACAGCTGACAGATCTATGTTTGTACATAATTTATTTTTCCACTGCGCGATGTTGGAAAACTAATTTTCTCGGTCTGGTTTTATCTCAACAGTAGATCTTACTGCAGAGTCATATCTGTTGGGAGGCTCCAATGGAGGCAGCATGACCCACTGGTTTATTATTGAATCACTCGTATGAGAATCTTTGCATGTCATATAAAATAGATGTGTACTTCTTATTGCAGATGGGGAGTATTTGATGAATTGAGGCCGCACAGCGAGTCATTTGCATTATTTCACATCGACAGTGGGGAGGAGAACGGTTAAACCATCTCAGAGTGATTTCCTCAAACGCATCTCTTATTAAAATATGCCAGGATCATTATGAATTATACAACACATAACTCTGGCCAGGCAATCTGATTTCCAAAAACATGTTTGAGCAGAGCTTACAATGTAATTTCCATAAACCGCTAATAGATGTGCTCGATGGAAAATGAATTTAAATGCTAACTAGTGAGGCAACGGTGAGGAAGTTATCCATCTTTCTTGAAGACTGGTGTTTCTTAATTTAATCTGTGAACACAATCACCACATGCATCATATACTATTGTATGGAGGGTATGTAATTCTAGCTTTGGGGATGCATATCATAATTTGGTTATGCAAAGATGATACTTACGGCTCTGCATCCTGCCTTCTTTTGCAACTCATGAGCAATGCAAGGAATGCCCGTTAGCATAACTGATCTAAAGTAATATCTATACATATTTACCTAGAATGTGCTCATTTAAGGGGGATCAAGACACTGTTGTCTTTAAACCTTTTTACAGTTTAATGCAGATCCCATGCATGATTTAATGTTTTTTTTTGTTTGCTCAGCTTTTATTCAAACAGAATGGCTTTGCATGATTCACAGTTTCAACAAAATCGCCTTATTTATATAATAATGACCCTTTAACCTGCCGTATGGTTTATTTTGTCTGAAACAAGCTCCCATCTCCCGATTCTCATCCCTGAAGTTTTGTGTAATTACCCAGCATTGAGAAGACTTCAGAGATTCAGCACCATTTCCTTTAGTGTAGATCAACATGGGCAGTTTTCGTTCCGTACAACCATTTTTTTTGAAAGTCTATTGATAAGATCTTGTCATAAAAGTTGAGAAGTTTCTTTGAAAAAGAAAAAAACTTCTGTTCAGTATGTATATAAGAGGAAAAAATTAAAAGTTGATATTTTAAGGTAAAATTTCCTCAATCAGGGAGTCAAAAAACAGATAATCTGTCTAAAATATAAATAAAACCTGTTTCCACACCTAAAATAGTGCAAACTTAATCATTCATAATGGATTTTAAAAAGCACTAATTATAGGCATTTTTCAGCCTGTTTGCCAATAATGTTGCACGTTTACATTTACTTATATATTTATATTTCCTGGTTAAAAACTGGTGTACATATCAAAGAATCATGGTTGATGGCATGAGCTAAAAGAGGAACTCTAGCATTAATTGCACAGGATTTTATTTATCTAGAAAGCAACATATATTTAATCTAAGTAAAAGGGAGCTTTTTTATTTTGCTGCAAACCCACAGTTTTCACAACTTTTTTTTTTTGGAACATATTTTTAGATGCCTTTACATTTGATGACATTTTAGTTGGCATGCTTCTTGCTTTTTTAACAAGCGACTTTTGTCAGATGCAAACAGATTGCACGAATCTGCATCTTCAATCTAACCTGAACCCATTTTACTTTTCATATTTCAGTTTCAGCAAAAACTCTTTAATGAGATGTTTTTCTTAAAGGTTATACCAACAAACTCTAAAGGAACTATAAATCTAAATTTATTTGACATCAAAGTTGCATTTCAGCTCAATAAATCTGTATTTACTAGATTTATTCTAGGAGTTTCAGTGAGAAACAAAATCTCTTAGTGTAGCTTTGTGGTAAATGAAACACAACTTTAGATAAATGTATGTCCTAAATTAAGAAATATTTTATGAGTTCTGCTCTCAAGCAATAAAATATTTAAAATAGAAAGTGAAATTTTCTGCTAAAAGATTAATTGATGACCTTAAAATTGACTCAAGCTAAAAAATGTAATATTTGATACTATTATGTAGTTTTACTGGCAGATAAACATAAACGAATGGATTACAATCAACATAATCATTGTATTATATCACATTTATCAGAATTTACATCAGAGTCATATTCAAATAACCAATAAACCAGGGGGTTTGTTAGATCATGTTTTGGTATGGAGTGAAATTAGCCTTTAAAGTGAAACATATCCACTAATCTAGTCTTTATTCTTCATTTGGATCATTTACGCTGCCCCCATGCTTTTTCTTTTACCAGACAAAAAAGACGAGCTGAGTGGAAAAACATGCTGAGGTTTTCGTTGCCTCCATTTCCATTAAAAATTCAGCCTGCATAAATAAACGGGCATGTCATCGCTGAAGTGAGAACTTGTCTGGTTTGGAACCAGCATTTGGGGCATTTGTTATTTATTTATTTTTCTGGGTGCGCTTTCATGAGAATTTTACCATTGGGATAGAAAAGGCACAAAAAGTTCCTTTCAAACCACAGATAATTTATAAAGTTGCAGCTCACAAAGGAGGTCAGTGCTGAAGAATGCAGAAAGGGTGGAGAGATTATGTAATGGCAGAATCTAGATCCGATCAGTCCTCAGAGATCTTAAAAGCTTTATGACTGTAATTATATGGAGTTTTTAGAGTTAAAGAGCAAGTCACCCCGGCAGCGGAACGTCACTGCTTAAAAAAAAATCCTGTTTAGTCTGTGGGGCTGATTCAAACCAGCCATGAAATTTTCAGGCGCGTCCCAGAAGCAGCTTGCCGTGCCTCTAAAGATAGGATTGAGTTCTATTTTTGCCGCTTCTGGGACATGTCAATTTCCGCAATTAACATTGGGCTAGACAGGAAATCACACACGGTTTCAGTGTAAAACCTCTGGTAATTTTCAAAATAAAAGTCTATTGGAGCAATGCTATTTCATATCTACGTAGATTACGTCTATACGTGTGACCTAACGGCTTATTTACTTACCGCATCATTTGAGAAATGCATCAGTGTGTTTTTCATGGCTTTAATCCTGGCAGTGGAGAGGAACAACATACGTGACAGCGATATCAAACGTGATTTTCTTCTTCTTTTTGGTTTAATGGCGAATGGCATAAACAAACCGTGACCTTTGAAGTTTCGAGGGATTTTGTGATCTCGCAAGTCCAGCAAGGAGCACGGCAGAGAAGCCGCATTGCGGCAGACTCTACTGGCGTGTAATGGTGCACAGTAAAGCTCGCAAGTAAACCATTTTGCGCCGCTGATGTTTCCTGTGTGAAATAGGGGTAATAGTGCTGTAGACGTGTGTAGTCATTCTTTGGTGTTTTAGTGGATCTTACTTATTATATTCTGCCAAAAACCCTCTTTAGGTTAAAAATCTGCAATATATTTGAATTTGAACCTGCCATCTCTATTGGCTAACCGGTGATCTGTGTCGTTAGCCAGTACCATGTGACGTTGCTGCACTACCGTTGTCGGGAGCAGCCATGCTTCTGGCTGGCTCGGCCATGGAGGCCTTGGGAAACTCACGAACCGATAGGAAACGATAAGGCTCAGGGCTGCTCACCTCCTCCAAAAACCCTTCCTCCCTTTCCTCTGGTGAAGGAGGTGGAGCAAAATCCTCTAGACTAGGAAGCATGCTGCTGTTTCTCCATCTGACCGGGGTGTTTGCGTCTGTTAGCTGCTCGATAGCTAATCTCCAAGTGGGGGTGGGAGGTGCCATCTTGGTCCTCCAGGCAACGCCTCCTTTTGGAGCATTTTTCAAAGAGGAAGTGTGGGTGGTGTAAGACTGGTAAGGGGGTGACTTGCTCTTTAAAAAAATTTTCCGACATAGTCTAACTCTTTATTTCTGATAACAATATAGACTGATACCTATATATGTGGGGTCCTGTCCCTCAAAAAAGAAAGAAATAACGTTTTTTAGGTAACTAACATCACATCTCTCCTATCAGACTTAAACCTTAAACATTATCTGTGCGAAAAAGGACAACTACTCCAATTTAAGTTAGGCCGGTTTCAATTAAACCTCGCATCTGTCATATTTTTGACATTTTGAGTGAGAGGAAGAGTTTGATGTATGTGCACAGTATGTAAAAGTCGTGTCATTAAAAGAGTAAAAATCGATACTGATAATTTGATATTGCATTTTCTGGCCAGTATAAGCCAAATATATTGATAAAATCAGAAACCCCTAATAAAAATGATATAAACTGGGCAGAAACTGATGTCCTGTGAGCTTATAGAATGTTTTTGTGCAAACAAGGTATATTAAATGACAACTTTCATTCTAAACTAATAAAAAAACATCCAGTAATAGTTTAATGCATGTTTTGTTTCCTAGAAAAAAACACTTCTCAAGTTATTTTTGCCTTTCACTACAATTACTGCAAAGTGGGAGCGTGTTGTGTCGGCTCAGCTGATGGAAAGAAGTTAACTTCTGTTTAATCAGCCTCTCTGAAAAGATTTCCTTTTAAAAATCGATGCCTCCAACTGCTGCTTCACTCTTTGATTTCATTGGATTTTCTTCAAGGTTAATTCCTCTGGTGAAGATGTCTGGCCCCTCTGCACGTCGCTAATCTAGATCCAACATCCCTATAAAATCCAACTGGATCAACTAACTATGCAACACTACAGAAGGAAATACCCTGAATTAGACCTCCCCCACAGCTCCCAGTCACTGTGTCAAACACCAAACCAGCACAGTTTAAATCATTTTCCTCTTGTGAATTTTTATCCCCTCTATTGAATTCATCCCGTATTTATTGATCGTTTTGGTGGTAAAACTGTATTCTTGTACTTGTGTAGATCGTGTTCAAACTAAAGCAGCTTTAAGATTTAACCTCAAGTCAAAACTGTAAATCTCTGAATGTCACAGAAGTTTAAACGAAAACAAAAAAAAACCTGCACTGACTTTATTAATAACTTTTGTTTTAATCCAACAAAAAACAGATTTGTTGGATTTTAAATTTCGTAAAATGTTCTTTGAAATTACTCGTGAATAAAATGTTTTGTTTCACCAACGACACAGATGAATGGAACAGCTGATATGTGTGAAGTATTTTTGAAGCTTTTATTTTGAAATGACACAAACTGAGACTCTATGTTCAGAATGCTGTTATGTTTTGTTGGAATTAAATCTTTTACGCTTTTGGTTTTGTTGGGATTCTATAATATCCACTAGGAGGAACATTATATCACATCATTTTCATTATTTATTTACGTTTTTAAATATCAGATTGTGTCACCTTTTTGAAAGCTTTTCCAACGATCAAGATTTTAAAACATCCCTAACTCCTGTTTCAAGGTCATAAATATACTAAAATGGGCTGAAATTCACAAGAAAATTCAGATCCCTGAGAGCAATATGTAGCTGTGCTTTAACGTTTCTTTTAAAAATGCTTAAAACCTTAAGCTACTGCACTAATTCAACTCATTAACCCTCACATTACTGCAGTCATTATCACTGATCGTGACTCTGAAGCATGCAAACTTGTGCCTTCATAACCCCCCAGCCTGCAGAAAGTAAAGCAGTGCTCAAAATCCAAAAACTACAAATGCTCGTCTGAAATAATTTGAACGAAGTTCTATTTTTGTGGTCAGCTGTAGAAAAGCTGCCTCTACCCACGGAAACAAAAATATGCACAAGTTAGAAAGCAATGATGTTATTGATGAAGAGAAAAGTTTAAATTTGATGTTTGTATTATGCACATCCCTCTATGTTCACAAGTCCTGTGGTGAGAAATGTACTGTTTCAAGCACAATGGGAACTCTTTGTTATGAAATGTGACATATTGTGCTCTTCAGAATAAATATTTTATACATACAGCTCCCTGTCTCTCGTCCCTGAGGAGGGAAGCGTGCCTTGTTTGTCATTTCTGGGCTTTTTATTTATTTCTTTTTGCAGCTCGCCTTGCAGACGGGACTCGTCTCTTAAGAAGCTGTAACCAAAGCAGGTGTTTTCTCCAGCTGATCTTCTTATGTCAGATAAACCTCACACTTTGTGCTCATTTAAGAGGATTCTTTACTGACCCACCCCCCCTACACTCACGCTGATCCAACTTACTGCCACAGATGTGATAATCCCAAAGAAAGAAATCAGCTAATGGAAGCACCTGAGGCTCAACGGAACACAGTTCAGCAAACTTTAATTACTTACAGACAGAATGGCTTTTATTTAAAGATAAATGACAAATACTCATTGGTTATATTTAAGTAAACAACTCTGACATGGAACCCACTAATCCTCCTGAAGCCTGCAGCTTACAGCTTTATTTACTGTGCAACACGAGGGTGAGAAAGTATTTGACGTGTTGAACTCTCTAAACTAAGAAAAGCAGAACAAGGATGACCTTAATGAAACCGTCTCTTACTATTGGCCCGTTTCCACTATCGGCGCTTCCGAGTCACTTTACCAGACCTTCGCGGCGTGTGCATGACTCTGTTTCACTAGACCGGACAATTTTCCGAGCCATTTCAGGAACCAACGGGGAATTCATTCAGAAAAGGCCCAGCAGAGTCACTGGGTGGGACTTAATCCTAATTTATGCGTCTCCATCAGCTCCGCGAGGAAGAAACATCAGCAGCTGTTGCCAAACAACCGGCATTTTTAAAACTGGAAGAGCTAGTGAAGAGGCGCTGACGCAGTTTCTAAAAGCCCAGAACTGAAAATTGCGACCCCCCACACAACGCCATAATTCACGGTGCTTTGTTGTCTCAAAGAGCGGCGTAAAAAATGGCGCTTCTTCTGGTCAGGGAATGCTGCATTTTATACCACACAGCAGCTATCCTGAATGGAGTTTATGCTTTTGACAGAACAAAACTTTTAATGGTATAAATGTTCGTGGATGCTTTTTGGCGCTGATCAGTGACATCACTCACAGCAGAAGCAGTAACATCTTAGCGAAGTCCTGAAAGGACTGAATTTGTATGGAGACACAGCAGCTGAAAGGACCAAACCATCGTATCTCCTGGTCACTTTTCTCCCTCCCAGAAATTTCCCAGAACTCCCATAGTGGAAACACGGCTTAAGAAAGAGGAGAGACTCATCATGGAGAAGTAAACACACTCCACATGTGAGTAATTTGGATTTTAAAACTTTTATTCATGCAAATCAGGTCATTCAGACCTATAGCTGAATCTTTACTGATGATTATTTAAACTAAACGATAACAGAAGCATTTTAATGCTAAATCTCTTAAAACAGGATATTTTATGTAATACAAATGTTCTGTTTTTCTAGATTTCTGATATTCGTTCATTCATAAAGGGAATAACAACACTTTTCAGCTTTCTGCTGCTCTCTTCTATACTAACAGTCTTCCTCTGAGTACATAACAGCTTTAGTGGCGAGCTAAATGAAAGCAGCAAACATGACATTTCTCCAGTTTATCGCATCACTGAGCAATGTCGTATCAGAGCCATAGAGACCCTTAGTCCACATTTTGTTTTACAGTTTCTAAGAATAAAAGTAATTTAATGGAGCTTACTCGTGACTGCTGTCTAGAGATGCAGCATCCCTCATTTAATTACTTTTTTCTGCAGAAAAAATAAACTTCCTCCTGAAGTAGGAGCTTACAGACAGATTTTGTGCAGCCCTGCAGGTTGTGGAAAGCAGCTGAGCTTCAGCCACGTTTGGAGACTTTTGATGGCTGTGAGCCAGGCTGGCATCGGAGGCTCCAGCTGGTGAGGTCCGAGGCGCTGCAGCCAAGCAGGTTGTTCCGCTTGTCTGGTAGCAGGGATTCTCACTTTGATACAAAGTCAAGGTGACTCATGGCGGGTGAGAAGTCCATTCAAGTCCAACCTGAGCAAAGCAGTAGAGGAAAACCAGCATGGGTGGGGCAATGGTAGACCAACCTGAAACACCAAGAAAACAACACACTCATCAGTTTCAAGTGTTTGAAACATATTTAAAGGTGCAGTTGGTGATGTGTTTCTGGAGCTGTTTTAGCCATATTGCTTGTAATGATCCCCACATACTGATGGAAACCAACAGATTAAATGTTTTGCCACAAAAAAGTAATCATTTTAATCACTTCTGAACCGTACAATCTTGCAAAGACCTCATCCAATCACTGTGACTAGGAAGAGGTTCAGGTTGAGTTCTGGAAGTTTGACCTGTTGTTCATGGGGTTTCCCCAGACTGTGGGGACTGAGCTAGCCTAGCAAGCCATCCTATATATGTGAAAATATAGTCTGACCACGACCCATAAACAGAGCTCAGTTGTGGGGCGGGATCTACGGTTGTCTTTCAAACGTCTCTGCATGCTGTTGGACAACGAACAACGTGACATTCTCACCGCTACGGATATCAGTCAACAAGGCATTACGCCATCGAAGAAGACGCAAATACATCCTTTTTCTAAATAAAGGACTTAAATACCTCTATCTGATCTTGACTCAAAAGCCCTTTTTATAAGACACACCATGCCAGCAAATCAGCATAATATTGCCACAACAGTGTGTCTTATGAACATGCCATGGTGGCATAACGTTGCGAGAATTTTGCGGCATTCGTGCCACCACGCCTGGTAGTAATATATACGTGAATGCACATTGCGAAAAGCACAGGTCTAAATAGTTCAAAGTTGATGCCAAAGCCATTTCAAACAAGCCGTCGCCATCTTGTTCCCACCAAACCGATAGAGAACTGTGATTGGCATAACACAATACTGTCATACGGTTACGTAGGTGCGTTACGTTAGGAATTATCGTTGAAAAGGTGCCAAAACCGAACCCTCAGAAACAACCACTGCCCGTTTCTGTATTCTGAAGGCACGCCTGAAGAAAGGGGGTTGGACCTTTAAATTTTGCATATTGAAAAAGTAGCTTGCTTGAACAACAAGAAAAACATCTCATATTCCTCCTTTAAAGCTGCAATGGCAAATCTGCAAAACAAGCTAGCTTAAGATTGTTGCTAATGATGAATACAGCTGCTTTTTAATGGTAAAGGTCTGGTCCGTTTTATAATTTTCCAGAAATAATTTTTCTTTGTGTCTATTTAAAGCTACTACTTCAAGGGTCGAGAGCAGGCAGGTAAGGGCAGCCGTCTGTGCCTCACCTCAAACCGACCTGCCTCCAAATTATCTCAGCAACCTGCACCTGCAGCCACGATGCTTTTCAATAGTCTATTCATGTCAAAATTTATTACACATACGCACAGCCTGCTTTATGGCTAAATTATCATTTTCTTTCCTGCAGACCAGAAATGTACAATAGAATATGCAATTCTTGGAGCTACATTTATTTTCTGTGGCTTTTAGTTGCATGTTGATCGCCTGATGCAAAAAAGTGAAAGGCAGGTGATAAAGTTTTTGCCCGTGTTAGAAAATTATTTCATGAACCACTGGATGGATTTTAACTCTCAAAGTACTCCCTGGATGTACATCTACAATCGATTAGCTTTTAGAGTACACCCCGTTTAAGAGAGTCATCGCAGCTAATTGCTAGCAAAAAAAAAGGGCTCCAACTCCATCAGTGTTACAGGTATTGAGCTAAAAGTTGGTGTGACAAAGACCTTGCAAGATCAAATACAATTATTTTCAAAAAAGCTATAACGCCATCATTTCTCATTTTAGTTTAAAGCTCTGGGATTTAAGGAATACATTATTTACTAATTTAATTTGTAACAGGGGTGTAATTACTACAGCCACATTCTCATATATTATGTGTATCAGTTGCACACCGTTAAGTGTGAAACCCTGCAAGCATCATGAGCAAAAACCTGACACTGTGCCAGGACGTCTCAGTGCTTTCTCTTTGCAGGAATGAACATTTCATTACCGCTCTGCAGGAAATACACCCTCCAACTTTTACTTTTTGCTGACCAAAACTAAGTGAGACACCACGGTTAATACATTAAGACCTGGGGCATTCTCTAAATATGGGCTCGCTCACATGCACACACACACACGCGCACACTCTCCTACATTATTAGTCAGAAACAACAGAAAACAAGAGTGACATTTTGCTGCTGGTGTTAATCCATCAGTGTATCGGTGCATCACGGCACTCCAGACGTTATTATCTACACACTACTTGATGGATTGCCATGAAATTCCGTATTGACCGTCACGATATCCAGAGAATGAATCACACAGCTCATCTTTTCCGTCACCATGAGGTTTACACAGAAGAGCTGTCAAAACAACTTTTGGCTGCAACACCATGAAATGTAGTATTTATTTTGCTCTCTGGATGAAACTCTCATTTGTGCAGAAATGCTACTGTAGAGATATTTTTGGGGCTTTTTGGAGCATGTGCAGACCATACAGGAACATGAACGATGACGATAAGCTACAACCTCAGACATACTGTATGATTAGGAAATTACCGACTTCACCAGAGAGGTCAGAGAGCAATTACACCACCGCCAGAACAAGTGAAAATCCAAGTCAAGCTGATTTAAAAACATTGATCTCATGTTAATGAAACCACGTCTCATTGGAGGTTTGTTGTGCAGAAACAAGAGCATGTGAAGTGGCCCAAGGCAATTCTGGCAGATCCATTACTTTTAAAGCAGAGGGGAAAAAAACACCAGCAATTAGTGGAGCAGCAAGCTTATAATGCAGTTTGTTAAATAATCTATTTGAGATCATTTTAAGCATGCATCAGGCAGCAGTTTGCCTATTTCAGTGTTTAAATAGTTTGCTTGAATCACCATAAATGTATAAAATAAAATGAAACTGAGACCCTCTGTTTAATTTCCAGCACTTGCTCTGAATAATTCATAAGAGAATTGGTATTTCCAAACACCCTGGTCTTATTTTTAGGTTTTTTTTCCCCACTTAAGTCTACAGAAATTGAGCGTTCAAAAGAGGTCAGGGCTGCTAGAAGAAGCTTAATGTTATGCACCATTTCCTGTCAACCCTCCAGGCATCCAGCTAAATTTTTACTGTCACAATACAGCTTAACCGGTGACTGGAGTATGACCTGCATCAGAGTTCTGCTCAATTTTTCCCCATAGTGTTGGAAATAACACGGTCGCACTTACTCTGCAACAAAAATCAGAATTAGGGTTTATCTGATCACATGAGAAAAGGGTGGAAATGAAAAGTGTTTAATACAATAGGAGCCAAAGTGTCCTTGACAAGTGGAGAGGATGTTGGTGATTTCCAGTTTAACACAATTGCAACTGCTAGCTGGTGTGTACAACTTTAAATAAGATGTAAATGTTTTACAGTCATTAACAGAGCTCCTACAGGAGCTTGCAATGCTTTAAGGTGGTATTTTCACGGTTTTAAAAGTACCAGGATTTTTAATGAAGTGTTTGTTTATAATTGAAATTAGTTATAAAACAATAACATTTGATTTAATGAGACAAGAAGGGGAAATAAAATTTGGAGTCGTACTCATTAGGGCTAGGCGATAAATCGAAAATGTATCGTTATCAAGATTTCTGACTCTTACGGATATAATTTTTCCCATGTTTGGTAATAAAAAAAATGAAAAGATGTGTGTAGGTTGGCAACGTTCATGTCCCTTTAAGAAACTGTACCACCTCGAGTCACATGACAACATGACTCAACGTAATACACGTGACAGCCCCATCTAGTGGACAACTTTTGTTGTTGCGTCTACATGTAGTTATCGTCCATTTATCGTTATTGAGGTGAATTCCTCAATATGCCGTGATATTGATTTTAGGCCATATCGCCCAGCCCTATTACTCATTAATAGTCATGATAAGATAACATCTCGTCTCCGATTGGCTAACAGCAACTCTTCCGCTGCCTTTGTTCGCTCTTCTTTCTTGGGTAAAAAAATGCAACGTTGAGGTTTTATCTCCACAAATGACACAGACCTGAATGTGTTCTGCCATGTTGTGGAGTTGCTAATGCTAATGGCTAGTCCATGAGTGCCAACGTTCTCTGTGACATCAAAGAGACTGGCTTTTTCTGACCCGAACGTTTTCCTGTCTATTTCCTTTTCTGTAGCATGTGAAACTGAAAGTGACTGATCATATTTCAAAATAACAAGTAAAAAACTGTTTCTCAGTGATTGACACTTAATAATTATGAATTTGTCATCAATGTTAAAAACAACCCTATAATGCATAAATGTTCAAGCATGAACGATCAATTTTGTTTTTCTTTTAAAAAAAACTCCCACCCCCGAAACTGCTAAAAGTTTGCAATATTGTACTTCTCTCTCTCTGTGTGTGTGTGTGTGTGTGGACTTGTCTTTTTTTTTATTTTGGAAAGCAATTATCATGTGTCCGTCTACAACCTTTAGACTCAACTCGATTAAAGATGGCCACCACAGCCAATTAAAATTAGCAAACATAAACATGACTTTAACTCAGCTGATTTTACAGATACTGACCTAAAATTTGGCTTACTAGCTAAAAGATGATCACAAGTACTTTGAGCACTAACAAATAACTAAGATTTTGTATAAGGTTATTTTAAAGTCAAAAACATCATTTTATGACTTAAAAGTAAATCTTGGTTCAAAAATGTTCATTTTTATGCAGAGAAAATCTAAATAAAGCTTTTTACTTCGAACCAAACAGTGGCACTAATACCCCGTTTTAGACTGTTACGTAGTTCTTGTTATGTGTTATATACTTCAAGGGTGAGGCTGAATTCTAACTCAAGCTTCCAGCTCAACACGAGTGCAGATCAGACTGCTTATCATAAGTGGACAGGCTGCAGGAGCTCCTGCCATCTTGCTTTAGGTACCAAATGAGCCAAATAAAGCAACAGGGAGCCAAACAGGCATTGGCACAAACATGAAGCAGATGTGCCTCTCCAACATTCATGGGTTTTAATTGTTTCAGGTCTTATTTAGCCATGCAGATGCACAAAATAGCCTCCTGCTATTTTGTGCATCTGCATGGATGCTAATATTAGACCGACTAAACAGCTGCACTTTAAATAATTTATTATATGATAAGTGTGGCTTTATTCACATGTAGATTAAAGCAGGCCTCTGTCTTATTGTTTTAAACATAACGCATAAATGCATCTACGATAGATAAACCGTGTCATAAAACTCCAAACAAAACGTGTCTGAAACAATCCAGGGAAAGAAAAACAGGTACAATTCCTGTGGAGGGCAATTTACCTTGAACAAAGACACGCTTCCAGAAGATTCTGCCAACATGTATCCCCCCAAGGAACACCAGATTAGACAGGATGAGCATAGCAGTGGAGAAGGCAGAGAGAAGGGCGATGCAACGTCTTTGCATTGCCGTGGAGAAATTCTGCTCCTGGGGAAATTAGTGAATAAATAAGTAAAACCACAAGAAATTGTCATTTTCAATCAGAGAGAGAACACAGACACTAAAACTAATGAAGCATGTGACCATAAACTAGGAGCATTACACACCATGCCAGCAGACTTTAGCACTATTTTGAGAACGAAGAGTCTCCCAAAGGAAGAAGCAAAAGAAACTGTTGTTAACTGCTCACACTAACGTTAAGCACTCGCTGCACATGCCGATTAGATGGGACCCAATGGGTTTGTCTGCTGTCTGTACTTCGTGTAGCTAATCAACACACAACCTCTTATTAAATCCGATTACACGACTTACATTACTTATATCTGGCTACAAGAAAGATAATGGTCCCCTCACATCTTAAATAACTGGGGAATTTTAATCTCCTCCAGCCTGATGTTTTCACACTCTTGGAGTTAAATGTCTCGATTTCAAACTTACAATTACAGAGCGAACACGAGCTGTGGCAAAGAGAGATTTTAGTCCATTTTCCACCAGAAGTCCAGCCCAGTTCATCAGAGCCCAGTACCGCAAGTAGTCATGGCCACCGTGCCAGAAGCAGACAAACCCAAATGCGAGGCCGGTGGACAACGCTTTGCAAAGAGGTCCGTGTCGGGAACCACCCAGCGGGACGTAGATGTACCTGAAACGAGTCATTAAAAAGCATTCAGCCTCATTAAAGTAGAAATCTGTATCTGATGGCACCATCAGTAGTTGACGGTGGCAGAGGAGTTAAGTGCCCGTCTCGTAACCGGAGGGTTGAGGGAACGAGTCCCACTCTGTCACTGTGCAAGACACTTAACCCATGTTGTTGGTGGTTGGAGGGACTGGTGGCACCAGGGTATGGCAGCCTCGCTTCTGTCAGTGCGCCCCAGGACAGCTGTGGCTGTGTGTGAATGGGTGGATGACGTTTTGTGAAGTGCCTTGACGGGTTCTAGGATTCTAGAAGGCGCTATACAAATACAAGCCATTTACCATCTAGAGGCTGACAAATGTATCGCACCCTTATGCCCACCTCCCTACGCCTGTATTTACGGCTGAAAGCAACGCCTCTCGTTCATGAATGCACACCTCTAGCTGGCCAACAATGATCAAACACATTGTTTTACAATTATTGTTCTCACATCGTGCTGTTTATTCATAAATACAAAGATTTTAAAGACTTAATTGTTTATAAGAAATGTTGTCAACTCTGCATCTATCTAGGTACTTCCTGAAACGCTCAAGCACGCTCTGTGATTGACATCAGATTTTTTATCCTTACAAAGTTACTACCTGTCATCGACATGACTACCACTGTTGCTTATCCTTTTCAAACTGCTACTGTTATTTATTATCTGCTTATTGCACCCACCGTGTCAGGCTGCTGTTTTTAAAGATGTGTTTTTAGACATTTTATACTTCTGTTTTGTTTTTATTTGGACCTGAAATGGCTACAATTTCATTGCACAGTCAACTGTGCAATGACAATAAAGGCTTTGAATTTGAATATACGTAAGTGGATGTCTAACGTTATTGGCAGTCAGTTAAAAATGCATGGGACTCTACAGGACGAGGACGGGCTTAGCAAAAGAAATTACATATTGCTTACATTATATATCACAGGACAGGGTAAGACTATCATTCCTATGGATTTCTAAAAAATATATACATAATTCCCAAAAGGGGAAAACTCCGGATTGCAACTTTAAGATAAGAAAAACAAAATGCAAAAAAATTGAAAACAAATCAAAGACATGAAAGTCTGAGAGAAGGGTCGAGACCATGACTAGTGCAGATGTAATACAAAACAGCTAAAAATGGCTCTTGCACTGATGAATTGCAAAAAAGAGACACTAGACAAGAAGATTATCATGTAATTTTCATTCATTTCTTTTAATCAACCAACAATAAACGTGGCTCCGGCATTCATTGCAAGAATAGAAGCACTCCGGGGAATACAAGTCCTTCCACAGCCATCGACACGGAAAATGTTAATAAATACTAAGGTTCACACGCAAATCCTAACATACATTCAGTTGTTGTTGCTTTCTATTCTAGTCAGCTGATTATGTTTGCTTCTACTTGGAAAGGGTCTACATGCAGATAAAACAGAATTCACGATGTGGTTATTTATCAAACGTTCATTTAAAACTAAGGTGCATTATTCATGCATGAGACACCACATTGTATGTGGGATAAAAATAGCAGCCGAACACTCATGGGATCGCGTACTTGATGTGAATAATGCAACACCAATCATTAACAAATGGCTTCATATACTGTGAGAACCTTGTTCGCCCCTCAGGTGCTGACGGAGTCTGAACGCGCAACATCAGTCCAACAAACATCTCGTTGTGTGTAGCGCTGCTGAGCTGAAAACTAATTATCTCAGCCTCCCTGTGGCTAATCAATGTTTGTGAAAGATGAGGCAGCGTTTTCTGAGCCTTAAATAGAGCGGCCAGCTCGGCCATACTGCAGGATGAAAGTGGGTTCAAAAGCAGATGGAGCGTGTCAGAGCCAGGGACAACCAGATAGCTGATCTACTCATCAGCCTAATACATTTAGATATAAAAGACATGTAAACAGATGCTATTCAATATGTGACCCTTTTAAATCATGATTCCGTGACATCCATTTAGCTCACAGAGGGTGAAACAACTTGCTGGCAGACTGTAAAGTAAAACTAAACAGTACGGTAAATGCATTCAGTCACTTATTGGGCTTTGTAATGGTCTGGTTTAGTCAGGACACGTCACTCAAAAAAAAACTTGTTGGAAGAACACAAAAAAGCAAAAAAAAAGTTTTTCACACATTTATTCTATTTTTCTTTCATGAGGAATCAGTTATGCTGCTGGAGTTGTTTTTTTTATTTCATTTTATGTCCATTTAAATTTCAAAAGACAAATTTTGCTTGAATTTATTCTATTTAGGTTAACCCATCGACCAACAGGTCAACCACTTGGTTGAGCAAATCTTCGTTCTCTATTAAAAAACAGCTAATAAATATATATATATACACACACACACACACACACACTGCCCAGCCAACGGAAAAGTCGCCACCTGGATTTAACTAAGCAAACAGGTACGAGCCTCCTATTGGATAATAACTGCATGGGCGATTATCTTTCAGCTGTAACAAGTTATTTAACCCCAACTGGTGCAATGAGTTGCTTCTCATTTTTTAAACAACCATGTGGAAAGACACATCTGGTGGTCGTGAAAAAGATGTTAGTCTGTTTGAGAAGGGTCACATCATTGACTACGTTTACATGCAACCAGTATTCGGGTTATTATCGGGCATCGACATATGGGTTAAGGTCAGTATTCGGGTTTCTGAAACATTCGGAATAACCCGTTTACATGCACAAATAGAGAGAGTTACCCCTGTATACATGGAATTTTTAATATCCCAATTACATAGCGTCAGGACCAGGACGTATACGGGCTACGTTAAGACGCAATATGCGTCATTTCCTGTTTTCTTCCCGTATCCAAAGACGACAACAACAGCAGCAGCACGCAGATAATGGATCGTTCGGAGCTAATAGTGATCGCCTTTGTTTGCGCATTGGTGTGTTACTGACCTGGTTTCTTCAATGCTCCAAAAATGTGGTGTGCAGCGTTTTGCCATGATTAACCCAGGTTGAACTCTACGTGTTCACTTTGGGTTACTGGCCCATACAAGACGTTCATCTACTCAAAATACCAAGATTCCTTGCGAATAGAACATGCGCATAGCGCATCTTTTGAAATGGTTATCCCGATACGCATTTACATGACCTGATATTCGGGTTAGAAAAGGATTACCCCAGGGGTAATAACCCAGTTTTTAAAAACCCGGTTATGCTCATAACCAGGTTTTTGCCGGTGTTTACATGGTTAAGGGAGCATGAGACATCATTTTCACACATGGATCGGCCACCACAGACCACCTTAACCCCATTGAGAATCTTTGGGATGTGCTGGAGAAGGCTTTGTGCAGCGGTCAGACTTTACCATCATCAATGCAAGATCTTGGTGACAAATTAATGCAACACTGGATGGAAATAAATCTTGTGACATTGCAGAAGCTTATCGAAACAATGCCACAGTGAATGTGTGCCGTAATCAAAGCTAAAGTTGGTCCAACAAAAAATTAGAGTGTGACCTTTTTTAGGTAGAGACTTTTTTTTTTGGCCAGGCAGTGTATATATAACTGATGAAAAGTTGGTCTCATAAATTATATCATACATTTTCATCCACACTAAACAGCACAATTCTACTCTCTGATGTAAGCTGGTGCCTCCGGTCTCCTGAAATTATGAACTCTAAATGTTTTGGGTTTTATAAAATCCGAAAACCCCTGTGATGAAAACTTTTGATGTTTTCAAGTTGAAGCCTATCAGTGGTAAAAGTAAATATGTCTATAAATAACCCTAATCTCAATATATTTATGTCATGCTGACATTTTTCTAAATAAACTGATCAAATAGGCCTTTTATTCTATTTGTTCACTTGACTTTAGGACAACTGAATTTTCCCCAGAGACTCTAAAATGTATGTATGGACAATTAATTTAACAGGTGAATGATTTCTGTGTGTTAACAAAGATGTAACAGTGTTGGATGCATTTTGTCTATATCAGAATAAAAGTTACTTGGTCCATCCAACCCATCATGTCCTCCACATAGACCTAATATGCGTTAGGACATGGGAGTAAAGGCTCCTCCTCTTCAGCAGCATCAATAACTAAATCAATCCCCCAGAAGGAGGTTTCTTGTGAACGTGAGTGAAACATTGAACCTGAAAACGCTGTGGCACACCAGCATCGAAAAGCGTAATGGAATGGCAAAGAACGAGGCTCTCAGCTGCCCGGGGAGACGAGGTGTCAGTGAGTCACGTCGAGCACATCATTTAACACCTACGCTCCCATCCAGCCCTCTTCAGACAATATCGGCTGAATTTCGGAACCGCATTAAAACATCTTTAAAAGCACTTTACTGAGGAGGAACCGTCAGGGCATTGTGTCGTGGGTATCATCTTGCATCTGCAGAAGGATAATTGCAAGTGATGCTATTAAGGAGAAGAAAATCATTTCCAGTGGGCTGAGCCTAAAAATGGAAACTTGTATTTGCAATTTAAAGTGATGGATCTTTTGTGATTAAACTGCTGCTACTTTAACAGTAAGCTGGGCATTCGTTTATTAAGGGAGATGTACATGAACACCGTCTCGCTGTCTGTGTCAAACGCCTGAAGAAAAACTACAAAACTCTGTCAACGTAAACATTAATTAGCAAGAATTAAACAAAACAACGACCAGGTCCGTGTATAGTAAGTGTGCGTTCTCTAACAACCATGCTGCTGAGGAGTTGCTTTAACGTAGCAATGTGCATCTAACAAGCAGACCATAAACTCCCCACAGGCTGCACTCAGCAGAGTGTGCATCATTAAAATAAAGCCGGCTAATAACGCGCGCCTGTCCAAAATGCAAGTGAGAAAACACATAATCCTCCAATTACATGTGCACATATTAAACGGGAAGGCGTCTCTTCACGGTGCAGGGGCAGCGACGCAACAGAAGAACTATTCACCACCAACATGCAACCTCATAAACATGAGAAAAGCCTGCGTGCAGACACAGCGTCGTCGTCTATTGTGATGAAACGTGCAAGCCGGCAGCAACAGTACGGCACCTCTTTTGAAGGTTTTACAGGCTGCCAAGTTCGGTATCCCGCAGGAAACAACACCAACAAATGTGTTGCACAAGCGTTGCAAACGTAGGGCAATAAAAACAGAACTATTATTGGATTTAGATAACGTTTTGCATTTTTAGCAAGCATTAACATCTGAATTAGTCCGTCCACTGCTCATGAAGAGGCTCTTACCTGATGAGCCATCGATACAGTCCCTCATCAAAGTGCCTGAGAGAGAAAAATGGATATTACAGTGAGACATTTGCATAATAATAAAACAGTGAGTAAGAAACACCTGAACACTAGGCCCTCATAGAAAGTGCAACCTGAGCTGCAGCTACTGTATGATGCATGTGTGTCTGTGCACTCTCTCTATGTCATTACAAAGATTAGATCTGGCAGAATCTATAAACTCAAACTGTTTCATCAATGATGTCAGCGGACAGCTTTATGCATTCCATCAATGTTGTTAACATCAGCAGCTACAAAGCTGGACTGGAGTGCACCAGTGTCAGCACGCTGGCTGGTCCGCAGCAAAGAGTGCATTTAATCATCCTAAAACCTACTGCATTCAGATTTTATCAGCTCTATAGTTAAATAATATATCTCACTTTTAATTTCATAATGAAAGAATAAATCATTATCATAATTACTTTGGCCCATTTGTAGGGGTTGTAGGGGTCATGTCTGGCAATCTTTGGTCAACAAAACTTCCACCCTCCTGCAAGAGCTATAACCAGACAAGATGTCTCCTCATAGAATAACATTTGCCTGTTTACGCATCCGTAGCCAAAGTGAAGAAGGGCCTAGAAGAATAACAAACTTGTTTTGCAGCTCTTCTCCTGGCTGGCTCGCCAATTTTGTAACGTTTTATAAAGTTATTCCATGAGAAGACATCTTGTCTGGTTATAGCTTTTGCAGGAGGGTGGAAGTTCTGTTGACCAAAGGTCGCCAGACATGACCTTTCGACCCCTACACTTTGAAAAGTGCTATATAAATTTAATCCATTTGTTTTGATCAATACTGAAATCATGACAGAGATTAGAAAACATGATCTGGAGTTCACATTTTAAGGAGACTGCAGGTATTTATTTATGTCAGCAGGGGGCAAAGCGGTTTACTGGTGATATAAACATCCATCCATCCATTTTCTGAACTGCGTCATCCTCACATCATGAGGAGCCTAACTCCAGCTGTCATGGAGAGGTCTCTAGTCCATTACAAGGACACACAGAGACAAACAACCAGGCACACACTCACTCACACCTAGGGACAATTTAGAGTCTCTCATCAACCTAACTTGCATGTTTTTGGTCTGTGGGAGGACATTTGAGAAACCACAGAAAACCCATGCAATATGCTAACGCCACAAAGAAGGGATTCAAACCAGCAACTTTCTTGCTGGGAGGCAACAGTGCTACCAATTGCTCCACCACACATCTCCGTAATTAAAACATCTGAAACCAAAATTTGCCTACATCACATGGAACTGGACAAGCAGCACTGCTACTAAAGCAGAGAAGTCCAAATGTCCAAAACAGGAAGTAAGTGCAAAGAATGTGTGTTTTCTTTCAGAAGCGTCAGTGTTTGGAAACGGAACTGCATCACAGCATGTTGCAGAATGCTGCTCCACACAGAGAAATATTTGGACGCGTCTCATTCGTCGCTGGTGCGTTTTGCCTTCATTCTGCCCTCTTCACTTGTGTGATTTTAGGCTTTGGATGAGACAGAAATTAACATCGTTCAAAAATTAGTACAAAGACATGTTTGCAAAGCAGAATTTGATCAGATAATTTACATTTTTGAAAATGTTTTGATCCAACATTAAAATGTAAATTTAAATAATTGCACGGCTTACCATGATTTCAGACGATTTGAGACCTAAAATTATTTGCATCTTTGTTCAGTTTAATTGTTGTTTGCGCCCGTACCTACTGGTTTATTCTATTTTCAGTTAAACTTAGAAATGAAAAGTCCTGAAATATAGTTAAGACATAAACATCTAAACTGCGTCTGAGAGGTGTTACTCAGACTTAACTCATAAATTAGTATGCAGAATGGCATGTTTTTGGACTGCAGTTTAAATTATAGCTGTTATCATATTGAACGGCACTGAAACAGTTCATATACCTGAAAATATATATTCCAAAATATTTTACAGTCTGAATTTCGATTAACTTTAAAAGTTGTGACACCTTCAACAAAAACCAGGCATCTGCTTCACAGATTGGGAACGTTCACGTGAATTTTTGTCACAATTCCAGGAATTTACATGGATTTCTCCAGCTGACTTTGGTGTTGTGCTATTTTTGTTTATTCTCAAGAAATTTAGGGTTTTATGTAGTTTTGATCTGTATCTTAACCATTTTTAATGCTTGAAGTTACAAATTAGTCTGAACTATAAATGTTATTGAGTACAGTGCACGAACAATAAATTAAAAAAATAAAATGTATTTTCTGTCATCAGAACAGCTGGAAACCATGAAAATTGCATTCTTTTCTTGTTCTCCTTCCTTCTATATAAATTTTTGCATTTAACCCTTCTGAGTTTAACCTCATCTCATTCTGATGAACTTTGGAATTTGACAAATGCTGCTTCATTTAATTTTTTTACTTTAGCCAGAATCGGTCACAGTAAACAAACCCTTTCAGAGTGATGCAGAAAGACAGAGATAATGCTCCTGATCTTGAGGTGACCTATTGTTCTATAGCTGTAATGACTCAAGATGAGACAATTTTCTCTGGCCGGAATGGATCTGATCGCTGAGGCACGGGGAGTACTTACAGGCTTTTACATTAGCGATGCCTTTTCCTCAAGGTTACCAAAGATTCAGGATTTTCTCCAGTCACTAGAATCCTACGCCCAGCCCGTTATCCGTGTGGTCTTACCTCCACATCCCTGTGAAACTGTACATGATGCTGACGCAGCGAGGAAGCTTTGGGGGAACCAGTTCATCCAGAGTGGCGAGCATGCATGGAAGTCCAAACAGGACCAGATATTTCACGTAGAAGAACTGCACGAGCGCCAGGGCAAAACCACCTGCGACAAAAAGAGAAGTCGATGTGCATCCACTTTAATTTTCTTAACCAAAAAGTTAAACTAGAAAGAGACTAACGTCTGCTGTTTGAACCAGTTAGAACTTGGGTCAGTGCTGTAATTAAAAGGTTAAAGCTGAGAAAATAATTATGAATCAGTGCACTTATGATCTGAAGATATTCCCCTTCCTGTGTGTCACAGCTAGGAGGCACAGAGGACAAGTGAGAGTTAAAAGATGCCTGAATGCAAGGCTGAGTTAAATCCCAGAGGTGGGTTTGAAAAATGTATCTATTTGTCTCTACGTGACCTTCTGTGTAAATTATACATACCATCCTGTGCTTCACAAACGGATGAAAGAGCTGATAATTGGCTCATTTAACATCAAACCCACACCAAACCCCAGAAACAATAGCTTATAATTTGAGGACAATGAGCTAATCAGTAAGCTGGTGTTTCATTTAGAAGGTATCTGTGTGAAAATGTAAAAAATAAATTAGATAGAATGACAGTTTACTTTAGGACTCACCCAAAGCCCAGGGAGGGAGTATTTCTATGTAGGTCTCATTAGACTGGATGAGGTGCATGTACATGGCGTGGATCATATATTCTGCCAGACACCACCAAAGGATAATCCGCCCTGATCGGAGCAGAAAGTAGCTCAGAGCAGATTCCTCCCTGTTGTTCTCCTCATCAGACATTCGCATCTAAAGCAGAGCAAAGACGTCACGAAGAATGGAGTAAATGCGTTTTAAGATTAAAAGTATGTGAACATGTCCAAATGCTTTAGCTTGTAAAATGGTAAAAATGGTAAATGGTCCGTATTTGATATAGCGCCTTCCAGAGTCCTGTAACCCCCCAAGGTGCTTTACAAGACAATCAGTCATTCACCCATTCACGCATACATTCACACCCTGGTGGTGATGAGCTACATCGTAGCTACAGCTGCCCTGGGGCGCACTGACGGAGGTGAGGCTGCCGTACACTGGCGCCACTGGTCCCTCTGACCACCACCAGCAGGTAATGTGGGTTAGGTGTCTTGCCCAAGGACACAACGACAGCGACAGACTGAGCGGGGCGTGAACCTGCAACCTTCCAATTACGGGGCGGGCACTTAACTCCTTTGCCACCATCGCCCATATAAAGAACCAAAGGTGCAGAATAAAGGTGCAATATGTGAGAATGAAGTAAGGATGACATCCTGTGGTCAAATGTCGGTACTGCAGTCCATTTTTATAAATAAAAAGTTACTTTCTCACTGCCGTTCCATGAGTTTCATGGCTGTAGCCAGTTATGGATCAGCACCAGAACATTCTAGATGACAAGCAAAGACGAGTCATACACAGTAAGTTAATAAATAGATAAAAGCATTGTCATATCTGGTGTTCGCACTCTTTACAGTAGAGAGCACTGACTATGGTTATTACGGTAATGCCTCCAGCCTTAGAGGAAGTGTCTGTCATCTTGCTGTTAGCTTGCCGTTATAGTTCTGAACAACTCATTAAAGGAAGTAAAGCGCCACAATTGACTCATTATTCACCTCACACGTACATTTCACTGTAATATCGAGTTGTTGGTAACTGAAAAAGTAGCTTGAGATATTTTTAGAGCCAACTTTTCGCTTCTAATTCACCGTTAGCATTGTTAGCTCAACATTAACCTCTAGCCTGCATCACCTGATATTAGAGTAAAACAAAAAGATGCCGTGGCTTCTTAGGGGTACAAGAAATAACTTCTGGGTCGCTCCTGTTTACTGGCTTTGGTTTTTTAAACAACTCTGGAGCTTTTTGCCTGTCAGGGTCGAATTACAAATGCCGGCGCTGCAGCGTTAGCTCGCCGCAGACTCGGCAACCTCGCAAGGTCACACATTGTAAACAGTAACTATACGTCCCTCTTTTGCTTTTTTGAAAGGAGAAAAAACTGACAACCCCCAAGGCAGCTGAAAAGAAAATCTGTTCCAATATAACCTTCCTTCCAACATGATTGAGACATTAGACTATTTTGTGATCATTTCACTGTAAAATTCTTACATATTGCACCTTTAAGATGTGTCTCTTTATATTTGTCTTCAAAGAATTTTATTTTCTTCTGACCAATAGTTCACCAGGTTTCAGAAGGTCCTTTAAAGTTTTTATTTAGAAAAATCTTTTAATTTTTTTTCTAAATTCGAGTCCTTGGATGTGTCTAGTTTTAGAGTAAAGGCACTTTTCTTACTCAGATCATTAAATATTGACCTATTAATAGTTTTTCAAGAAAAAGAAATTAATTTCCACCTTCAGAAAATTTTCATTGAAAAAAAATCACAATAAAAGAAATGATTCCTTCTAATTAAACTATACACAAATAAACAGCTCAGATCATTTATATTCCTTTTACTAACCTAAAACTCGCACAAGTGATGCATGTATTTCACATAAACCACCGCTGGCGTGTTGTTTACATGTTTATAAAAGATCTGCTCTGAGGAGCAGCCTTCAAAGCAAAGAACATGAGCAATTTAGCTCTTACCTGCTCGGTGTACGCTTTGAAGGTGATAATGGGTCCATTGTAGAAAAAGGGATGATAGAAGGTGTATGAAAACAGCCAGAAGAGCTCCACGAGGCCACTACGATCTAAAGGGCTCCAGCAGTGCTCCAGGCTGAAGCTGATGAATCGCAGGCCACAGACGGCCACGCTGAAGAGTAGCAGGTAGTACTCCTCCTCTGTGCTGTACCAGCCTCTCTGGGTATTACAGTGGTTAGGACAATTATTTTAAGCACGCTACAGGAGAATGGTGCAACTGACAGTAGAATACTAAATTTATTCTGAATGTGCTTTTTTTAAAAGCAGCAGACAGGAACATTTGACACTAACGGTTAAAATGAAGAAGCACCAAGAAAAAATGGATTCTGGCTGAAATCACAGGAACTTTAGT
>SSNS01000090.1:616859-943161 GCA_006937985.1 Aphyosemion australe
ATGTCACAAACAAAGACTTTTTGAAACAGCTTGTTTTAGACACAATATTCCTAATACCAAACACTGACAGAAAACGCATGGACACATTTGAGTCCATAGAGGCAGTACAGACCCACATGGCAGCACAGAAGGATGCAAAAGGTGAGTTTTGCATAACATGTCCCATGTCACTTCAATCAAATGTAACATTAATATCAGGTTTTTCAAGATTATTGATTTTTGACTTATTTTTGAGGGCTGCATGTTGACGCAGTTGGTAGCACTGTTGCAAAGCAGCGAAAAGGGTGCCCTTTCGAATCCCGGCTGCGTGGCGTTTCTGTGCGGCATTAGCATGTTCTCCCCATGTGTGGGTTTCCTCTGGGTTTTCCAGCTTCCTCCCACAGATCAGAAATAATCATTAGGTTAATTGGAAACTCTAAAATCCCTAGTTGTAAGTAAATGTGCAAATTTGTCTATCTCGTTTGTATCCTTGTGATGGATTAGTAAACTGTCCAGGGTGTCCCCCACCTCTCACCCAATGACTGCTAGAGATAGACACCAGGCCCCCCCCCCCCCCCCCCCCCCCCCCCCCAACCCTACTGAGGACAACGAAGTTTAGAAGATGTATGAAAGCAGAATCCTTACAAAAAAGACAGCACTAATAACAGTAACCAACCTTTTTGTGAGGACCTCGTACTTATTCCATCTCCTCTTATCTCTTTGTCATCTCCACTCAGTCCTCCATCACCTCCTGCACCTCCTGCTCCCCCTGTACCTCCTGCTCCTCCTGCTCCTCCTACTCCTTTGCTTCCAGGTTTTGGAGGAGGCACTGGAGCTCCTCCTCCTAGATGTATGGCTCCTAAATACGGGTGACCAGACTCTTTGCTTACAAAGTGCCCCCCAACATTTATTATCTGACCTCCAATTTGACATCCCAGAGAGGGGACAAACTTCTGGAAGTTGTCCTAGAAAGAATGCAGTCAATATTATAAATGTTGCACCCAACAAACATTTTAACTTTGGAATCTGGCTTGATTTAGTTAAGAAATGTTTAATTTTTAGCCTTATTCTTCACCACACGCTCTCACCATTGAATCACTGGTGAAGATGTCGGGGTTGTTCTCGTAGATGAACTTCTCAACTCTCTGCTGCCTCATCTTGAACATCTTTGAGCCTTTGTTCTTCATCAGTGAAAGCTCCTCCAGCATGATGTCTCTGGGAGTCCGGATCTTTTTTCCCAAGTCCAGCTCTGATGCCTCTGGCTCTGCTTCACACTCTGTACAAGGGAGTGTTAAAAAAAAAGCAATAGTTAAAAGGAGAAGGAAAAAAAGGAGCCAGTTTGATTTAAATCACTTATTTAATAAAAAATTGTGCACAATATGTTGCACATTTCAGTAAAAGTAACGTAGAACTTCTTCCCCAGACCCATAAGCATGATGGACGTTTGTGATTTTGCTTGCTGTCTTTGTAATTTTCATGTACTAATATTAAAGGTTGAATATGGAACACGGACACTATGTCGACATCTAGTGTTTAGAGGTGGTATTGCAACAACAGAACAAGTTTTCCAGCCGTCGGGGTGTTGGTTCACTGCTGATACGTGAAGTGACCAGCCAGCACCATGTCCAGTGATTAATCGTACAGGATCACGACTAATTTCTACTAATAAGTTTATTTTACAACAGTATTTACCGTTAGAACATCTTCTGGGCTCAGAATCAGATGCTTTACTTGTCGAGTCCGCCGTTTTACGCATTACCAGCCTTGCCTTGCCGAGCTGACTTTTTCCCTCAACAGTGCCATCTAGTGGCTGGAAGATGTCATGCCCATCAAAATTAAATTTTGAATATATTTTTTTAATATAGCTTTTAAAGTTTAAGTATCTCGGGGTCTTGTTCACGAGTGAGGGAAGGGTGGAGCGTGAGATCAATAGGCGGATTGGTGCTGCGTCTGCAGTGATGCGGGCGTTGTACCGGTCTGTCGTGGTGAAGAGAGAGCTGAGCCGAAAGGCGAAGCTCTCAATTTACCGGTCGATCTACGTTCCTACCCTCACCTATGGTCACGAGCTTTGGGTAGTGACCGAAAGAACGAGATCGCGGATACAAGCGGCCGAAATTAGTTTTCTTCGCAGGGTGTCTGGGCTCTCCCTTAGAGATAGGGTGAGGAGCTCGGTCATCCGGGAGGGGCTCGGAGTAGACCCGCTGCTCCTCCACATCGAGAGGAGCCAGTTGAGGTGGCTCGGGCATCTGATTAGGATGCCTCCTAGACGCCTCCCTGGTGAGGTTTTCCGGGCACGTCCAACCGGGTGGAGACCCAAAGGAAGACCCAGGACACGCTGGAGAGATTATGTCTCTCAGCTGGCCTGGGAACGCCTTGGGATTCCCCCGGAGGAGCTGGCCCAAGTGGCTGGGGAGAGGGAGGTCTGGGCTTCCCTCCTTAGGCTGCTGCCCCCGCGACCCGACTCCAGATAAGCGGGAGAAAATGGATGGATGGATGGATGGATAGCTTTTAAAGGAAAAACTATATTCATTCTGCACACCTCTAAATGCCCTGTGGAAGTATAATTTTTTAAAAAATATAGGTTTTTATTAAAATGTTCCATATTCCACCTTTAACGCCAGTGGCACCTCGTCCATAGGGGGCACTAGAGTGCAACCTTCCCTGACATGAAGGAGAAAAAAAATCTAAAAAGTAAAAATATCTACATTATATATCCATATATTTACAATTAATGTGTCAGTTCTGCTTTATTGTGTGTAACTACATGCACTCTGAATTATTTACACATCATTTTTACCAGCTGTCTCATTAAACAGTGAATTTCACCCAACAGAATCATGGGAACTCCTGAACTGCAGCTAAACAGCCAATCAGGTTTGGTTGCCAGGGAGAACTGCAGAATTTCTGGCCAATCCACATCACTGAATTTATTGTCTCTGGGGGGCTGGTCGATAGCGCCCCTGCTAGATAAGTAGCCAGCAGGCTAGAAAGTGCTGGTTCTCTCTCAGTTCCTCATTCACACACATTCACTTTTGGTTTATATAGGTGAAGCTGAAATTTTACTTGTATCTGTTGTGGTAAAATTTGTTTATTTGCTTTCATTTTATATAATTCTAATGTTCAAAACGGGATATCTGATTTCATTTCTATATCATGTTGGTGCCACCAACTGGTGCAACCTAGTGTTGCGCTTTGATGTGCACATGCTTTGAGCGGAAAATTAAATAAAAACTGAAAACTCCAGCTGGAAAACAAACTGACAAAGTAAAATGTGAATAAGGACAAAAATGGACATTATGGACTGTCGATGATGAAAAATTTGATAATTGACTTTTATCTGTAAAACTTGTTTTTTCGAAGGAGAGAAATAAATGTTTTGAAATTTTTGTCATTTTCTAAGGTATTAAGGAGGAAAATCGTTTCACACATAGCCCCGCCAAGAACTTTTTTTTCACAAGCCACCACTGATTAACGCAAATGACATAACAGTTTATTCTCCAACATTAGTGCCCCATCTACAGCACCTATCGTTTTCCATCCATCTATTTCTGTGCGGCATTTATAAGAAAGAGTTGTACTGAGAAGTGGTAATTTCATATTCACGTCATTTCACTTACTGCCTTACCAATCTGACTGATATGTGATAGGTCAGTTATGATCTTGGAGGGCTTTTTCCGCTTGTTTAGGGGGGCAGGCGTTCCCAGAGGCATGACTGGAGGGTTGGGAAGAAAAATTCAGAATGTTATTTCTAGGTTCTTCATCAAAAGAGAAGACTGTAAAATGGAAGTAAAGTACATTAAATCAATAACTTAAAGAAATGTAACACATTTTTGAATTATTGATAGAAAACAACAGTAAGAGCCAAAAAAAGGGTTAAACTTGTTTTTCTTGATGAGCTTGTAAAATTCTGCACCAAATTTTTATATTTAAATGAGTTAAATGACAAAAAAAATGGTGTTTGTGGTATAAAACTCACTGCCAGGATGTTTTTGTTTCAGTTCAGAGCTAATTTGCATGACCTTTTCCAGATAACGCCACACCATCAACACTCCCACCCATCATTAATCTCTGAGCTTAAATGTAAAGGGTCCTCAGACCCTCCTAATTTTTCATCTTCAGGGTGGGGGTGTCAGTGCCCCCAGATTCCCCACATTCCCTCGTGGAACAGATGTCTTCGTCAAAGGAAACCTATAGCTCAATGCTTCAGGTTTGTTTGTTGACAGGAGATCTGTACACATGAGCCAACATAAACAGATGCTTTAGACAAATCCTGCTCATCTGTTAATTATTAGAATTAGGCATCATAATCTCCAGTTGTAGCTTGTAAAGAGGGGAAATTCTTCCCTGCGTCTCAAATGTCAAGAAATGCACGAGCTTCAAGCACATCAGCAGTTTTCTAACACACGTGGCATATTGTCATTAAAATGCATCATATGTTTGTGGAATTACGTAAATATATTTCTGTCTTTTGACAAGTAATATCTGCAGAATCAACCTGAAGATTTTCTTCAAGGCCCAGTCAAGTGGCAAAACATCGCGTCCAGTGGCTGTAACTTAATCCGCCCCAGCTATTTTTAAAAGCCAGTTCCAGCCAAGACATTTTAGCGACATGCAATGGCGTCATTCGACTGTCAAACGGGCTCAAAAAGTCTCTTAAGAGCATAAAACACACCTCCAGAAAAACGACGTGTCTCAACGGGAGTGAGAGCTGAATTGGGTGAGGATGAGGAGGATTTCTGAAGCTGTTTTAATTCTGTTAAATAATCTCAAGGCAAGGGAACTGTATGCTCAGATTTACCCCCACCCCCCCTCTAAGGGTCTGATAACACCATATAAAATCTCTGTAACACTAAAAGGAACAGTCAGCATATTTACACTTTCCTTTGGTGTTTTTAAAACATGCACAAACACTGAAAATTACATTTTAAAATCAGTTTCCATCTTTTTTGCTTATTTTTCCACCTTTATGTTTAAAATGTAACAATTTTTTAATGTTTCATTACTTTATCTGCACATCCCATTGAATTTCTGATTGTGGATGCAGAGTTGAAATCACAATTTCTAGATGAGCAATCTGCTGACTAGTGTGTTCAGATCCACTCACCGGCTTTCTGATGTGATCCGGCGAGGACAGAAGGAACTATAAATACCAAAACCGTGGGGAAGATATCGATCTTGATCACCGGTGTACAAATCCCTCAGTGCCTCGGACCCTACGTATGGCTGGACTCAGATCCCGGGAAGTGGAGAACCCACCCCAACCCTCGGAGAGCAGATCTTCCAAAAGGTTGGGGGTGTGTGTGGCAGGAGTGTTGGTGTCAAGACGAGGAGGAGGAGGAGGAGGCTGAAGTCATTAGAAGTCCCTTGGCTGGCTGAAATTGCTGATGGTGATATTAAGGGAACAAAATCATTCTCACAGATGGCTCTAAAGCCTATATTTAGTAGGAATGAATGAGGGGAACAGGACCTAGCCATAAGATAACCTCACAGGACTTTTGGTGTGTTTAGATCACGAAGAAAGACAAGTAGAGGAGGAGTGTGTGGGTGTGTGTGTGCGTGTGTGTGTGAGTGAGATGGATGTACCAGTTAGTGTTTCAAAGAGATGGTTAGATCATTTATCCCTAACTGCCATATTCCTGATAGTAATATTCTCATTCTCTCTGCAGTACATGTGAAAACGCACGCAAAATTTTACTAAAACACCTCATGCAAAGATTTCTAAGCATTTTGAAATACAAAATACAATAAGGGTCCCTTTATTAACATTTATTGTAAAGTGTTAACATAGAATGATCTAAAGCCCAATATAACTTGTCCCATTTGTTTCTTTTTTCTTTTTTTTGTTACATTTTGAAAATTGCACAGGCTCAGAGAGTGAGAACCATCTTTAAAGAAAAAGTCTTTTTTAAAGTAGCTGTATCAGGTTTTAATATTATACTGAAACTATCCTACCAATATCTAAAAGTCACATTCTCTCACTCAGAATTATAGCTATAAACCTTATCACTTTTTATTTGCATGTAACACAGCAACACCTGTTTAAATTACTTGTAGAACTGTGCAGGTGCATGCACTTCCATGTTGCAAAAGAAACTTCCTCTCATAGTCCCAAAAATACTCACGTTAGACTCCATCGTGAACCAGACTTAAACTAGCATTGTTGTGAGAAGAAAAAGTAAATTTGTTGGATTTCATGAAATGTGGTGAAGAAGTTGAGCACTGTGATTGTTTTGTTGAGTTCTGCTTTAATTTGTGACAGAAAATTGCAAAACTTTTTTTCTTTTAAGAAAATAGTCTCTGACAAGTTCAACGAATGTCTCTAAAACGTTAAAACAAAACCTCAAACATTTATGAAGATAAGGATTTGTTTCTAATCCTAGCTTAAAATAGCTTGCAGGCATAATATAGTATATATATATATATATATATATATATATATATATATATATATATATATATATATATATATATATATATATATATCCTGTTTTGAATTCAAATGCAATTTAAAAGCTTTTTTTTTAATTAAAAGAGCTTGAGTTTACAGTAATAATGTTCATGTCTATTGTTTGATTCTCTGCCTCATTTTTTTTATTTAAAAAACTTTCAAATTTTCATGAACGATTAAAATGCGATTAATCAAGATTAATTCATTACAAAGCCTCTAATTAATTAGATTAATTTTTTAATCGAGTCCCACCATAATTATTATCATCCTTCCATATTTGACCCTAATTTTTCTAATCTATCTGGATTGAAAATACATGCAAGAAAGTCATTTATCGTTCTGTCTTAGAGTTTTTTGTTATGCTAACCTTTGAATATTCTTGCAGGTGGAAGACGTTTTCTGGGGACACTTTACTCCAGCAAAGATTGAAGTTTCCGAAAACCTGAGCCAGTTATAAATGTATTCAGGCTTATTTTAGATTTAATTCTTAATTAAACTTGTATCTTGGCTAAGTGTCATTTTCACAGTGCATAAATAGTTCTGTTTGGATTTTAACAACACTATAAATAGGCACCAAAATGTCCTTCTGAGTGCATGCTGAAAGAGAAGTCCAGCTCACCAAATGTCCACAGCTCCTCCCAGTGGTTGATGTTCATGTTGGTTAGAAAATTAACTCACAGGAGAAAATCAGACCCAAATAGCCACACGTTGCTTCAGATCAGTCTCTAAATATGTCTTTAAAAAACACAAAGAAATATCTTTACTTTTATATAAGGCAACGTTAGTCTGATTAATGACAACAAACAGATTTTTTAACCAGGTGAGTAAAACCACTGGCTGAAGTTCTGGGGATGAAGATAAAAAAGGAAGGTCACATTGTGATGCATGTTGCAAATAATATAATGATAAATGTGTGCAGTAATTAAAGTTAAAGGTGTTGCAGATATTAAACTGAATTATCATTAGCGTGTTTGAAAGCTCTTGACTTTATTAATTTTATCCTGCTGAGGGCAGCATGGAGGTGCAGTGCAATGACCCATCTGAACATGGATTCTTTCTTGTTTAAATATCATATTTTTTTGTATGATTCCTTTAACTGATTAAACCCCACCATCAATATATTTGCGTGTTTATTCATGTAAACAGGCTGTCTGTCTCTATGTGCACCCCAATGTCCAAATTTAATCTTTGCAAACTGAAAAAGACACAGTGGATGAAACCCGCTTGTGAAGATTATAATTAATTTATAGTTAGAAAAGTCTGCTTGGGATATGGTGCTATTGAAACTATAATGAATATAACATCTTTTCCTTTTTAATGCACTACCAAATATGGAAGCCCTGAAATGCAACGGAAAAAAAATATTTGTTGATGTGGTATTTTTCTAAGGTTTTAATAGCTTTCCCACTTCTCATCCAACAATCAGCAAAAAAGTGTTTTGTTTTGTTTTTTGGTCTGAAAAAAAAATTTTTTTTTTGCTCAACCCGGAAAGGCAAATGAAAACAAGTGTTTTTTTGCTTTGTAAAAAATCTTTGTGTGTGTGTGTGTTCAACCCAAAAAGACAAATGAAAAAATAAGTTTTTTCTCTTGTACAATTTCTAATTTGTTTCTTTCAAAACTTTTATTTTTGTTTGTATTTACAAGGAAAAAACTTTTTTTTTCATTTATCTTTCTGTGTTGAGCAAAAAAATAAATCAAATGAAACAATTTATTTTTAACATTGAAAATTTACAAGAGAAAAAAATAAATTGTTTCATTTGCCTTTCAGAGCTGAGCAAATAAACTCAGATTTTTTATAAGCGAAAAACATATTTTCTTGCTGATAGTTGGATGAGAAGTGGGAAAGATAGAAAAAACCTTGCCACAACAAAAATGTTTTTTTCTATTGCCTTTCAGGGCTTCTGTATACAAAGATGTGTGAAAAAAGAAAAACTCAATAAATGAAAATCTTTTTAAAGATCTGAGAGTTGAGTTGAAATTTCTAAATTGTGCAAGTGTGTTAAAGTTCGTCATTGCAATCACCTTTAAGGTTATCTATTTTTGTACTTTTCAGACACCACACTTTTTTTCTATTGTCCATGCTCTTTCCTTTTATCTGTTCTCTATTTCTTGTTCTTCTGTGTGAAATGTCAAATATTACAAATATTGTCTTTCTATCAAGATGTGGCAGAAATCCAAGAAGCGCTGTGATACTTTTGGTCAGCACAGTAAATATTTTCACATGTAGCTCTTGAAAGAGAGGAAAGTTGGAAAAAGCATGTTCACAACAACAGAGGGCAGCATTAAATCAGACATTTCACACAACTGAAAAGCTTTAAAATCAATTTTTATTTCTCTAAAAATGTGTCTTCCACTATAGTCAGTAGAAACATCCTCTCAGCATTATGTTCACACTTAGTATTTAATCTAACTGTATCCAGAAACTTGTACCACATTTACACCACAATATAACTATATGCACAGTTGTTTCAGCCATAAGATTATGAAAAGAAGCTTCCAAGAGAAAATATACTTCAAAAATGGTAAAAAAAAAAAAAAAAAAAGAAAAGAAAACACAAACACGTTTATTTGTTCCTTACTTGCCTCCATTAACATACCTGATCTTTCAAGGTAATTTGTCTTTACATTTCTGTTTTTTGTAGCAACCACTGGGAATTAGAAGACACTAATTCTCTTCCATCAACATCTTCAGCTTTACCACAAATGTCCACTAACCAAACTTTCCTGGCCATTGTCTAAAAGATCAGCAGGCTGTGAGAAGGTAAACGTTATGTAATGTATTGGCCCAACTGAAAACCCATTACATACGATGTCCTCTCAACACAGCCGCTCTCATTCCTTGAGCCTTTTTACAAAGTCTAAGTGCACCAACTTTCCCTTGTGTCCTTTAAGATTGAATCACCATAAACAAAATAAATTACACATCCTTCATTTGTATTATCTGTTTGATAAAAGACAATAACAGACATATATCTGCTACAATCACACCAGGGA
The DNA here is from genome assembly GCA_006937985.1 of Aphyosemion australe. Taxonomy (NCBI): domain Eukaryota; kingdom Metazoa; phylum Chordata; class Actinopteri; order Cyprinodontiformes; family Nothobranchiidae; genus Aphyosemion; species Aphyosemion australe. Next base: position 626,281 of record SSNS01000090.1, read on the forward strand.
AACTGTGGCGTGCCTAACTGAGACCTAGAAGCAAATACATGAAGCGGCAAATGTCTCTGAGCTATTGTAAGCAGACTCAAGCTAATTAACAAATTGATAAAACTAAAATTTGACAATATTAATAGATTAGTAGTGATTTCACTTTTTACTCCGGTCATTTATCATCTAACATTTGTCTCAGAAAACAAGGTTACTGTGGTCTATTTAATAAGAATGCCACAGATATAAGTTATTTAAATTAGGGGTGGGAATTTAACGCACTAATTATGATTAATTAATTAATTTTTAAAAATAACGCACTAATTGGGGGACGTTGAAGTTTAGCAGCAAAATACATGCCCAAAATATCAATGATTATGGTCAAGCTGCACCTCAAAAACCTTCAGAACCTTGGCTACAAGACCATGCAAATCTTTCTTACGTGCTCCAAACACAACTAAAACTACAATCAAATGAGTTAAACGGAATTCCCCCTTAGTGTGAGTGATTTTGCCTTCATTTCTGTCTCTAACACTGCTAAAAATCTAATTGTAAACACATTCTATCTACCCATTTGAAGCTATGGCTCTATGGATTCTAAATATATATCTCCCAACACTCTATACCTAAGTTTCTTATTGTTTACAGTTAGCCCTACCTCTTGTGTCACACTGAAAACAGTTTAGACAGTAAACAAAGCCATTTTGACCAAAAAAACCAGAAGCGATTAAAATGCGATTAATCAAGATTAATTAATTCCAAACCTTTAACTAACTAGATAAATTGCATTTCTTGCAGACATGCGTTTGAATGCTTGATTGCTGAAAATGATAGCTGAAACTGCTGAATTGAAGCTAAAACTAAGCTTAATTGTCAAAATGTGCTGAATGTATTTGAAGTTTTAGGAGCTAATTGCTAAAACGTTTTAAAAAGCCCGAAAAGTAAGTAGAGAATAGAGAAAAAAAATCCTAAACAGCAGAAAACTGAAATCTCTAAACATAGTTTAAAAAACTGAGCAGCTAAAATGTTTAAACAGCTCATATTTGAGTATAAGTAGTTACATTTTCGGAATTAGTTGAATTGTGACATTAGCAGGATATGCTGAATTTTGAACTGATAGCTGAGTAGCTGAACTGAAATAAGCAGTTTTCTGCTGCGAAAATTTAGCTTAATTGTAAAAATGAGCTGAAAAGATTTAATGATTTAAGAGCAAAAAATCACTAACAAGTGTAATAAAGCCAAATAAGTAAGTGGAGAAAAGAGAAAAAAATTCTAAACATCAGAAAACTGAAGTCTCAGTACACAGTTTAAAAAACTGGACAGCTGAAATGTTTAAACAGCTGGTATTTGAGTAGAAATAGTTTAATAGTTAAATTTTCACAATTAGCTGTGCTTTGAATTTAGCAGCTGAAACTGATAGATGAACATGCATTATAACTGAAGTGAAGTTGAACATGAGTTCAATTGTCAAAGTTAGCAGACTGAGATCAAAATTAAACTGTTAGAAAGAGCAGAAATTGAACTTTGAAGTTTCAAAACTCTCTCAGCCAATCAAAGACCAGGGATGGTGGATGACTGGTTTCCTGAGACCAAGCCGATCGATTTGGTGTATAACATGTCTGGGTGCATAATTCTGTTAACCCAGAATAAGCTTGAACTCTCTGAGCCAATCAGAGAGCAGGGATGGTGGACAGCTGGTTTCCTAAGACCAAGCCGATCGATTTGATGTATAACATGTCTGGGTGAATATTTCTGTTAACCAAGTAGAAGCTTGAACTCTCTCAGCCAATCAGAGAGCAGGGATGGAGGGGGCACTGGGTTCCTGAGACCAAGCCGATCGATTTGATGTATAATATGTGTGGGTGCGTATTTCTATTAACCAAGTAGAAGCTTGAACTCTCTCAGCCAATCAGAGAGCACGGATGGGGGGTGGGGGGGCATTGGGTTCCTGAGACCAAGCTGAACAATTTGATGTATAATATGTGTGGGTGTGTATTTCTGTATAGCCAGAAAAAAATTTAAAACTCTCAGCCAATCAGGGAGAGGGTGGGGGTGGGGGGTAGAGATAGAGGAAGAGAGACAATATTGATTCTGGCTTTGGTTTTGGTCAGTGTTCTGGGCCTGGTTCTAATCTAGCCCAGGTTCTGATCCATATGCTGGTTCTGGTCTGGACCTGGTTCTGGTGTTGGTTCTGATCCTGGTTCTGGTCCTAAACCACATGCTGGTTATGATACTGGTTTGCTGAAACAAGCAGACAGACTGATAGAGAAGCCACAAGTCTCCAGTAGGATTGTACTTAAAATAGCTTTTCCGTATATCAGCTGTCAGACAGTCAAAATAGCAGGAAACGTCTTAACCAATCAGAAAGCTCCATTATCACACCACTGGTCTGCTGCTGTTAGATGCAGCAGGCAGGCCCCTTAATGAGGAAGGCTTTGAATCTGTGCTTCAGATGTCAGATCAGAGGCTTCAAACTTCTCATCACTATTCAAAAACTATAGCACTGATTCGAAAAATTCCAAAAGCATCAGCAGCAGAAGGAGTCAATGGTGTGGCTACATCGAATTTTGTAGGAGATATGAGGAGACGATTTCTGCTGTCTGGAGCAGAAAATGATATTAGTTATAATGGGCGCCAATGGGAGAAAATCTGGCTCACTCCTCTTTCTGAGGCTCGTAGCATCCAAACCGTGACAGCTACAGCTAAACCAAAGACGTCCCATCGAACCTGACAAACAAATCTACTGGTTTTGGAAAAATGATGAATGAACTCTAAAAGATGTGGTCGTAGCAGAATTTTGTTTTTAGAAATTCATCGGTTACTGCAGAAAACACTCATCTGCAGCTCCAAACGTCAGATTGGAGGCCTAGAACGTCTCATCACCATTCGAAAAATCTTGCACCGATTCAAAAAATTCTAAAACCGTAAGTGGCAGAAGGCTTCGATGGTGCTCTGTGTACATTTTTGTGTGGCTACGTCGAATATTGTAGGAGATATGACGAGACGATTTCAGCTCTCAGACAGCGATCGAAGCACAAGATCTGAGAATCATTTGCATGGGCGCCAATGGGAGAAAATCTGGCAGTCTCGGCCTTCTGAGGCTTGTAGCACCCGCACCGTGACACCTACAGCTAAAACGTAGACATCCCATCGAAGCTGACAAAGATTCCTACTTTTTTAGGTATAATTTGTTTAAGTAGCGTAAACGGTGTGGGTGTAGTACACATCTGTTCGCAGAAATAATAAAGAGAAACAGAAAAACAATACTTTGAATGCTTTAACAAGCATTCAAACTAATTAATCTTTTTAATCGAGTCCCACCCCTAATTTAAATACTTGCTCAAATATTCAACATTTGATTGTCTTGTGCAAAGGACACAATTTTCAGTTATTTTGAACCCACAAACAGGCATTTATCATTTACAACATCATTTGAGTTCGAGAAAAAAGACCAAAGGAATTTCAATCAATTCGAGAGTTTAAAGTTTATAGTTTTTAACTCAACTAACCATCTAATGTTTCTCCTAAATAAATTAAAATTTGAGACGTTTGAATAAAAGGTTAGTACCTCACATTGGCTTTATATCAGTACTGTTATTTTCATATTATCAACAATTATAGCTTAACCCTTATTGGCCCAAATTGATGAAATCTTCAAAATCTTTACTTTGCCACCTGAACACCCTTCAGTTTCCCTTCAGTTAATTGTTACAAAAGAAAAATAGAATATTATAATAAACTTAAGCAATCAGTTGACATTAATTCATTTTCCGTAAAGCCCTTGTAGCTTGTTTCTGTTCAGATTGCCCCAGGCCTCCATATGTGGGGCTGTGCACCTCCCTTGGTGGCAACAAACCGTGGTTTGGGTGCCTGAACTGGGCTCGGCTTGAGTGGCGGCAAAGATGCAAGGATGCTGAGCTCAGGAGCGCTCTGAAATTGCTTGGCTGTCTGGAGCCCAGTGCTGTAGGACACTGGGGTGTAAGGTGTGGGGACTGAAGGGGGTACAGGGTTTGGAATAGGGTTGGCAGCAAATTTTGGGAGGCTGGGTAGCCCTGCTGGTTTTGGAGCACTGACTGGTACTGGAGTGACAGGAGTCGGATTAAAAGGAGCAGGAGGTGGGGAAGTCATGCCGGAATGAGACAAACGTTCTCCGAGGGTGGTGGCTGAGCGAGGTGCAATGACCTTTGGTGTCAGAGTTGGAGCTGACATGGGTGTGGGTGTGGAGAATCGCTTAATTTCATAGACTCTTGCTGTTTTGAGAGGGATCTGTCGAGGTGTGGTTAAAGAGCTGCCCACCATTGTTGTCGTGTAGTTACCCTGCTGGGCCTGATAAGAGGGCATGGCTGATAGATTCGTAACGCTGCCTCCATATTGAAACATAGCAGAGTTGAGCTGATATGGCTGCCTTTTCATGAAATCCACGGCTCTGATACCTTCTTTATGAGCACCTCCTGTACTCTTTTTGTCAGGTTTTGTATCCCTCTGAGGTCCTAAAGGAATAGAGGGGGCTAAGAGTGGGTTGTACCCGATAGGTGGAGGCGCACGGACATTTGAGGAGTATTTCCACTGAGAGGGGTGGGAATTACTTTCAGAAAAGTCATGTGACTGGGCCAAGTTCTGTTGGTAAGGGGTCTCTGGTGCAGTGTCCACTACGTACTTTCCCATGCGGCTCTGCCTTTTGGCAAACAACTCAGCACCCTTACCCCCTGCTTGCAGAATTTGTGGGGTTTCGTGGATGACCCGAGGTTTCGGTGCAACTGGAGGAGGAACCCTTCCTGTGCCTTCACCACCCCTGTCCTCCGCTTCATCATCATAAATAACGTCGGTAGGCGGTTGGCCAAATTTGTGTCTGGTGGACCTTTCATCTATGTTCTGTACCATTGACAGAAGCTCAGGATTTGGGGAGTTCTTTTTGACCTCTGGTATGTGGAACATAGGTTTGGGTCTGCCACCACGTCGTCGAGCCTCAAGTAAAATTCCCGTGCGGCTGTTTGGGCCCGAAACAGGGGATGAAGCTACAGCTTCTGGCTGAGAGACTGCAGACACTTGAGCTACAGGTGGAACGGAAAACTGGATTGATGGTGGATGTGCAACTGGAACTTGCAAAGCCACTGAGGCAACTGGATCACCTGAGCCACTCATTTGGGGTAAATGATGAACAGGGGCCGGTGCCATTTGTGCTTGTGGAGGTCTGTGTGCTGAAGGAACAGACATTGGGGTCACAGTTGAAAATGGAGCCTGATGAACACCATGTATTGCTGGCGATGTTTGCATTGTCTCAAAGGAGGAAGAAATGGCTGCAGGATGAATAGTAACAGGAATTTCTGGTGTCAGGGCCACTGAACCTTGAGGCATAAAGTATTGTGGGGAAAGCACTTGGGGAGAGCCAGGCACTATATGTGCAGCTCCAGATGTTGCATGAACAGCTAGTTCTGAGGCAGAGGAGAAAGGTGGGGGTACAGCAGCTGTTGAGGCAGGGCGCTGGGCCTTCTTTTTGACAGCAGGATGGAAAGTTACAGGAGCAGTTGCAGCTCGAATGCTGATGAAGCCAGGAGTGAAAGGGCGTGCTGTTCTGTTTAGAACATTACTTGAGGGTAATTCAGGTAAAGGTGTTTCACCCGGTGGATCAGGACTGGTCAGAATAGTGACAGGGGCTGTAGTTGGTTTAGGTGCCACAGGTGGAGGAGACATCACTATGCTAGCTGTGCTAACGGTGGAGTGGGATAGATCCCCATAAGGCACTGTGTGGTGTGCCTCAGCTATTTGAGCTGGAGCTAGAGGCTGAATTGGCTGTGATGTTGTCAGGCCGAGTGGTGGCTGCTGAGGTCTTTGATTCAGTTGCACTTGTGTGTGTGTCTCATTATGTATTGGATACATTTGAGAATGCACCTGTTCTTGAGCTTCTGTAGGTAGCGCTACCTTCTTGGCATGCTCATCTACTCGTTTCCTCTGCTGCTCAAACAACTGGGCACCCTTTCCAGCGGTGTCACTCAAACCTGGACTTGAAGGATCCTCTGCTCCATTCCCACGACCTTCCATACCTGCTGTTGCCCTCTTCTCCAGCTTTTCCAGGTAGTCACTATCCCAAGTTGGGTCTGGAACTGCAGAGAACCCCTCCTCATCAAACTCTGACTCACTGCCAGGAATCATCCCATCTTCCTCCTGAGAATCCTGACACATGTCCTCATCAACACTACCAAAGCTGGTGAGGGTGTACTTCTTGGAACGCTGTCTTCTCTTCTTGAACATCAGCACCCCTTTAGAGTGAGGATTGGGAGCATCGGTCAGTAGAGATGCAATTGTCCGACACTTGCTTTTGGCTTCCTTTACTTGCTTGTCTTGCAGGGTGTCTCCTCGGTTCAATTCTGTAAGGCATGAAGGTCAAAGCTATTAGGAACTCCGAAGTAATGCAGAGAAACTGCAGCAAGAGATAACCTTTGGACTTTAACTGACTCGGACATCTATAATTGCACAGGCCAGTAGCAGGCATACATCTCTTTACTTTCTACAGCACTTCTGGTAAAATACCAGTCAAGTCATGAGAGTCTCGCCTTAGCTTGGATGCTTTTGCTTTCACTAACGGAACACTAGGGGGTGCTAAAATCAAGCCAAAACTGCATAGTATCACTTTAATGTCTGTTTTTTGATCAAAATGTTTGCATGCAAGTGGAAAGCAGAATGTAGGTTACTGCAAGAACAAAAAAAGGGTGGCCACATATGTGCTTTAACTTGTTAAATTATTAACCCTTGGAGGTCCCTTCAAAAAAGTAACATTGGGGACCCTTTGCACAAAAGAATGTCCTTGATCAAAAGGTGTAATTAAAATTAAATATTTTTCATAAGTGCGATTTTTTTTACACAGATTCCATCCTTGGCTTCAGCACTCACTAAACATAATAAAATATGCGTGTGTTTTCTAGATTTAACCCCTTTAATGACAGGTTTTCTAAAAAAAAATATGCATTGTAAAAAAACAAAAAACACTAGTGCCTGCACAAAAAATGTACTAAGGGACTTCCAAGGGTTAAAAAGATTATTGTGGACAACCTAAAAATATTTATCTCCATTCAGCTTCAATGGGAAAGAATTTCTAATTTGTTTGGCACAAGGTTTAAGTGGGTTGTTAAAGATGAACTCTGAATGGGCAAGAGGGATTTGCATGAGTAAACTGATTAAGGTTTTTTTTCAAAAGGACTATTCCATGCTTTCACGCGTTACTAACCACCTACTCGATTTGAATTTTCCTGGGTTGGTGCCATTTCCTCATATCTGTCAGTGTAAGAAATTACTGTCATAATGCAATTTGAAAAGTTTTTTTTATTTATCTCATGGGGAGGGAAGAGAGTGAGAGGAGCAGGGTACACGGGGGTCCTCGCTTTGCTACTTGACTCTTGGAAACAGCTGCAGATGCTTTTCGGTGCTCAAAGATTGATTGCTGGGGTTTTTATACACCGAGCTTGAGATAAAAATAGCAAACTATACTGACAGTATTTTGTTTAACAAGTTTAGCTCATGCTCATTCTCACTGAGCTGCTTTAAAGAAAATATAGGATTATTAAATATAAACTACCCACCCCAACCCCCAAAAAGATCAATGGCCATAGATAGTTGCATTCTTGATATACTTACTGGCTTGCTTGGCTTTTTCCATGTAAGTTGTTGTAAGTTCCTCATCTATAGGTTTATTTAGTGGACCCACCATAGGGACGAGCTGGCTGCGGGAGCCCAGCATTAGAGCCTCTTTAGCCCTCTCTGGAGACACCAGTGGGACATTGGCTGGCTCTAGAAAACCACTATCTTCCTCTTGTCCTACATCTCGTGGGCCCTGGTCATCTGCTGAGGAGATGATGGAGGAAGTTTCAGTGGATGTCTGAGAGGACCACAGGCCCGGACCAGGAGGTTGATAAATCACTTCCTTTCTCGCCACCCCAGGTAAGTTGCCTTCATTTCCATCTCCCCCATGCCCATTTAAGGAACGTGGAAAAATCTGTGCATCTGGAGCACTGTCGTAGCCACTCATCTCTGATGTCTCCCCACCTTCTGGAGATGTTCGGCCTGCTGGTTTTCCAGAGTTGGAGTTGCTGGGGCTTCTGCGTTTCTGGCGTCGCTGCCTCTCATAACCAGCTACATCTGCATCACTGTCAGTCTCTCCGTAATAAGCCTCGCTACCAGGTGGGGATGTCAAACCACTGGTCAGGGAGGAGCGGCTACGGTGGACCTCACGCACAGGTGCATGGTGGGGTTGGGTTGGTGACATGGCTTTTAGAGCAGCTCGATACTCTTTGTCTATTCGAGGAGATGGAGCGCGAGCGACAAGCACTACAGACTGAAAAGCAGCAGGTGCCCTGTAAACAATACAAAAGGTTGAAAAACGAATTTTAATTAGTTGCAACATGTCTAAAATTTTCCCCTTATGTTTTCTCAGCAAGAAAGCAGAACATTTTTATTGTTTTACTGACTTATACAGACAACATTCTGATTCTTCAGTACCTTTTCACACGAATGTTTAATATTCCAGAGGAGCTGTCGATGAGGTCCATAGCCTGCGCGTGGGAAAGCGACCCACATGGCTGTTCATTGATGGACACCAGCTCATCAGCCTCCCGCAGCCCAGCCCTGCATGCTTTGCTACGTTTACGCACCTGCAAAAGGAGAAAAAGATTAAAATATCTTGAATATTTATGAGTTCTGAGTAAATATGCATTCAAAAAAGTCCTTTAGCAATGCCAAGACTTTTCCTTTAAGACAGATCCAAGGCTTTAAAGCTGGGGTACATAGTTTAAAATGTTTAAAATAACTTCAAAAATACTTCAGTTTGACTAACCCTTTTTGATGACATAAAGCAGGTAATCATACATAATTTATATTTTCCCTAAATCCAATCCATGGCTTCTACCGCAAAATGAATATTTTACGCGAGCACAGAGCGCTGACCGATAGATTGCACCCTAGTTCCCAGTATGCACTGCTGGGTGATGCACTGACACACATCAGCTTAACACACCAACCTAACTTGATAGATAACTTGACTTGCATTGAATGTCACTACCCACCAAACAATCAACATCGCATGGACGTGCAGATCATGTCTATATTTAGTCCTTCGGTCCAAGACCAATTCTGGACGTCTGTTGGATGTGCAAACTAGGTCCACTATTTGGTTGTCTAACTATGACCCCATTCGGACGTCTGCACCTTCAGTGGCTCAAAACTGGATGTGCAGAAATGACCTGAAAGAGACATCACTGCAACGTGTCTGGGTGACATCAGAAGAACGTCCACAACGACTTCCTTTGGACCAGAATTAGCTCATATCTGGGCTAATTGACAACAGATGACGTCGACGAAAAGACGTCATCTGGCATCACAGTCTGCACCTTCAGGGGACCAAAACTGGACGTGCACAAATTGCCTGGAAAAGACATCACTGTGACGTGTCTGGGTGACATAAAAAGAATGTCCACAACGACTTCCTTTGGACCAGAATTAGCCCATATATGGAAATCCTGAGGAAGTCAATACAGGACGTCCAGAAGACGTCAATAAAAAGATGTCTTCTGGCTTCACAGCCTGCACCTTCAAGGGACCAAAACTGGACGTGCAGAAATGACCTGGAAAAGACGTTGCTGCAACATGTCTTCTTTGCACAGTGGGTATTGACTACGATTTATCTTTTGTGTACTGGAGGAACGCGATTAGCATAGCGTTTAAACTTATCAGACGATTTGTCTGTTGTAGTGTTAACAACGATCACGAATGCCAGATTCCTGCCTGGTTTTAAATGTTTTCCTGCTTTTTCCTGCAGATTTGATTCAAATGTGTGATTAGCAATGAAGGCTGGGAGATAATTCAGCAATTAGAATCAGGGATGCCTGCAGAAATGTATCGAAAACATTACTTGTCTGTTAGCGCTACAAGGCTAATTGTGTGTGGTATGAGACGTGGGCATGCTCCAGAAGGGGAGCGGGAGCTGGGGCGGGAACTATCCATTCAAATTTCAAAATCTTTTCCTCCTCTCCTTGGTAACGTCATGCTATGAACCACAACTCTAAGGGCAAGCTGACATTTAAGGGTTTCATCCCTGAATGCTATCAGCTAGCTAAATGTTAGAGCACAATGCATTCCTCCATTTTTGCTTTTTTCCCCACGTGTTTCCATATAATAAAAACAAATTTCCTCATTTCGTGTATATTTTTGATGATTCCAGGATTTTAAACGGTGTAAACATTGAAGTGCCACGATGTGCAGGATTCTGTTTTTATGTTCTTTAGCCATGCCATTTATTTGAAACTTTATTACTTCTTTGTAACACCAGAAATAGAAATAAAAGGCTGACAGAGCCTTGCTGGTGTTCTGTCCAGGTTTGTGATAGTGACTGACAGAACACAGATTTTGTTCTGACAGCTCGATCAGGCTGTGGACACATGCCACATATTACAGCTCAAGTGGGGCACTCATACACTTTAGCAGGAAAATGTCAGCCAGCAGCCATCTTCATTTGATGCCTTCGATATTTGTGCACAAGACCTTTAAAGACTATTCTGCACAAACTAAACCTTTTCAAATAACATGCCTTAAAAGTCATACTGCATTTTCAAATATGCAGCATAAGGTCATCTATTTTATGAACACAGTGTATAGGAATTCAGGATTGAGGCCATCTTCCTTTGGTTACCCTAATTAGCTTCCTTTTCAGCTATTCTGGTTTCCCTGTAATGAAACCCCTCGTCCCCATTTAGCTAAGCCTTTCAAAGTGGCCCGCGTCTGCTTGTGGCGAAGGATGTCAAGTTATTTGGTCAGTCAGTCACCTTGTGGTTGCAAATCATCACACTTATAATACTTTTACACGCTTTGTCTCATGCACCACATGGACCGATACCAAAATATACACAGAGTCGTAAAAATAAACAGACAAACACACACATGCAGGCTCATGAGCAGAAACTGAACTCTGACACATTCACTCTTTCACTGCTCCACCTGTTAGAAACCGTACAGTACTGGACCTGACAGGGATATGCCTCTTTGCTCATAGGGAGGAAGGAGCAGGAGGTTTTGGACCATCAAACACAAACAGCTGTCCACCACCATCTCTGTCATGAAGGCAAACTTTGACTATAATTAGGCTAAAATGGATTTTGAAAAGCATATTATTAAATAAAACCTGAAAACTAATTGTAAGAATGTTGATACTTTTTGTTAAAATAATTTTAAAATTGTGGGAATATTTATGCATCCTCAAAATACAATTAAAACTTTGTAAACAATCTATTATTTAAATTATAAACAGGTATAAAATGTTAAAATCTCACACGTGACAGCATTAGGTAATTGTATTTTTTTTCTTCTTCAGTAAAATGCAAATTAGAATAAAAAAATCTAAAAATGCACGGGACCAATGAGCTAAAACACCTTTCGCTAATCCAAAGATCGGCTGCATCTCAACTATGAATAGCCAACTGAAAAAGTGCTTCTGCTTAGTCAACAATTACTTAAAACTGAACAAGACTTGAATAAATCATCTAAGGGGATCCTTACTGATTTCTGAATGAAACTAATTGATAACTATTAGATAATTATATTGCTCAAAGATTCTGATATCTTGCAACAGATTAAATTAAAATAACAATAAATATGATGTCAAAAGGGGAATTATAAGTCTTTTTTATGTTTTTGTTTTAAAAGTTTTCTGTGAAACTCGATTTTGTCTGAAGAAATTATAGACCTAAATTTAAAAGATTTTGCACCAAAAGACTAAAAAAAGTTCTCCTATGAGGTTTTTTTTGTTTTATAAGGTAATTTTTTAATATAAAAGTTCATTTAAACCAGTGTTGTTTCAACTACAATATGCTAAATCTCAATTTTATTTGTCAAATTAAAAATAATGTTTCCATTGATGATTCGGTGATAATTAATGATCAAATTCACCAAAATAAAAGCTTAAAATTATTCTTCTGAATAAATTTGAATACCACCAATAATTAGAGGCAAAAAAGATACAACCACCCACACAAAATAAAAATTATGACACTTTCTACATCAGCAAGAATTCACCCAAAGTTTCACCAAAATGTATGTACAAAATGTATGTATTATGCCATTTAGTGAAAGAAGACGGACTTTGGTGGAAAAAAGAGATTTGGCATTAAATCACGACATTGTGCTCTTGACGTAAGCGTAAGCATCATCCAATCAGTCATCAATACATGAAAACACTTCTCAAACAAGATTGTGACTCATGTTTGGGATCTGAACCAACATGCACAGCGGCCAATATTTCATTTCGGTTTTGTTCACAGCTCCTTAAATCAACCCCTAATATATCTCAGATAATGTTTCACATCAGTTTAGCAAGGCTGATCATTATAAGGTAGTTTTTGTTGCGTTTCACTAAACATTTTAATAAAGACTATTGTTAAACTTCCAAAGAAACCAGCTTACCTTGGCCACTTGGAGTGGTTTCTGATGTTCCACCCCTCCCTGGAGACGAAACCCCCATGGTGCTCCACCGGACAGTGTGATGATCACCTCTTCTGCCACCATTATTCTTTCCTAAAAAATTTTTTGATTGTTTATTTTTTTGTTATTCTTTGGTTATTTGTCTCCTGAGGGTCCCCCCCTCAGTGCTTTAGCTCCATGGTTGGCAGCCAGGGCCCCCACGTAGAGCTCTGATCTGCTCTTCGCCTGGTGCTCTGTCCCACTGCCGACTGTCTTCTGAACTCCACGGCCAACACTCACACCTGCAAACACACACACACATGCACGCACACACACACAAATGTGCACCCACCCGTATCCAGAGTGGGACAGCCATCTTAACCTCAGGAAGGGGAGAGGGACGGAGAAATATGATGGGAGGGGGGTTCTGTGTCTGCTTACGCTGAGGAATGTCTGCCCCAAACGAGCGAGGGGAACGTCCAGCTCAACACTTGCGCTGTCACTCAGACCCGTGCCACTGGGTTGTTGATAGGTCCTCCAAAAATAGGACACAGCCACCTTTTCCTGCTTTACTTCTCTGCAGACCAAGTTAACTTTCAGACCACCCTAATGGCCGTTGCTGCATGTCTGACATTGGAGTCATTAGTAACATTCAGCTTGATCACAGCCAGACTCTCAAATCTCACCTCTGACGTTTGCTGTTGTAGGACACACTAATCCAGATTAATTACTGTCAAATAGTCCTTAAATTAAGCTAAGGGGTGCTGATAGAGATTATTAATATATACAATATGCTGGTGAAGGGTCGCAGTCACCCAGGTCTTGGTAATCCAAAGGGTTCAAATGAAGGCAACTGGACATTTTGCTTGTCATTCGAATACAATAGGACCTAATGACATCAATGACTCCTCGAGGGGTAGGGAGGAGGGGTATTCATAGGTAGTTTCAGCTTGTTAAGCAACAAAATACAGCTAGTTTATAAACTCGACTCTCCCGTATTATAGTCAGAATTGACAAAGCTCCGTGGGTGAGAAGTGAAACGTCTTCAAGAAACCAAAGAAGTCCAGTTGCCTTCATTTGAACCCTACGGATTAAAGTGACTGTGTGTATTTTCCCTGGCGATAGGGGGCAGTATATACCAAAATCATTGCAAGCAAGCAGTATTTTTGTGTTCGAGTAAGACCTTATCAACGGATGGCCATTAGGGTCAAAAATCCCTGAGAGCGCAATTTTCGAACGAGTACTTTGTCAGATCGTTCAACCTCCAGCAAAGTGACATCAGACTCCCTTTCATCACTGGCAACGAACGAAGAGGTAAATGTTTAAAACAACGTTTATGAATGTCAAAAGTTTTGTAACCGCTTGTTACAAATCTGTAAATGTGTTTGTCCTCACGGGCTCCCGTAGAAGGAAACATCGCGTCTAATATGATGTCGCTCAAAGACTTAGACCCGCGCAGATGTATTTTATACCCGATTTGTATGGTTATAATTTATGAGGCAGCCAATATTTTTCAACAACATTTTGATGGATATTTCCAGAGATAATAGTAAAAACTACACATTGAAACTTTAAAGTATACAATAATTAGACAAACTTTAGAGCAAGTTATTGTTATATCAATTGCAGGCTGTTATGCAGCTTTTAGGGAATTAATCTTATAATTATTTTAGATAAATTCAGCTTCTACTGCATTTTTATGTCTCTTGAAGGACTGCAAACTGTTATACACAAAATAAACTTGACTGAAATTGAAAAAGAACACAAACACACAAACGTAGCACTGGATCCACATATTGGACTTTCTTTACCTCTCCATAAAAACGTCATGAATGTTTTCAAGAGATTAAAAATGATGATCAAATCATTTACTTTTCATAAAGATGATTAACTGGAAAGGTGTGAGCCCATTGGGCTTTGATGCTGTTTTCAGGAGGCAATTATTTTTATGTTAATTACATCAAAATATTAAATAAAATTGATTTAATGCAATTGTACAATTAATTGTTGACCAGATATGTAGTCCTGAATGCATCTTGGCATTTAATTTTGCAAGAAAGACTTTGATGTCATTGCACACATATAAAAACTGACTTTTATTTTTATGCAATTTTTCTCCTTTTGTATTCTCCTTGCCTCAATCCAAACCTTACTCTTTTTTGTCATTACATGTCTAAAAAGACAGGAAATGTATAATTAAACTTACCTAAAGTTAATTAACTCTGAACATTTTGGCTGCACTGTTACTCTACCTGTGTAGGGGGAGTTTACCTTTGGCAGCTTTGCTCTGCACCTGTTTCCAGACCTCATGGTGCTGTGTCTCACACTCAGAAACATCACCCTGCATGTTTACTGTCCACACAGATTGACTCTGATTCAATTTTCTGGTGAGATTTAATGGAGTTGTAGGATATTTCAGCACTACTTGAACAAGGATGCAGCTGTAGGATTGATGGTGCCTATTACTCCCCCTACTGGTTAAATGCAGCATGAACCTGGGCCCACTACATGTTGCTAAACATAAATAATGCTGGTTTGCATGTTTATTACGTCATCATTTTTCATTTTTATTCTCATTTTTAAACCTAATTTTTCATGTTTTTCTCCCATTTTTCTTATTATGGTCATTTTAATCATTTGTTTTATTTTATTGTTCTTGTGAAGACACTCGTAATTTTTGTCTTGAAGGGCACTTTACAAAAACGTCTTTCTTTCTTCTTCTTCTTCTTCTTCTTCTTCTTCTTCTTCTTCTTCTTCTTCTTCTTCTTCTTCTTCTTCTTCTTCTTCTTCTTCTCAGTTGATTAGCTCGTCTGTGCCCATCTCTCCTTTCATGGTTTTCTCTCTGCTCCATTAAAGTGTGGTTTTTCTGTTTAACAACTCATTGGTTGAACAGATTCTGACAGATTTGTTGGGTGGAATCAGGCTCAATGCCCCTTGATTGTGACATCTGTGATCAGTCGACCACTACCAGCCCTGGCACCCAGCTCTGTTAGGGTGAAAATGGATCTGGAATATTAATAAATAAGCTGTTAGTTACAAACATCTAAAGAAAGTAAAGTTTTGAACATAAATTAAATAGGAACTTTTTAAGATCTTCTGAGTGATGATTTTTTTAATTGGTGCAGTTTTCTTTGTCTCTGGTGCAGCTTCAGCTCCTGGAGCCAATCTACTTTGGCCGATCAGCTGATTGAACAGAACTGATGACGTACCAGACATCTGAGAGTCAAACTAACCTTTTAATTTATTACATTCATTGTTTTTTTCTCACATGTAAAGTTTGAATTCAGCTGTGACTCTTCCCAACGCTGTTGTCACATGAAGCTCTGCATGGATTACAATCTCTTTTTTTCCCCCACTCTGACCTGTCCAGTCCTTGTTTCCAGTTTGTCCCCCTCCTGTGTGCTGAACTCCTGACCCCAGTTAGAGACAGACCATCCTGCCTGCGGGTCAGTGGAAGTCCTGGGAGAGATGATTCATGTGTCATCTGCCGCGTGAGACAGATGCGGCGCTGCACCAGGTGGCCCCTGAAAACCTGTGTGTGCTGTCGCCAGTGAGTCACACACATGCACACACACACACACATGCATGCACACACGCACACTCATGCACACATACACCTCAGCTTGCACAAAACAATGGTCCAGACCATCTGTCTAAAAATATGTTACACAACAGGTCAGTCTGCCTGAGCTCTGATTGGTCAAAGACACAGCCAGACTGATGATTCCCTTTACTGGTTGCTATGCTGGTCATAACATGATCCTTCCCCACTTTGTCTGTGGTATAATCCAGAAAATATCTATTTTCTTTGCTGATATTCATGCATAAATAATCTCCATAACTTTAAAAGAATGTCCTGATCACAACAATAAAACTTTTGTGGACTATTTGAGATCCAGTGATAAATATTCTTTACTGAGAGAAAAACAGTGAAAATGTTTTTCCGTAGATCAGTTTGTCCATTAAAGATGAAAGTAATCCAACAGAGTCTGTTGGACACTGAGCGTGTGGCGTGTAAGATCTTATGGTGAAAAAATACCACATGAACATGTTTGCAGTGTGCTGAACAAAAGTAGATTGCACATATTTTATTGCAAAATATCCCTTAGAATTTTCTCCAAAGCCCATCCAAAAGCATCTCTTTTTGCATGCACCACTCTTTTAATCCACTCGGTGTCACTCTCCACTGATCGGATTACCAGACTCAAAAGCAAACAGGTTCCTTCTTGGGTGATCCATTTCCTTTTTTTTTTAGTCAAAGACAGCATGCTCTCCTGAGAGGAAGAAGTCTGATAAGATTGAACGACCTGGCCTGGAAAGTGAAATAAGGAGGAGGAAGATGAAAAGTTTACCTAAAGTTTGTCAATTTCACACAGCCCCTCCTGAGTGAGGGGGTTTGTTTGATGTGAGTGATCCCTCCACCCACTCAGCCTCCTCTTGTCAATCCATCACAGTGAGAGGTGAGGAGAATAGGGAGTGGATTGAGTTTCTGCAGGCTGGAAGACGATCCTCAAGAATTTCAGCAGAGCTGAGCTTGGGTCTCTGTCAGTGTCACCTTCAAGTCTGATGGGAGTGATGATGCCTCAGAGTCCACCGCCTGCCAGAGGAGAGACCGACTCGAGTGTGGACATCTTGTCTTAGATTACACTGTTTGTATGTAACTGTGTGCATGGTGTTTCAGTCTAGACTATGTCTTGAATTAATGCCGTTTTCTTTACTTGTGTTCTTTTTTCAACATTAAATCCCATATTTTGGGTTGTATTAGTGATGCATTTCATGCACTGAAATAACTAGTACACCACAGACCTCCAAGAGTGAACAGACCATCACTCCATACATCAGGAAGTGCATTCATGACGTCACTGTCTCCAGAACCATCACCATTCGGCTCTGTCAGAGACAATGGCTGACATTGCCTTCAGAGCTGGGACAAGGCAAGCCTGAGGATAGGAAGGTTTAACCAGTGATGAGGGATTCAGACCACAAGCCCTCATCACAGACCCACAATAAATCCACCTCCCTGCTGAACGAGCTAAATGACTTTTTTGCCCACTTTGAAAAAGACACAAGACCCCACCCCCTCCTGGTAAACAGGTGTTGGGTCTAACCCCAGACAGTGTGAGAAGATCCCTCTAAAGGATCAATAGTACATAAAGCCTCAGGCCCTGAAAACATTCCAGGCAGAGTTTTGAGAGAATGTGCTGTGGAACTCAAAGGATGTCTTCACAGACATCTTCAACACCTGAATGAGCCAAGCTGTTGTCGCTACATGCCTCAAAACCACAGCCTGCTTCAACAACTACCACCTTGCACTCACTCCCATCTCCATGAAGCTCTTCTTGTCTGCCCTTCCCACCTCTCTAGAATTATCCTAACTTGCATATCATTCGTATGCTGTCCACTCAGACCAGCGACTCCTACATTAGGATGTTGCTCATATACTTTCAACACAATCATCCCCCATCAGTTCATTTACAAAGGATCGTCGGTTGGTGCTCAGTACCTCACTGTGCAACTGGCTGACCAGCCCCCAGGCAGTTCAGGTTCGCAGGAATTATCCTCAGCACAGGAGTCCCTCAAGGATGTGTGCTAAGTCTCCAACATACTGCTTCAACTGCTTTTTCCTAGTCTGCAGATGACACAACTGTGGTAGGTGACATGATCAGCAGTGATGAGACTGCCTACAGGAGTGAGGTGAGCTACCTGGTCGTGTGGTGCAAGGACAACAATCTCCATCTGAGTGTGGGGAAGACCAAGGAGATTATGGTGGCCTTCAAGAGAGTGGGCCCATAGCATGCCCCTGTGACCATCAATGGTGCTGCCATGGAGAGGGTGACCAGAACTAAATTCCCTGGGATGTGCATCTCTAAAGACTGGTCATGGAGCACCAACACTGCATCACACCCATCTCACAGCTTGCTAGGCTGTGACGCCTTGGGGCCAGAACCAGCAGACCTATGACCAGCTACATCCGCCAGGCTGTGAAGAAGCTCAACTCTCTTCCAGCTCAAAATTTCAATTTGGCTGTCAGTTTGGCATTTAGCTGCAAAATTCCCAATAAAACTGACTTTGACTTTGAGGTGGAGCATTCTTCTATTCACATTTATATTTGAGCCCCCAAAGCACAAAGCCAGTAGAACTATAATCTGTTTGTGCAGGTTTTTATTACAAACTAGGATCATGTCACAACAGATTCTGCAAAGATAATTACACTCTGACTAACAAAAGATTTTTTTACATCTTGGTTGTGCAATCTGTAATCCTGGTCTACACTGCAGTCCTCAACCACCTGTTTCTTTGTTCGAGATGGAAACAGTTCCGTGTTTTCCCACTTCCCACTCCTTCTAAATGCTACAATCATTTCCTTTGTATTGTTCAAGGTAAAGGTCAGGTGGTTGCTCCCACACAATGCCACAAGTCGGTCCTATTTATCCAGCCTTTACTGACACAGCCCTTGACTGCAGTCGTCTCAGTATTTCTGAGGAGTACAGGAGATCCACTGAAACACTTTTGGACTGGCCTCATTTCAATGTTTGTGTAAAATAGCAGTGCTCAGATAATAATAATAATAATAATAATAATAATAATAATAATAATAATAATAATAATAATAATAATAATAATGGATTGGATTTATATAGCGCTTTCCATTATTCACGCACTCTCACATTCACACACTGCTGATGATGGTAAGCTACTATGTAGCCACAGCTGCCCTGGGGGCATAATTTGGAATCATAGGATGTCCAAGGAAGGTCCTGATTTTTTCGCCTCTGATTGGCTAGTAGGGCTCTCTTACGATTGGCTATTTCATTTAGCAGCAAACGGTCTTCCCTACCAACAACAGAACAGCTGTTTTGGGGAGTTTTGTAAAGAAAATGTGAACTTAGCGCTATAATAACTGTTCTGTCCAGTTTTTCTGTTTCTTTTATAAAAAAAAACTGAAAAATGTAAAATGTGAACTTCTAATAAATCTTGTTGCATTTATCACATTGTTGAATTTACTTCATATCTGTTGGCTCTCAAGCATTGAGGCTATCTTATTAAACCAGAATACATAGGCTACACATGTGTGCCTTACCTGGTATGAAATCTAATAAAACTGCCCTATTTTGCCCAGCTGTGTGCAGCAGGTCTGTTTCTCTTCTAGAATAATGAAAACAGGTGAAAAATAGATCTAAATCATAATCAGCTTTGAATTACATTTAGATTAAATGATACATGAGAGATGAGAGATGGAGTTTTTTACTTAAGCCTGTTTGGTTGGTGTCCCCCTGGCCACTTGGTGCCCTATGCACAGTATGTGATGCGCGTAGGCGAAGCGCTGGCGCTGGACTGCTCATGTCTCAAAGAAAAGCCCAAGTCCAAATTGTCTAAAGTTCAAGCTGAAGCCGTTTCAAACAACCCCCGTTCCTGAGCTGTTGCCATCTAAGTAGTTTTTCTCTGTCACTGCTCAGACCAATGGACCTGCTACAATGAGGTATGGCTAGACTGATTTGATGAGCTATTGCTATGGTTTGTACAGATTTCTGGCTAGTATGTCATAGAGCTGTATGAAAACATCACCAGAGGATGTGCCACAGGACATGTAGGGGCCATAATTAAAGATAATCACCACTGTGTGGTTCTAGACAGGGTACACAAAACTGAAACACTGATGGCTGCATGTGTGACCATTAAGAAACCAGTTTTTTTTAAGTACTTTGAACAAGTTACAGTATATGAGACTAGTATTTAGATATTAACTGGACAACAGTCCATCTCTTGTGCAAGTGATCCTGTACTCTGACTGAAAGTACTTGTTCTAAGAGGAACCATGCAGTCTCTTCTTGCTGCACCTCTTGTTGGTCGATATGAAATATTCTTACAAACTGGCTAAGTGGAGCAGATGACAGACTATGAATAATTTTGTATTACTGACATACATTTGCATATTTTATGATGTTCTCCCAACCTAATAAGGTATGCTATTGTAGTATTGTGCAGTAGTGAAACTGTGATGTATTTTATCTAATATTGTAATTTTTTGTGTACAGAACAGACAGTGGTTAATATGTGACATGACCATAACATTTATATACAACTTATTTGCTTGCACATTACATAAACACATGGTTATAAAATTCATTCCAAACAGATAGAAATTGTATTTCATCCTCTGATATTACTGACTTTCTTAAATAAGTAAGATATACATATATATAAATATATATATATATATATAAATATATATATATATATATATATATATATATATATATATATATATATATATATATATATATATATATACACACATTCATACATATACCCCCCCAACATAGACACACATGCACACATATACTGTACATACATCTGTGTTTGTATACACACCCAGTAAACCTTCAGTATCCTCATTCTCTTTCACAAAAACTTCTTTAAATGTTTTCTGCCAGTAGATTGTGTTTGTCTTTAAATATGATTTTTATTGTTTGGAATTGCATAAAATCTATAAGTTTTAGCGGTTTTGATTATAAAAACAGTGAATTTGCATGATCTCTGTAACCCACATAGTGAATCCTTATTGCTTTTTTCTGCAGGATGAATGATAAGTGTCTGGTTGGTTCCCAAACTTCTGCACAGCAGCTCAAATATGGAGACATTATTGAACGGTGAATGATAGTGTTTTTGTATCACACACACACACACACACACACACACACACACACACACACACACACACACACACACACACACACACACACACACACACACACACACACACACACACACAGCTTCTAAAACAGACAAAAATGCAAACACACATGGGTTACTTCCTTTCATGGACGCTAAACTCCGCTCTGTGCTATAGTCATAGGTATATTTTTCCAAGTTTGGCATAATTGTTCTCAAAAGAGAACAAAGTATTTCCCATGTTTTCTTTTAACCTTAGCTCAGTTCTTGTATCACCTGGGTCTTTAAATGCACCCACGATCACACGGATTATGTTGGGGTTCTGGTTTACAACTGGTATGTGTCCTTTTAGTGAGTAAAGGACAAAAGCAAAGTCCTTAGCTCTCCTCAAGAAGACATTTGTCACTTTCCATTTTCAACAGCCCTCCATCCTGCTCCCTCTTAGCAGTAAAACAGAGTTCATGTCACCCTGAATTTCCCTCAGGCACACTGATGGCTACATCCCAGACCCCGTCGCCCACACAGTCAGAGAAAAGTGACTGCTCCTTTCATGTTCCACTCTCCCATCACTGATAGTAAAGCTTTATGATCATTCATACGTTTATCGTTTTCAACACTCCCCTTGTCATTTTCTGTATTCTTGCTGTTTATTTCTCTTACTTATTCACATTTCCCAACAATACTCAGCCTTGAGTTACATCACCTTTCCTGATTGCTCACTTTCACCGTGAGGAAGAGGCCTGTGAAATTTCCCACAGGGTGATTCAACACAAGTTTGCTTCTACCGCGAAGGAAATGGACTTGTTTCTGAGGCATTGATTTCCTCGCAGCATAATGGGGAAGGAGATGGCAGCGAGGTGAAGGCTAAGAGCCCGGCGGTCGATAACGTATCTCCTCATCGCAATTCCAGATGCTCCCCGAACAGGCTTCAGTGTCCCAAAACGGATGCTAACTCTCATCAGGTGACAATGAATCAAGTAATTAAGCAACTAAAAGAAATGGCAGGGATCATGTCATGTTCATGAAGGGTTTATATGGAATAGGTTTGAAATTTACATCACAGGAAATGAGAGGTTAGATGTGGCTCTTTAGAGGGAGTGGCAGGCCCAAAGAGATCAACAACAGCAGTTGTAGTAATTTTGTTAACATTATTAACACTGATTGATTTTTTGAGTTTTAAATAAGTAAGATCCTTCAAGTAAGGAAATAACGATGCTATTTCTTATATGGAAATACATTTTTAATTCATGGAAAATTCTGGTTTTGGTCAGAGAGTTTGGTAAGGTTTTGAGCTTCATTTCTTTCTCATGGTGTCTTTGTTCAGGTTGCATCATAAATGTTTGCATTTCTTTTGGATTTCTCACTTTTCTTTGTTAGAATGCAGATTTTTTTTTTATCTTCTGCCTTCAGCATCTTATTCTGCATCTTCACATTACAGCACGAATGCTGAATAAATAAATAAATATTGGATTATTACTAGCCCTAATGAGCTAACTTGGGTATTTAGGGTTAGGGTTAGGGTTAGGGTTAGGCCTCGCATTACAAGTGTTCGGCCATTTTGATTCTCTGAACTTTCGTTGTCCCTGCTGAAAAAACCATCATAGACCAGCGTAGGTGTTACCAGCATATGTTGTCCTTTGGTGCTGGTTTAGCTGGTGAACCAAGATGGGATGCTGGTCTAGCATCCCATCACCAGCATTCCATGCTGGACTGGCATACCAGCACCAAAACACAGCATATGCCTAGCTAGTCTATGCTGTTTCTTCAGTGGAGATGTCCTCTGTTTATTTGTGTTTGGATGTTTATTATGGAATTATTGAACAAAGATGGCAAGCTGTGGTATTCATTGCACTAATAGACCATCTAAGAAGTCTGCTTACAGTTTTTTACAGACGCTAGGACCCATTTCTCAATACTTAGGTCACGTTTGCAAAACTCTACATACACTGTGCACAACAGAAGTCTATGTGGGCTAAACTGAGGATCAATTATCATTGTTTTGGCACAAAATGCATTCAATGCCTACATCTCTCAAATGTCATGAATTCTTTTCTCACTCAGACACAACAACTGCCAAAAATCATTGTACTAACAGGTCATTTTGCACGTGTTTACATACTGTTTACAAAACTGTTAAACTTATGTTCAAAACAATAACATGATGCAAAACTGAATAAGACAGCAAAGTTCAACAGCAATATTTTATTGTAACATATTTTAAATCTAAAAATGCAGTTTAACCAGCCACAGCTGATTCTCATAGATGAACATCTGCAGGTGTTACTCTTTCAATTTCTATACAAAAGGAGAAAACTGCTGAATAGGTTTGCATTGTGATGTAAACATGAACCCAGCCAGAAACAGAGAAGTGGCTGAAAGAGGAGGAAGAGAGGCTGGAGAGGGCGAGGAATACGTATGCGTGGTGGAAGAAGAATACGAGGAAGATCAAGAGCTGTAGTCTCAGATGAGATCAGAGCTACTGTAAGTGATCATGGAGTACAGGGGTTCCCATTTTTATTTTTCTTTACTATAAGGACCCCCTTGCCCATGTCCAAGACAAGCCAGGACCCCCAAACCCAACTCCTTCACACATAAACACATTACTGTAAATGTGATCATTTACAAAATTTATACAGATGTGACAGGGTGAGCATGCCGTCTGTATCCCGATTGATCATGCGCCTGGGCTGCTTGGCCACAGGGATATCCCTTTGGTTGACTGGTTAACACGCATGACTCTCACCCAGAGGTCTGAGGTTCAAATCCTGCCTAGGACCTTGTTTTGTCCACCTTGCCACACAGACATACAGAGTTATAAATTTTATATGGAGTTCTGATTATACTGTAGGGTGTGTTACTATTGGGATATTATAAATGTAATTTTTACAAATAAAATCTTGCTAACCTCACAACCTCAGCAAAGACAAAATTGTGGGGACCCCCTGCAATCTTGTGGGGACCCCAGTTTGGGAACCCCTGATGTAGTACATCATGGTCTCTCAATGAGAGAGGCTGGTCAGAGAGTGCAGCCAGATCTGCAACGCTCTGCAGTGACATCTATAGTTAGAGTTGTCCAGCAAACCAACAGGTAACTTGTGTTCTTGTATTTTGGAATTACTTAGTGCAAAAAATAAATAAATAAATAAATAAATAAATAAATAAATAAATAAATAAATAAAAAAACAACATAAAACATTGACAAATTCTGCATCATGTCTGATTCATTCCAGTAACATATATTGCAGTTATAAACAGAGATGTGTCCTTGTTCAGAAAATGTAAAGCTACATGTTGTTAGTGTTTTTTAGGTCATTGTTTCGTGGGTGACAAAGTATGTTTGTCAGCTGTCAACCTTTGCTAGTGTTCTGGAAGAATGAGTTGATTTGAGACCTGATTGAAGTGTTTTGGTAGTTGTAGTGCATTTTGAATGAAATGTAGTGAAATGAACTGCTTTGCCAAGCTGAAAGTCAGTTAGGAGAACTGTATGTAGAGTTTTGCAAACGTGACCTAAGTATTGAGAAATGGGTCCTAGCGTCTGTAAAAAACTGTAATTAGCCTTTCGCCGGCCCCGCCCCCAGAACGGCTATTGTCCAATCACACATCATAGCAACCGTTACTATCCGACAACTCCAAACAAAATGATGAAGCTAAGCCTAATTTATACTACTAAGCATTAGCCTCGATAGTAGTCGCGTCTCCTTCGTTTCCCTTCAGAACCTCCTCATCGACCTCAACCAGCAACAGTCAAGCATGAGTGCTCCCCCCGCCCGCGGCTGGGCGGAGTCCGTCTCCCAGACTATCCAAGACCCTTTTAGATAAGACACACCGTGCCGGCAAATCAGAGTAATATCACCTCAACCGTGTGTCTTATAAACGCACATTAAGCCTATTGGCGCAACAGCGGGTGGTGTCATGATCACGTGATGAATTAATGCCGAGCTCCGGCCGGGAACTATTGAAAATGAAAGTAAACAAGGGCTTAAGTTTCTTTTTGTAAACAGACTCAGCTGAGATGATCAACTGGAGCGATGCAGAGCGCCGGGAGCTTTTAGAGCTGCCTGCTGCTCAGATCATCTGACATCTGACACCTGACAGCTCACAGGGACACCGCATCGCCGCCACCGCTCACCTATCCACGCGTCCCCGGACGCCGCCTTCTCCCGAAACCGACACTAATATATCCCTCCACTGCATACTGTAACCCTTTTGCCTCGATCTGGATGATATTGAGGAGGAATTGCTCCAAAAAATGTCGCTGACACGCATCTGTCTACTTCTTTCCATCGCGGAAATCTGCGGAGCTGCAGTATTTGATCCACTTATTGTCGGACTTGGCAACAGTAACTAAGGGGGGGCGGGGCTCGGCCAAAGGTCAATTTTTATCGATAAGTAAAATTATCATGACAATTGTTCCAGAGCCCCATGGCGGCGGCAACCTCATGGAGCTCCCGACTGCTGCAACTAATGAAACTCAAATTTTTCTTATTTACATTAAAGGTACAATATGTAAGAATGACGTAAGAATGACATCCTGTGGTCAAATTTTGTTACTGCAGCCCATTTTCAAAACAAACTAGTCACTTTCTCACTACTATTCCGTCGCCAGTTACAGATCAGCACCAGAAGATTCTACATGACGAGCGAAGACGAATCATATACAGTAAGTTGATAAGTAGATAAATATGTAAGCCTCTAGCCTTCTTTACCCGATATTAGAGTAAAACAAAAAAAAATGCAGTGGCTTCTTAGGGTTTCAAGAAATAACTTCTGGGTCGCTCCTGTTAGGATCTTTATAAAACTCTGCAGAGTCAAATTACAAATGCAGCAGCGTTAGATCGCACAGGCACAACCCTGCAGGCTCACAGATTGTAAATAAAGACTATGTTTTTGAAAGGAGAAAGCATGAAGTGCTAAATGTTAAACAGTTTTTGTAGAAATGTTTTGGCTTTACCTTTTGCCAGGATATTTTGTTCATATTCCAAATAATAGATTTAAATAAGATCCCAATGTCTGCTGTTTGTTTAATATACTGCCCAGCACACGTCAGTGGTACATGACTGAGGATCTCTTCAGTAAGACTCCTGAAAACATGTAGGAATGTAGCAAGGTTCTGCAAAATCTAAAGTCTCCCTGCCTATACCAAACTTTCCACTTGTTTTTCTTCACTGAAAACAGACGTTTCTTTTCCAGCCAGCTGCAGAAGCATCAGTGAGCAGCTCTAACTCAACCTGAATGGACAGATAAGACTATCTCACTGGCTTGGTGGATCCAAACCTTCTTAGAAATCTAACAATCCTGTAAAATGTTTACTGCAGACTAAAAGAACAGTAAATTAGGGAAGATCTAGATTCCGTAACTGTTAGACTCAAAGAACGGCTCGATATGGGAGGAGAAGCCCGCTCAGTGCCTTTTTTGGTAATTGGTGTGATCTTGTTCAGTGGTTTGGGCTGCTTGTGTGAGCCTGTGGATGACAGGGTGGACAACGAGGAGGTGAGAATGCCCAGGTCACCTCACCTGATCT
This sequence comes from Aphyosemion australe, assembly GCA_006937985.1. NCBI lineage: Eukaryota > Metazoa > Chordata > Actinopteri > Cyprinodontiformes > Nothobranchiidae > Aphyosemion > Aphyosemion australe. The sequence goes on from SSNS01000090.1 coordinate 652,892, forward strand.
TTATCATGGTGGACGACCAGGGCTACGGAGACGTCGGCTATCACGGCTCTGACATCAGCACTCCTGCAATCGACCAGCTGGCAGCAGAAGGAGTCAAGCTTGAAAATTATTATGTCCAGCCGATCTGCTCACCATCTCGTAGTCAGCTCATGACCGGACGGTGAGTTTACTATCTCTAATGTAATTATGTAATATGTGTTAAAGCTGCAATAATACTTTTTTCAATTACAAACAACTCAGAATTACAGTGAAATGTATTTATCAAAATATCAACTTGTGTATGACTCATCTTGGTTCATCATCTAGAATCTTCTGGCGCTGATCCATAATTGGCAACCATCTTTTGTTTTAATACATGTACTGCAGTACCCACATTTGACCACAGGGTGTCATTCTTACTTCATTCACCTTTACATTAAAGCCACACTTTGCAAATTTTCATATTTTTAAATTATTTTCTTGAGCCAGTTTGTGCTAAAATGACCCTTTACAGGGTTCATTAAATGTCACTCAGACCCTCACCGCCCTCTGTGGTCAGAATACCACACTTGCAACTTCAGAGTGGCGGGCTGCTCCCTGCTGGACTTAGAAAAAGGAGCTGACATGTCTGGTGCTGCAGTCTGCTTCCAGCATGTTTCCTGCATGCTTTAGATCGTGAACACAGCTGATTTGTTTGATTTAGTGATGAACCGCTACTGTAGACATTAATGAAGGCTGAGGAGACATTTCAGCAGTTAGATTAAGGTGTTAAAAAAAATGAACGCACAGCGAGTAGACAGGTTTTATTTTTGCTTTCGCTAACAAACACTAGGGGGTGCTAAAAACAAGCCAAAACTGCCAAGTGTTCCTTTAAGACCTCTAAAACAGAGTTTTTCACTTTGACATAAATTTGGGGTAATTTTCAAACTTTAAAATGAATGTGGGTCATGCTTTGGTGTCTTCTAATAAAGTCCTTCTGTGGTGCCAGTTACCAAATTCACACTGGACTTCAACATTCAATCATCCGGCCACGTCAGCCTCTTTGCCTTCCCCCAGATGTTCCCACTCTACCTCAACATCTGGTTGAAGCTGGATACAACACGCACATGGTAGGAAAATGGCACCTAGGATTCTGCAGACCGAGCTGCCTGCCAACGGGACGTGGATTTCAGAGTTTTCTGGGGACTCTGACTGGCAGCGGAGACCACTTCTCCTATCAGAGCTGCGATGGGGCTGAAGCTTGTGGATTTGACCTGCATGATGGGGACAAACCTGCCTGGGAGATGAAAGGGAACTACTCCACCCTGCTTTACATTGAGAGGTGAGAGTAAACATGTTCATGCATTCAGAAAGTAAACAAATCTTGAAATCTTCTTTTTGTCGTAACAGAGTGAAGCAGATCCTGAGGAGCCATGACCCCAATACACCTCTGTTCTTCTACCTGTCCCTTCAGGCTGCACACACACCCCTGCAGGTACCTGATCATTTTCTGCACCGCTACGATTCACAGAATAACCGCCACAGGCGTCACTATGCAGCCATGGTAAGCTGTCTGGATGAAGGGGTTGCACAAGTTGTCGAAGAACTGAAGACCACTGGGCTCTATCAGAACTCGGTACTGATCTACTCATCTGATAATGGTGGGCAGCCACTCTCAGGAGGGAGCAACTGGCCATTAAGAGGAGGCAAAGGGACGTACTGGGAAGGAGGTGTCCGAGCAGTAGGGTTTGTCCATAGTCCACTTCTAAAGAGGAAAGGTGTTGTGAGCAGAGCACTTATCCATGTTTCTGACTGGTATCCCACGTTGCTCGGACTTGCCGGGGCTCTGCAGCCTAACCACACCCTGGATGGTCATAACGTCTGGAGTAGTATCAGCGAGGGCCTACCCAGTCCTCGCTCTGAAATCCTTTTCAACATCGACCCTGTGTCCAGGAAACCTGGAGAGCCATATGACAAGGCATTATTCTGCAACGGCTTTGGGATCTGGGACACAGCCATGAGAGCCGCATTGAGGGTTGGCGACTGGAAGTTGTTGACAGGAAACGTGGGTGACGGGGACTGGATCCCGCCGCAGGCACTTCCAGATGGTCCAGAACGGTGGCAGAAACTCGAGAAGCGTCGCACTGAGCTGGGAAAGTCCGTGTGGCTGTTTAATATCAGCGCTGACCCGTATGAGAGGTCGGACCTCGCGGAGGCTCGGCCAGAGGTGGTGAAACATCTGCTCACTAGGCTGGCAGAGTACAACCAGACTGCTGTGATGGCCAGAAACCCACCAGATGACCCCATGGCGGACCCAGAACTACGTGGAGGGGTGTGGGGCCCCTGGCTGGGCCTAGAGGGGCAGGAGGGAGACAAGCATGATGATGAACGCAGGAAAGAGAAGATGTTAAAGATAAAACATTGCAGATTATGCAAATTAAAAGCCCTTTTCAAGAAGGTGGGGTCACGCCTGCAAAGACACACCATATTCTAGATTTCTGTTCTTATGATTTTTAGTTTACACTTTTCTTTTTTGTCACTTTTTGTTGTGATTGTTGAATTTTTGATGTTTAAAAGTTGGAATTTTATTCATTTTCACATTTTTTCAATTATAAAAAAATAAAGTCATTTAGTGAGCTACATTTCAGACAATTCAGACCCTGATTCAGAAGAAAAACAACCAAAAAAGCCGACCGACGGAAAAAGCACAAGTGAGGCGGACGACATAGACCCACGGTTAAAAAGTGAAGGTCTGCAGATAACCGGGCAGCCAGATAGATGAGCCCACTTGGCGTTGTGTCTGGCTGCGTAAGATGACTCACCCTGAGTCCTGCGGCCAGACTGCAGCACAGGCACTGTGGTCCACAGCTGGACTGAGCAAGGAGCAACGTGCGCATCACTCTGCATTTACTTCTGTTTTTTGGGAACGGCTAGATTAGTGCAGATAGGGTCAGAGATGGTACATGTGGAAGCAAGGCCTGAAGTGACCTCTCAGTGTTTCATCTCGTAATCATGCAAGAGGACTCGGATGACACAAAGACCAGAGGGGAATATCAAATGTCAGCTTATTTCCTTCTTTTTTATTTTTGTGTCAGACATCAGAATCATCGCTTTTTTTGCCAAAGAAAATGGTGCACAAGTAAAATCCTTAGTTTTTACAGATCGGTGATGCCCTGATTTTCTTTTTTTACAATTTCCCAAAAAGTGTGTTAAATTATTACAATTTCTTCTTCACGGTTTGTTCCAAGACCTTGAGTGAGTTATTGAAAAACACTGAATATGACAGTCTGACACACACTAAGTGTTTTAGCCCCGGTAAGGTGATTCCCACAGTTATGTGCTGAAACTTGTTCAACTGAAGGATGATTCATATCTCAGATCTTGGGCTGAATGGTATTTTACTTTTTAAAGGTCTCTTTTTTTCTTTTTTCAATACATTTTCAGTGGCCTCTTGTAGAAAGGAATGCCTTGTGTTGTTTTCTGTGGGAAAAAAAGCTCTGGCGCTCTTGTTTCAAGGGGTTGAAGATTCTTGGGGGGGCAGGATTTTGAGTCTTACTCATTCATGATATATAAAAAGCTTCTGATTGGCTAACAACAATGCCACTCTTCTGCTGCTTTCATTTACTTGTCATTTCTGTGTAAAAAAAATGCAATGTTGATGTTTTATATCCAGAGCGGACTAGGAGGTTGCTGTCGTTTCTCCGTTCAAGCGCTGGGGTGGAGGTGGAGGTGGCGGTGGGGGTGGGGGTGGAGTCTGTCGACAGTCACCAAGTGAGCTAGTTCAGCTGCCAGGCCACAAGGAAATGTCCTTGTGCTCCCGATGGCCAGTCCACCACTGTTGCTAATTGTTAGCTTCTACTAGCTGAAGCATGCTCCGCTCTCATCTTTTTGTGGGCGGTCACAAGAGAAGGTGGGCGGGGCCATGAATGCAAAATTTCCCCTGTGACATAAAAGAGGCTTTTTCTGACCCAAACGTTTTCCACCTATTTCCTTTCTGTGGCTAATGAAGGTGATATGGGTCGAAGACAACTCAGAGTGGCCCATCATAAGATCATAAGATCAAGAATTATACGTTTTCTCAGTGAGCGCGCCCTTTAAAGTAACTACTTTTAGCTCATGTTAATTTTCAGTACTTTGATTTTTGATAATTTTTTTATCCCAATTTAATTTTTAACCTTTTATTACTCATTTTTGTCTTCCTTTACTTTTTTGTTATTTTATCTTTTTTCCCCATTATATATATATATATATATATATATATATATATATATATATATATATATATATATAAAATCTTTTTTTTTGTTCTTGTGAAGCGCCTCATGACTTTTATCTTGCGAGGTGCTATATAAAAATTTGTTTCTTCTTCTGCTTCTTCTTGCCACACAAAAACTGGAAACAAGAGAAGTAGTTGCAAAAAAATACTTCTATTTTATATTTTTCAATGGTAAACCACATTTAATGTGTTTTGTTTAATCTAGTGTAATTAAAATGTCTAGAAATTTGTCATAATTTGAATTTATTTCATTATTTTCATGTTTGAAATAATTTTGTGTTGAAAAAGTTTGTTGCATATTAAAATTTAGTTTTATTTGCTGTTCTTAACCCCTTGAGCCCTAGGCCATTTTACAGAGATTTTCTCAAAAAAGACGTGCCCAAAATTAGTTGAGTATATCTCAAGAACTGCAAGGTGTTTTGGTATCAAAATGAGGGTAGGTCTCTAGAGATTACTCTAAATTCATAAAAAGCAACACTTATGTCACTGTTTGAGAGTAACAGGATTTGGAACAGAGCAGAAATGAGAAAAAAAAATTCCGCCTAAGAAAAATCCTCTTGATGATGTTCAAAATCTGTTAAAACATTTTTTTATAATTCTTAAATAATAGAATAAATAATAAAAATGTGAATAATATATATTTTAAATATTTTTAGAAGCAAATTAGAAGCCAAACAGAAATGTTGAAAACTTTAAATCCTTCTAAAATCAGCATTTGGTTGGTTTGTCAGAGTTGAGAAAATGTGCAAAAAGCCAAAAAGTCAATGTTATATCAGTTCTTTTCATCTAATGTGAAACTTGCTTGACGTTTAACGTGCCACAGACCCGGTCATCAGCTTGCTTTTGTTAGAACAGCTGGTGACGTGCTGGACTTGAGAGGAACAGAGTCATCCAAATGAGCGTCATTCACCTGGATGCAAGTCTGCACAAATGGACTCTGGGCGTCTGATTCTGTGTGATGTATCAGTGTGTTGGTGCAGGCAGCGTCTCTGTGATGGGAGCAGATCAGATAGGACTCTGTTGGTCTACTCAGTAAACAACTCTAGTGCTGTTAGTGTGTAGAAGCTCACTCCTTGACCCTAACCTTAAGATGTTTGTGTGTCTCAAGCACTTTGGAGTGTTTCTGGAGGTGAACGTCAGTAACAATCCTACACACTGCAGCAACAAGTCTGCGGATTTCTCCCCGGTGGTTTAATAATGAATATTCAGCTGTCCTGCTCCACCATCATTTTTCCCCTCCGGTTAGCACACACACTCTCTCTCCCTGCCGTCTCATCGCCGTGTCCCTCAGCTCCTTGCTCATTCTCTCTGCAAACCACCCTCCTCGTTTTTCTCACTTTGCTCTGCATCCTACTCACTTGTTAGAGGCTCATTTAGGAGCTCAAATTGGAGCTGTGTGGAGGAGGGAGGAAAGAGATCCTCAGGGGGTGCAGGTGGGGGGCCGTCACGTCCTCAAGATCTTGTAAAAAAGATTAAAGTCTGATTTTGAAAAGTGCATCGCATCTAAATAATCTATGTCTACTTAAAATAACGAATGCATGAATGTTTGATTGTTCTCAAATACAAAGTAATTACATCTGATGGCCTAATTATAAAAAACAGAGTATGCATATTTAGAGAAGTGCATTTAAAAAGGGTCAAACTGAGAAGAAATTTACTTTTTTTTCCTCCAAATAGAAACATGGGTATTCTGTGAGCCTGTTGTATTTTGCTAGCCTGGCAAGCCATCCTATATATGTGAATAACGCAAGAATTTGGTCTAGTTCACTAGGCTAGTATTTTGCAGCTGCACAGAAAAAAAATCCTAATTTAATTATTTTAGTTATGAAACGTGCATTAAAGCTAGTTAATAATTAGTTTACACCAAGTACAATGAAGCTGAAATCAGGTAAATGACTCACTTATAGAATTACCCTCTAACATTCTGCATTTGGGTTCTTCCATCACCCCTTTAAAGCAACATTCCGCAACTTTTACACCTTAAAATTATGCTTTTTTGTAAAGTTTTTGCGTCATAGTATTATCTATTATGTTCATTTTCATACCTGTGATAATGTTGGGGGGTCCCACGTCTGTTTACTGCGCTATACAGTTTTTGTGCTTTGGGTAGCGACGGAAGTACTGACTGGGTGTCATTTTACGGCAGAATATGGCAATCCAAAGGGATAAAAAAAGCGCGAGTTCTAAACGCGCGTTATGTCCGCCAAAAAGCGCGTCTTGAACGCCAAAACGCTTGTTCAAGACGCACGTTTTGGCGGACATAATGCGAGTTTAGGACAAGCAGTTTTTTCATCCCTTTGGCTTGCCATAATTGTATAACGTAGACTCAGTGTAGCAGCAGCAGATTCACCAAAGAAAGCTAGAAATCTCTTATCAGAGCAATATAGGAAAAGAAAAGAAGAACATGATAGAGCAAAGACCAGAGCTATTATTGGGCCGTATTTTCCTCGCTGGAGAGCTCTTTTAGAAAGAAAGGCATGAACTACGGACTCTAACCTAGCCGTGCTGCTAATGGCTAGGTAAGTAATAAATGATTTCACCAGGGTTATTGTGTTTGGTCGGGCATAAAGTTGTTATACAGTCCTGATAAAACTATTTATTCAATGTGTGGAGGTGGAAAAGTTTGTTTTCGTTGTTTTGCCTGACATTAGGAATGTAAACATGCCTCTTATGCCCGAGAGAGAGATTTAATGTTATGACAGTGACGTTACGCAGCAAGCCTCTAGAGGGCGACAGAGACCATATACCTGCAAAGTTGCGGAATGCTGCTTTAAGACTGGGTTGTCCTCTTAGTCTTTGTTATTGCCATTCGTCTTTATTAAGTGTCCATTAGGCTGACGTTTTCTGCAGAATCTAAATAAATCCCTAAAACCTTTAATTTTTTTTGCCACTCATAAAAAACTGCTTTAAACTGAGGGGTACTGAAGCTAAAGGCCCATTTTTGCTGAGAAAATCCAAGATTTTTTTTCTTTTGGGACACCGGTGGAGACAATCAGTGGATGCCCACACATCTGAGTCCCTGTTGGCTGGCAGAAATAAGGCGCTGTCAGAGGATATACATCATGTAGGAGGTGTCATGCCAACACACACACATTCACGTGGGAGACGTCGTTCAAAGTCAGTTAAGCTTAAATCTCATTACTGAAATCACAAAGTTAAACACAATTATCTTCCGAGTGTGTTCCAAGTGTGTTTGTTCCATTTAATGAACTGTTTCTATATAATGATGATGAAAGTAACCACAGTCCTTTCTGGGCGGTCGTTCAGTGCGAGAGTGGTGTCACGACTTGCACGCGACACGCTGAAAAGAATTCCTGGCACCATCCCCTGCCTCCTGTTAAGCACTCAAGTCGCCCCGATGTGCTGTTTAAATCTTACTGGGGACAACGTGACGATCGGGTAACTACAAAAGAAAGGGGATAGATTTACTTTAATGGGCCGTCCGTGACAGAACGATCCTGAGGAAGCTGTAAAGGTTGAAAGATTAACTGACTGGCTGTCAGAGGGCAAAAGCAGCTCGCCAGCAGACAGGAAGGTTTGACTCCAGGGTGTCTGTCAACACATAAACGCCTAAAAGGAAGTCTTGTGATGTTGCAGCATGAGGGAGGAGAGATGCACACAGCAGCTATGAGCCAAGTTGAAAACATTCTTGTTGAATGAGTCACTTGCCTTTGGCCCTTGGAGCTCCACAACACAGGTTTTACAGCGCATGGACTGTGAGGAGGTTTGCTGGAGCCTAGAGAAAAACTGGAAGAAGACTTTGAAGGCCTCATCCTGTAGTGTTGCTCAAATGACTTCAAGACTGTATTAATATTCAGAGAAAAATGAAAGGAAACTTGCTTTTTAAAAGTTTAAAACTTAACAAAAATGATCAGAATTGAAGAGAACCTGCTAGTTTTATGTTTGAAAAGTTGATTTGGATTAATTCTGTTATGTTTTAAGTGATAATTATTAGGTCTTGATTCATAAATTCTTGTAAATAAGTTATGTTTAAAGGGATATTCCAGTGAAATTTAGTCTGTTGCCATATTCCCCAGAGTTAGATAAGTGGGGAAAAGCATTTTGTAACCAGCCCAGTCATTCTCCTGTTTGGGCAGTATTCAGTTAGCCTTAGCTTAGCATAAACAATGTAAGTGAATGGTAACAGCTAGCATTCCGTGTGAAAAAGTGATGAAAATGACTCAATAATGATCCTAATTTTTCTTGGTGACTTCAATAATCATATTAACTGCAAATAAAAATAATGATTAAACATTTTAAATGGTATACAGTAAACCTAATGACAGTAAACGGTGAGTATTTTAGGCCACTGTATCATGTTCTTGCACCTTTTTAGCGGTGCTTTGTTGTTATGGTCCCAAGTCTAAATTGCCTACTGTAATTCCTTCATATTACTTATTTTCATTTGCAGTCGATGTCACCAAAAAAAATTAAGATCTTTATTAAGTCATTTTCATGGCTTTTTCACACAAAATGCTAATTGTTACCATTCACTTACATTGTTTATGCTAAGCTAAAGCTAACGGAATACTGCCAGATTAGGAGAATGGCTGGGCTGGTTACAAAATGCTTTTCCCCACTTATCTAACTCTGGGGAATATGTCACCAGACTAACTTTCACTTAGGGGTGGAATATCCCTTTAAAAATTTGTTCTCCAGTCTTCAAAATGTTGTGTTTCTATTTGGGATTTTTCTTTTGTTGGTATTCTGGTTTCTTTCAGCTTTCATCATCCTGCTAATTTGTTTCTGCCAGTCCTTTTTGTTTGTCTTTGGTCTTCTTCGTGCTGTTCTTTATGAGTGTAATTCTTGTCTTTCTTTGTATCAAACTACATATTTTGGTTCTCAAAGAACATTTGTAGTTTATTTTTCTTCACCTATATGTCTGTGGAGTTTAGGGTTCTTGTTTTTTTAGTAAATCATGAAATTTTCGTTTGCATTTGCATTCAACATTAAAGACAGAAGTCACAAATTAGAAAAAATTTAAATTGAAAAATGAAGTAAATTTTTTTAAACCACCAAGCAAAAGTTATGTTCAGGCGCTTGTCTCCTATTTGGTCATATTTAAAGTTAAGCTTCAGAGTTTGAGATTTAAGTCTTGAGTCACAATGAAATAATTTCATCTTGTCTGTATTTTGTCACGGATAATGTCAGATACACCAATGAAATGTTAGAGGCATGTCCATTCTTAATACCAAAGGTGCAGTGGTGCTGCATGTGGCCCCAAGCAAAGAGTGGTGTCAAGTAAGTTACTTAAGTAGGAATTTGTGGTATCAGTAATTATCTATTAGATGATACATTTTACTTCTTCTCCTTACATTTCATAAATAGTTACTAATAATTACTATATTTATTTTTGCCAGACAAACGACACCATCCATTGAGAGTGAATCTGAATGAGGTTCTGACACCCTATTGGTTTGTCCTCAATCTATTGCTCACTGTGCCCGACAGAAACTATGGTACAGTCCAGCGAGGACATTTTATCATTCATTTTTGCCATAACTAATGTACCCTGAGAAAACTATACAAGTGTAATTATTACCAAGCTTACAGTTTTATCATCTGCTGCTTTCACAGATTCTTGCAGCTCCTGGATGTACATTTACATCCCAACCGTAAATTAAACCATAGTATCTATACCTCTACCTGATTAATGAGTGTGAATACTTTTGACACCTCTGTTTAATACCAAGTAAAATAGGGGTGTTTGCAAACTTCACATTTAAGAGTCATGAGCTTAAAAATGCCATGGATGTGCTGTTGTAAACTCCATCGCTACCACCCACCCTTCAACCTGCCACAGCACCGTTCATCCAGGACTCATCTGACGTGCACATCACAGAGAAACGCAGCCATTCAGCAATTAACACAACAGTACCTCTGCACCCCCGCTAATTAGGCTTTCATATCAGACCGGCTCACTGTAATTATGGCACAAACTGGTCGCATTGCTCCTGCACTTGCTCCAAACACTCATTAATCGCTGGCAATGCTCTCCAAATGCTCAGTTCAGAGGCGAGGCAGAAGAAAAACCAGGAGGAAGAGGAGGCATGTGTTTCAGTTTCTTAATCTCTGCATGTTAAACATGTTGTGGGATTTGAAAATGGAAACATTAATCTGAGACTTAAATGTTTTCGTAAAAATATTTATATTGTGATTTTGTAGTGGACGTTGCAGTTTGTAATCATTTTTGGATACATATTTATCTGATGAAAAATTGCACAGCTGTCCATCATTTAGTTATATAGTTATCTGCTAAATTAGGTAAAAAAAGATGTTTTTATTACTCAGCATTTTGAAGGATTTCTTTCACAGTCATAAAATAACAGATCAGGCATAAATATCATATACATTTTTGGAAATGATAAATAAGACTCGTGTTTTCTTTCCCTTGTGGGGCCTCTCCTCTGCATGTTCTCACACGTTCTGTTGCAACCTGCTGTTTCTTTAGAAGGTTGCAGATTGTGTTGCATTCAGAGCCACCTGGTAAAAAAACAAAATCCTTTGATTAGGCAGCCGTTAATGCAGTTAAACGCGTGACACAAATGTGGTCCATCAGTAAGAGAAACTGCACAATAATCATTTTAGAAAAAAATGTTAGAAAATATATGTCAATTTGAAAACTAACAAACCAAAAAAGCTGTCTGCACAGCCCTCTCTACAGCAGGGGTGGTTCTAAGGGAGGGTGGGTCCAGGGGCCAGTGCTACCCTGATTTTATTTTTTATTTAACCTTTATTTATCCAGGTGAACTGTTTGAGAACCACTTCTCATTTACAAACATGACCTGGCCAACAGGCTGCATTAATAAGTAAAACAGTGAATGCATACAATATAGCAAGCTTGGACCCCCCATTGACCCCCCCCCACTGAAGGCAGACCCTAAGCATGAAAGAGTACTGATTTTTAGTGATAGTCTAATGCAAAATGTGAAACCAATGCATGGGAATGCACTGGCAAAGAGATGCTTGGACAAATATTTTCATGCTGTCACTGAGATATATAACTCAATTAACCTATTTTTTTTGCAAAATAGGCCTATATAAATATTGAAACTAGCTGAAAAGCTGTTGTACCTAAAGTAACCGAATTTTTGTAACTAAAATTTGAAATACTTAAAGGTTTTTATTGTTTTCTTACAAACGTGCCTTTCTACCAGAGCAGCTGTCCCAAGCTTGAACCCCCCCCCAGAACCTCCCCTGCTCTACAGCACCGAACACAACTCATTTCGACTTGTTTAACACTTTGATTGAATGTTATCCAATGCTATATTAATATCTTCATAAGATATTCATAGCAGGTCAGAAGATCCTTTACAACATGGCAGGCTATTTGATTTAATTTCCTGTCTCCTGTCAGCGCTGCAGCTTACCGTTTTAAAACCGCAAATCTGCAGCTATTGATTTAGTTCTGATCTCATTCACCTCCATGTGAGGAGTTGTTTTTGTAGCAAGGCAGAACATAATCAAATAGTGCAAAAATATAAACACAATAAAAACAGTTTAAGACATAAAAATACAATGACATGAGGAATGAGGTGATGCAGTTTACGGAGAATACTGCAAAAGTGAGGCAGAATTTTTTTATCGTTATTTTTAAAGCTAGAGTCATGAAAAAGTAAGAAAGGTGCAGGAATAGAAAGTGATGATGATGTTATTCTAAACAGAGCGTTGTCAGCACAGGAAGTCCTCACACACAGACTTAGGGATTTTAGGGTGAATAATGTAACATCTTTTTGTCTCCAGAATTACAGTACGGATCATTTTATGATCATTTATTGGGTTGCCTAATTTAGGGTATAGAAGCCATTTGAGTTGCATTTCATTGCAGCAGTGATTATAGCATTTGGTGGACGTTTATTTCCTGTTCTAGTTTCAGTTTTACCTTTAATTATGCTAATTGACAATGGTATGGTGGAGATAAATAAAAAAAAAACCTCAGTTTACCTCCTCTCACTGGAATGCCATAGAAGATCTAGGGTCGCTCACATCTCCAACCTCTACAGCTTCAGAGAAGAGAACACAAAGAGGTCTCACTCTGCTGATATTTCTGGTTTTAATAACCAACCTGACAGAATAAAGTCACAAACATGAAGCTGTGTCAGTTTTCCATTTAAAATTTGTGTGTAGAAGAAACTGATAGATTTCAAAATTAAATTGTCATTTCTGAGTGATATAAGTTCACTTTTTATTTGTCTGTTGGTATGCAAAATTTTATTTTGCAGTCACTGGAAATGTTGATTTGAGGGGGGAAAAAAATAAATTAAAGTTTTCTTGTGTAAAATTTATAAATATTTACTCTCCCTCCCACCATCAGAGAACTTACTGAAAAGCCTCTGTTTGGAGAAATGGAGTTTATGTCCTTCAGGATTGATAAGCTAATGGCTAGTCCAAGTGCAGCCAAAACAAGAGTTCTGATGAATTAAAAATTAAAAACTTGAAAGCACTTAATGTGATGGGTGAGTCCATGAATGCAAATTTACAGTGTGATGCAGGTCTGTGTGGCTTGTTCTGACCTGAATATTTACCCGTCTTTTCTTTATTTTCTTTCAATGCCTAATCCAGGAAATAGGGGTAGAAGACTGTTTTCACATTCAGCCTGCATGTGACACTCAGAGTGATCGATTGTATTACAAAAATAACAAATAAAAAGCGTTTGCTCCTTTAAGTTTATGGTCGATACAAAACATGTTTATGAAGCTCTGTGTGCAAAATCTGACATGAAGTCATTTCAACAGTTTTCTTCTTGACATTTTCAGTACCTTCCCGAATGAGCCATTTCAGGGCTATTTCGCTTTAAAGCAACATTCCGCAACTTTTACACCTTAAAATTATGCTTTTTGTAAAGTTTTTGTGTCATAGTATTATCTATTATGTTCATTTTCATACCTGTGATAGTGTTGGGGGGTCCCACATCTGTTTACCGCACTATACAGTTTTTGTGCTTCGGGTAGCGCCGGAAGTACTGAATCTGTGTCGTTTTACAGCAGAATATGGCAAGCCAAAGAGATAAAAAAAGCGCGCGTTCTAAATGCTCGTTATGTACACCAAAATGCGTGTCTTGAATGCGCGTTTTGACGCCAAAGGGGGCAAAAACTTGCGTGTTCTAAAAGCGAGCATTATGTCCGCCAAAACGCGCGTCTTGAACGAGCGTTTTGGCGGACATAATGCGAGTTTAGGACGCGCATTTTTTTAACCCCTTTGGCTTGCCATAATTGTATAACGTAGACTTGCTGTAGCAGCGGCAGATTCACCAAAGAAAGCTAGAAATCCCTTATCAGAGGAATATAGGAAAAGAAAAGAAGAACGTGATAGAGCAAGAGCAAAGACCAGAGTTATTATTGGGCCGTCTTTTCCTCGCTGGAGAGCTCTTTTAGAAAGAAAGGCATGAACTACGGACTCTAACCTAGCCGTGCTGCTAATGGCTAGGTAATAAATGATTTCACCGGGGTTATTGTGTTTGGTTGGGCATAAAGTTGTTATACAGTCCTGATAAAACTATTTATTCAATGTGTGGAGGTGGAAAAGTTTGTTTTTGTTGTTTTGCCTGACATTAGGAATGTAAACATGCCTTTTATACCAGAGAGAGATTTAATGTTACGACAGTGATGTTCCGAAGCAAGCCTCTAGAGGGCGACAGAGACCATATAACTACAAAGTTGCGGAATGCTGCTTTAAGACAAAGACTGTTGCTGGCCACGCCCACCCATCCCCTGATTGACTTCTTTGAGGGCAGGGAGGGGTGGTGGTGGTGGTTGGGGGGTTCGTCCCAGCGCTCTAATATTGGGGAGTGGGTTTCCATTTGAGCTCAGTGAGAGGTGTGGGGGGGTTGTCTGTCCAACATCCATGGGTGGGAGTCTATCTTGATAAGGGGGTGTTTCCGTCCATCTAATATCAGTAAGAGCGGAGCGGGAATGGGGGCGTACGTGGGGCTCCCCAGTAGCAAACGGAGGGCTCCCCCTTGGTGTGTCAGTTTATGGCTTGCAGTTTTTTGGTGCACAAGACCGAATACTCCGCCTAGCTCCCCCCTAATTCGAACCCTGGGTGAGGAGCTTGGATATCCGTGAGGGGCTCAGTTGACAGGTGAGGGGTGGTTCTAAGCTAATTTTCCTACTTATGACATCACAAAAGGGGCTTTTCCTGACTTCAGGCATGTAATTCCTAAAACCAAACACTGCCAGAAAGCGGATGGTCGCTTATTATTCCTGTTTGGAGTGTTTAAAGAGGCAGTAGACAGACCCACACTGCAGCACAAAAGGATAAACGGTGAGTCCCCCTTTAGATATATACTTATATTTCAGTCTGCTTGCTGCTGTCCAGAGTGAGTCATCTTCTTCATAGAGGATCTCCGTTACTACAGCTCCCCCTGCGTCTGCTCCCTCCCCCTCCTCCTCCTACTCCACGCTCCTCTCTCTCTGAGCTCGAGCCTCTCTGAAACGTGCGCGAGGCGGCGGCCACTGAAGCGCTAGGCGGTTCCCCCTCTCCCCTTCACTTCAGTCAACATGGCCACACTTGTAACCTCGACCAGGTTCACAGACGAGTATCAGCTGTACGAGGAACTCGGAAAGTAAGCGACCGTCAACACAGCACCTCCGCCGCCGCTGCTTCTCTTGTTGCATTCAGCTTGTGCGCGCGTGCTCGTGTGTGTGTGTGTGTGTGTGTGTGTGTGTGTGTGTGTGTGTGTGTGTGTGTGTGTGTGTGTGTGTGTGTGTGTGTGTGTGTGTGTGCACGTTTTTCCTCCTCTGCTGCTACAGCTTGCTGCCATTGTGTGCGTTTATTTCAAGTGTTGACAAGCCTGGAGAGGGGCTGTCAGTAAAAGCGGGGTATTCGTGCGCGTGTCCAGGTTAGCTCTGCAGAGGCTTGCATTTAAATTTGGAGTTTGTTGTTTAAAGGCGCCATAAACCCCCGTGGCTCTCTAAAGATGAGAAACGACCGCCTATAGGAGCAACTTGAGTGGATTTATCAGCAGGTTGTACATCCTAAAATCTGATTTGTGGCATCTCCACTGCTCAGCCCAGCGTTTTGTGCTCTTCCACGCAGACTGCATTGGCATAAATGCATATAATAAGGTTTAGCTGCGTTAAGAGTGTGGGGTTTATAAATGTAATGGTTTCAAATATGAAAGGACACTGGCGTACATCCTGGATGTAACATCTTATCTCTGAGTGGTTTTAATAAGACTGCTCCACCTACCAGCACACACAACAAACATCACCAGTTTAAAGGAGGCGTGTGTTCAAAAATGCAACTAGGCTGTGAAGATGAATGATAATTCTGCCTTTCACAGGTTTCCTTCTGCAGCCCCTCTCATATTTCTTCCTGCCAACTAAAGACTGGCTGCTTCCACCATAATCCCCCCCACCCTCATGAACTATTACAACACAGAATATCAGACTGTTTTAAATTACGCATGTGACTTTGTTCACCCTCTTTTTAGAGGAATGTGATTCATGCATGCCTTCGGTGTAAGTTCAAAGGTCAAATGTTTGCTTTTGAAGTGGTTTCACTGATCTGTCATCCTGTCATCTCTCCTGCTCCAGGGGTGCCTTCTCTGTTGTTCGCCGCTGCATCAAGAAATCTGCCGGGCAGGAGTATGCCGCTAAAATTATCAACACAAAAAAGCTATCAGCCAGAGGTAAGGGCAGCGGATCACGGTGGTGGAGTTGAGTAGCGGTGTGAGAATTTAGCAAACTGAAAGCTGCAAACGGAGATCTGCTGTGGCCGCTCAGTGGAGTCGGTTGTTTCCTGGAGAGCAGCGAGCCAGGCACTCTGTCCTGTCCTTGTCAGTGGAGATTCCTGAAAAGCTGGAGGCCACTTGGCACAGCTGAGCTGCTGCTCTTTAGGTCTCACAGAGGGATTCGGTAGACTTTGGCTCTTGTATGCAACCATTTGTGGTTTGTTTATGTTTGTTTTTTTGAAAAGGATTGCAAGAGGATTGCAAGAGCTGCAGCCCGTTGAGCTTTAAATATCCTCCAGCAGCTTGTGGTTAAAGGGTATTTGTGTATTTTAATAGTTTCTAAACCAGTCAGCTAGGAAGAGTTCAAAATAGAGCGAAGTGACCTTAAACACTGTAGTTTTCCCTTGTTCCTCTTTCTGTTGTCTTATAATAGACAAATGAACCAACCAAATTTGAAGACATTTTAAAAACTATTTCAAAATTCAATTGTCAGCTCCATTTTGAATTTTAGTTGGCCCCAATGCACATTTCCTCACATTTCTTTGTTTTGAATCACAAACAAAAAAAATCACAAACCAGATGGAGTTGTTAACCAGGGCTTGGCTGCAGTTTTGGATTTGCATTTAAAAAAAAATGCAAATTACAAAAGGTGAAAAGAGAACAACTTCCATTAGTTTGTCTGAAGTGGTTTTGACAGTTGTGAAAAAGGCTTGATGTGCACCTGGGGACATTGCTATAGATCTATGAATTACATCTGACCTGGCAAAGAGCACAATGCTGTGACTCACTGGCTGTTTCTGATTTGAGTTGGCAGGTTGATGCAAAACTAACACAAACAGACGTGAAAGAGTTGCGACAACTTGCCACCTGAATGTCAATCCTGAAAACAAACAAACAAATGCTTCTTTGCGTCTGGCGATGTTACGATTAAATGGACCTGTACCTTTTGAAATCCTTCATGTGCAATACAAAGTTTTATAAAAGAAGTAGCAGCTAAAGTCTGGGTTGACATAATTGCTGGGCAATTCCTCATTTTGTAGAGATTCTAGGGTGTTTGAACTAAGGTTGCACGATTTGTACAATTTTCCCAACCGATATTCGTCAGTCCAACAAATGAGGATACTCGAGATATTTATTAGACTTTTACTGGGCCTGACACACACTGTCCGCAGCAATCCACCAATTGCAATGCTTCTTACGCAGTTTGCAGAAGCAGATATGAGAAGTCATTGTTTTCCAAGTTTCATTGGCAATTTGATGCTTCGGTCAACAATGTACCGTGCCACAATTGTTTTGAGCTACACACCTGATATGAGGGGTGGCATTTTTGACCCATTGGCCAATAGCTAAAGATTTTGCCTCAGCAGAAGGGGTAACCCTTTAGCTCTTGGATAAGTAAGATGTCAGTCAAAGTCCGAAGCTAATATGAGAATGTGAACTGAAGTAATGGTGAGAAAAAGACACATCTGAAGGAAATGTTGAATGTTTTCAGCAGTTTATTATGTTGGATTGTGAACTTGTGGGCTAACTATTTTATTGGAGTATTTTTATTGGATCATTGTTGATGTAAAAAGACCATTTTTGTTCGAGATGGCTCTATTCTGTCAGTAGCTACGTTTACATGGGCACAAGTAATCGGAATGAATGCCCTATCAGATCAAAAATTCTTCATGTAAACATGTCAATCGGAATATTCTGATCCGATACGGCCCGATCGGAACCGATTCCGATTGAAAGAGGTGGTTTTGTCCGATCATCATTCCGATTGACGTCCATGTACACACCCATTCGGATTGTTGGAGTAAAATAATGCCCACTGCGCATGTTTGCAACGAAAGGCTAGAAATGCCGAGTTATACACTCAAGTGCATCTAAAGATGCAGGAAGCGGGAATTCACCGAAGTATCGACCAAATCAAAAACAATTGTTTTTTTCCAGGAAAGACAGCTCTGCGCATGCTCAACCTATTTAATCTGATTGAACGCTTGGTGCATGTATACTCACAGCATGATTGGATCATCTCAATTAGTGTCCATGTAAACGGAGATTTGGAATTTCTGATCGACCAAGATTTGAATCGGATAGGGGAATTTTGGCACATGTAAACGTAGCTACTGATATAAGGTTTTAATTGGTACGTTAGACAATATTTTGAAGTTCTGAGTGTCTTGACCAAAGCATTTACTGGATCCACAGTTATAATTGAATCCTATTTTGGCATATGTCATTGGAAGCAAGCTTTCTAATGATATATAATACATATATGAACATAGTGTTGCAAAGAAACTCGCTGATTTGACCTAGAAGTAGGGCTGGGCAATATAGCCTCAAATCAGTATTAGGAAATATTGAGCAGTTCACCTCCATAACGATAAATGGACGATAACTACCCGTACAGCGGCAGTTATAGGGAGCAGTGGCGGTGGTAGATTTGGATGAGGGGAATCCTGTTCCCATAAAAATCCTTCAGTAACCATTTGGCAACATTTTAGGTTCAGTCGCTTCTGCCTGCTGCTACCCGCTGCCCCAACTCACTGCTTCAACATTTGAATCCAGAGGTGTGGACTTGAGTCACATGACTTGGACTCAACTCATTAATTTTATGACTTTAGACTTGACTTGAAAAAATGTTCAAAGACTTGGATTTTTACACCAGTGACTTGATTGTCCCTTCTTGTTGCAGACCGGATAGGGTAGAGTCACATAACTACACAGTCAGGTGACTCCACCCCATGCAGCTCGTAGCACAGCATCTTAAAGGAACATGAACATCCGCAGCCTACACACATCTTTTCATATTTTTTTCTAATACCTAATACATTAACATCGGCAAATGACGTTGGCAATAGAAATTAATTTTGGTATTGATTCATTTTCGGTATATCGCCCACCTTTACCTAGAAGTAGGGATGCAACGGTCCACTTTCCCCACGGTTCGGTCCGTACCTCGGTTTTTGGGTCACGGTTTCGGTCCGGTTTTGGTCCACTTTGAATTGTAGAAAAGCTTAAGAAAATCTGAAATTTCCAAACTTTATTTTATTCACGCAATAATATAACTTTTCAGATGTATTACTTGTAGTCCAGTGTATAATAATATGTTCAGAGACCAACAGAAACAACAGTGAGAGGCTAGGGTGACCAAAGCGGGACCGGGAGGGACGCGTAATTGGGAATGGTAGGATGTCCAAGGAAGGTCCCGACTCGGGAGTGTGTTGTGTGAGGGGTTGTGGCGTCAAATAAAGTGAGCCTCTGAGTTCACCGTTTTCTCTCCTCGTCTTTATATTCAACTGCAAACCAGAAGTGTTCCCACACGGAAGGTTTGTGTGAAGACGGCGTGTCGCATGTCGCTGTGGCTAAGTTTCTCTCTGTAGCGCTTGTTTTGCTCAAACTTTCAGCTCAGTGGGGCGGGTCAAACCTGTGACTGGATATTTACTCGCGGGCAGGGAGGGGGTCTGCTGATGTGAGCAGCTTCAGACGAGACTAGTGCGGGCACACGGAATGACATTCATTCACCTGGACAGACAAACGCACCCTGGTGCCGTGTAAAGCATGAAATAAAAGGACCAGTGCGAAAATAATGGCAAAACCGAAGTCTCGCGGTACACAAGGGTAAATTGTCCCGTGCAGGGAGGACCGAACGGTCCGGGATTTTACCGCGTACCGTTGCATCCCTACCTAGAAGTAATATAATGTGCCATCTGCGGGACTAATTCATAGGCATTTAAAAAATTTGCTATTAAAAAATGATCGGTGAAGTGCTCGGCCTATCATCGACGGTCTATCCTTGTTGCCCAAACTTAGTTTAGACGAATCTCTTTCATGAACTTAAATGGCAAATTGTACGAATCTTTTACTTCAAATCAATACACATTTTCTACACCTCACATTACCTTCAAAATGTTCAGTGTCTTTTGAAAGTTTTCCAGAAGTATCTGGTAGTAGAAACACAACCAAGTAGTTCAAAATTGGTGGCATAGATAGTCGTGTGGAAACCAGCCCTATAGACATGTTAAATATCATTAGACTAATTTTCTGCCCACTGTGTGTACTCAGGGAAAAAATAGAAACATTTTATAACAAGACTTTGCAGGTATCAGGCGATTACAGTAGACAGGTTGATGTGTAAACACACACGTTTCCTCCACGCAGCAGCTCTGCAGTGCACTGCTACATTTCTGGTGCTGGACTTGGTGTTAACCATGTTTCCAGACCCCACTTGTTACTTTATCTCAAAACAACCCAAATAAATGCAATTCTGTCGTACTGTGTGGTGTGTTCACAAGCAGCATGCTCAAATACCACCTCCTGTGTTTTGGTATTTGTAGCAGATTTGTTGTGCGTTTGTTTTAGCATCTTATGTGCCATGTAGCTGAGCATGTTTTGTCTGTTTGTCTGATTGTATTTGTCACCACGTGTGCTTGCACATGTATCCCTCATGTTTTGGTTTGGTGTGCAGAATGTCCGCCCCGGTAGACGTCAGTCCAGCCTGACGAAGGCTGAGTGGTGATGTGGGCTTCAGATCGGTGCAGGTTGTGGACTGATTGGACTGCTGTTGTCTTTGATTACCTACGCTCTATTTTTATTTTTAGGATGTCCTTTTTCTTGAGCCGCTTTGCGTCTTCACCCTGAAAACAGATGATTGATTAAAGATCTTAAAATCCCTTTTCACTACCCAATTAGGTAGTGTGCATGTATGAGGGCTGTGTTGTCCGAAGCCTGTAACCCAGCAACGGAAGAGGCGAAACTCTTCATTCCATTGGCTGTGTGGCACAATTTCTATGAGGCTGAACGTCAGTTAATAGTGGTCACTGTTAAAGAAATACATCCCAATGCCCACTCTTTTTCTCACTTCCAACACATTTGTTCTCTCATGGTTGATGTTGTCAAATTTAACTCACACAATGCTTTTGTGTGTATTCTGACATGCTGAAGTAGACATTAGTCTGTCCTTCAGTGCATAGTGGCCTTAATCAGAACTGAAATGTGCTGCTAGTGTTTTTTTATTCTTGCCACCATCAGCTTGACGTACCAATGTCATAAACTTGCATCTAAGAACATTTGCGTTTACGTCAGCTGTTTTTATATAATTTTTTGCTTGATGCTGCTTTGCATTATTGGACTTATCTACCCATCATCTATATGAAAACTTAATTTGAAAAAGCTACTAAATATGTGTACAATCTCAAATTTAAGTCATATTTTGCTTTAAAGGAGTCATCACCTATAATACCGTGGATATCTACGTCCTATTATAGTCTTTTAGACCATTAAAATAAATTGTATTGGAAAAATAAATGAAAAATGTGCTTTTCTGATCCTTTTCTGTAAAGGGCATATTTTCTCGCGAGATCACACGCGATATTTTGGCTGTCTCGGACACGTGCGGGACTGAGGGTCGTGTTGATTGGTGGAAAGAAGCAGGAAGCAGCTTCAGCATCTTGCTCCAAAACAACAAAAGTTATAACTGAACCCGACCTGGCCGTGACCTACGGGATCCAACCGTGTATGTACGAGCCCAAGCCTCGCCTCGTGCGTAATGGCGTCCTTGCTTGTTGTTGAGTTGGGACAAAGCAATCTAACAGCCAGGCATCGGCTCTTATACTGTTGTGAAGATGGAATACACAAACCGATTGGAGTTTTGCTTCCCATAACATGGATTATAACGAGTCGTCAACGGTAAGACATAATTTATGCATTTCAAGTTATGAAATGAGCTTTGTTGTTCTGGTTTGTTCGCTGCTGGTTCATATTTGTTTATATTCGGCCTTTGTGGCGACGTATAGGCAAATCTCGTTTTGGAATGCGCGTGCTCATGGGGTGCATGTGAGCTGGTTGAAGAAGGCAAGATTAAACAAACGTGTCAATGTTAAATATTGGCTTCTCAGCCAGTAAAAAATCATTAGGAAGCCATTATAGACATTTTTTCAAGTGGAAAAGTGAAAATTTCAGGTGATGACTCCTTTAAAGTAGCTCTCTGGAGTATTTCTTTTATCTGATGGCACCATCTAGTGGCTGACAAGCGTATCACACCAAGAGTCGGTGGACTCGGTAATTTAAGATGGCGACTGCACGTTTCTTGTTGATGAATGTGCTTCTGTAGCTGACAAACGGAGCTAAAACACGTTGTTTTACAAGTATTATTCTCATGTCATGTTGTGTTTTCATATATTTATATTTTAAAGACTTACTTGTCCGTGAAAAGTTCATCAACGCTGCATCAGCCGAGGTACTTCCTTAAATTTGAAGCACGTAAGTGGTAGTCTAACGCTATTGGTTAGTTCTGGTCGGCGCTCAGTTTCCTATTGCAGGGATTTCATGGGGCAGGGGGCGGGCTTAAGAGGTATTGCTTACATTATATCAGACTACATGATAAGAGAATCACTTTTACGGATTTCTAAAAAATCATACATAATTCCTGAAAGGGGAAAACTTCGGATTGCTGCTTTAAGAACGTGACAACACAGCCATAAGGTTTAAAGGAACTAGAGGCAGGGAAAAAAAAACGATGCTCATGAGCGACGCGCCCGGCTCTGCGAGTAACTGCAGCCCAGCACAGGAGCGTGCACAGACACAAAAATACCATTACCTGACCCTCTTCACACGCTCTCACGCCACACCTCCAATATCTCACGCTGAAAAGGCAACTCCCCGCCGCTCTCACGGACAATATTGCGGCGAAGCAATCCACGCTGCAGCCCTGATCACAGCTAATGCTACTATCACAGCTAATGCTACTGCACGCTAGCTCTCTCTGAGTCATCGGTGAGGTCAGATCATTGTCATATCATCTCTAAACACAACCTATAATGTTTCTTACCTGCTCACTAGGAAATGAGCCATGGCAGCATCCTTTTTGAGTCCCAGATATAGTTGAAGCAGCCTCCATTCGTCAATCACGTATCCGATATAGATTCGAGTCCCTGCCTGTCTTTTACCATATTTGGTTTTTGACTCACGAGATGCCGCTGAATAAACTTCCTTTGTGCCACGCTTGGTCATTTGCTGGTTGCAGTAGAATCCATTCCCACAGTTCTTCTTTAGGAGTTTGGCGGTTGGCAAGCAACTTAAGGTGCAATAGCGCCACCTACCGATCTGCAGTGTCGAACACATTTTCTTTCTGTTTTGAAGCTGTCGTGAACGCGCAAGCAGTGTCAATTGACGCCACATCCGTAGGGCAGCGCGGGAAATTCGTGACCAAACTGCAGCGCATTTTGCAGCAAACAGCCTGTTCAAGAAAATGGAACGATACATGGGTGGCCTCATTCTTTTAGGTTTATAACGCTTCATCACCCATTAGCTTTGAAAAAATGAACATATATGTTTAATTTTTTACAGATTTTTTAAAGATCCTGCCTCTAGTTCCTTTAAAGGTGTCCTAGAATGCAATTAATCAACAATCTAAAACAGAGCTTTGAGCCTCCAAAAAGCATAAGAAATTTTTTTTTGGCTTTCATCTGTCCCAGGAGCCCTGATACAGGCCATTCTAAACCCCCTTACTCAGGCCTTCAGTGAAAAGAGCTGTTGACCCCTCCCACTCGGCCAGGACATGCTGATTGGTTGGTTTCCCCAGAAGGCCTCAGACACATGCAGGTTTGAGGAGGCGTGGCTCCCCCTTATGACGTGTTAAGGAAGGCTTTCTCAGAACAGGAGGTTTTCTCTCTCCTTTTCCAACGTTCTAATTTACATAAAAAGTAGGTCACACATGGCTTTGAATTTTTGGCATGCTACTGTTGACCAACCAAGCTGTCTTATTCAACAACAACAAGGAAAATGTTGGTTTACATTCTAGGTCCCCTTTAAAGAAAACTGAGTGAAATTATGAGTGCTTTTTCTTTTAAATCATGGACAAAAGAATATGTCAATGATGCAAGCAGCTCTGCAGCAGCTGGAGGTTTAACATCTCACTTATTGGATCTTCTTACAGCTGCAAACCAACACACGCTGTTCATGTTCATTAGGTTCTTGTCACTGTTGACAAACACTGAACGTTACATCAGCGTCTGGTATCTGAGAAATGTGCTTAAGATATGTGTGTGGGTGTGTGCGCATGGGCTGGATTAAGCCGTACTCTCTGTGGCTCAGGGAGGGCACATCAGCGGAGAGGTCATGGATTACCGCTGGGTCATGTGGCGTCAGACGCAAGAGCACGGTCTCTGAAACAAACAAATGACCCACGATGCAATTTTAAAGGTGTTGGTAGGATGTTTTTCGGTTCTTACAGAAACGGGACCATGGTAGCTGTTTCTCCCCATCAGGAATTTTCCATTAGTCACACAGTGGGTCTGCTTTAGTCGCATTATGTGAAGCCATGTTGGAATGACGTATTTCCACTACAGCCTCACAGCGAGGGATTGTCACAGCTGCCTTGGATGGACACCTGTGTGTTTGTTCGAGGGGCTAAAGAGCACACATGGTAAACCAAAGACCTGCAGCACAATTTTAATTATAGTTGGATAGTCCATTGGAAATAAGTGAAAACCTTTAGTTTTTCTTTTCTCTTTGTAAAATGTCCTGGGAGCAGTTGTGTTCATGTTTCTTTTGAGGCAGTTTCCTCAACTTTATTCAGTTTTATTGAAGCCTCTCTGTAGGAATTAAGTCTGGCACCTCTTCATCAGCTCATGTAGCTTTTAATTTAATCGGTGAGATGCAGAGTTCTTAATTTTACTTTGTTCACTGTTTTACTTTGTTAAAAATGTTTCTTAAAGATGCTGCTTTCAGACGTATATGTTTTAAACTGATGCCAATTCAGAACAATACAAGTATTCAGTGATAAACCATGGTTTGGTTTAGCACAACATACCTCAAATTCATCATTATTACTGAAGGAAATCAAAGATCAGCAGATAAGTGAAACAGCTTTTTATCAGTGAAGCTAAAGCTAACAACAGGATCCTTTTCAAAGTGTGACATGCACGGTAAAATATAAAAACTGTAACATATCATTGATGATGTTATAAATGTGCATCATACATGTTTTATATTTATTTGCCAACTTGACATTAGTAAAGCCTGAAATTTACAAATGCTCCTGCATTTTCAAATCAAACAGGCTAACTACTACTGCCGTATTTTGCCAGATTGATTCAACAAGATAGCAAGACATATTTTCTATCAAAACATATCTGGAACCCATCCTAAACTCTTCTTAACTGCTTCTTAACTTTGTGTCGGCAACTCAGAAATGTGCAACAACTTTGGAAGGATTTTTGAACCAAATTTTACCAAAGATGAAAGTAAATTGTCAACAAATGTATTAATTCTGTAATGAAGACAATTTATGACTAAATTGAGGCGATGATATTATCAGAAGACTGCTTCCGCTCAGTGCGTTTACATGCAGCGTCAGAAAACCAAACTATTGCTTTATGTCGACTGAAGATGTTTTTTTAAATGCATGTAAACACGTTAGTCGGGCTGAAGGCGAACTGATTCAAATGGAGTACCCAGATAATGTGGTTGGAAAACAACTTCATCCTCATGTAAACGACTAAGCCGAGCTGTGATTGGATACTCACCTTCCGAAAGTGACGAGACCGGTTTGATAATATCATCGCCACAACGTAACATGTGTAACACCATCCAACAATAAAGTACTATCAAATAAGCTCTGCTGTAGCGTTATTGTCGTCTATTCCTTCGGCCATTCTGCATTTCCTGTTTTTACTTTGTCTGCTTTACTCTCGCCAGTGTTTGTTTACTATTTATGTTGCTATAGGATAACTGGAAGAATGCCGACATAAAAGGGTGCATGTTGCCACCTACCGTAGTGGAATGGAACGGACTTGATTCAGTAATTTGGTTTTCTAATGTACATGTAAACTAGGATAAAGACATCCAGCCGTAAATCAACTTGGATGTAAACGCGCTGACTGAGTGATATACTGGAGAAAAGTGTTTGCGAGGCTGAAGGTTCCTACATACTTTGATAGTGGTCTCGTCTCCTTGTCATTATTTTTACATGTATCAAATAGTGCTGCGTTCAAGATAAATTAACAGGTCTTTATGTGTTCTTTATTTTAGTTTTCAAATATGGAGCTCTGAATGCAAACAAATCCTTCCTTTTCATATGTCAGTGTCTTGTTTAAGGCTAATTCCTCTTGTTTAAATGTATCCAAGTTTCCTCAGTCCCAATGAAAAACACAATCAGCCAAGAAAATGTCAAATTGAGCATCTGTAATGTCCTCTGGTGAGTAAATACAGCTTTAAGGAACAGCAGAGGAATGATATTTAATAAAAAACAACCATCTTTATGGGTAAAATATTTATCAAGTCCCTCACAGCTGCTCAGTTGCTGAAAAGAACAGGAGCCAAGTTAAAAAAAAAAACAACAGTTGTGATGAAATTAATAATTGTGAGTGCGGCCATCAGTCACCAAACATTTAACTTGTGTTTTTCATCTTCAGCAGAATCACATTGTGAGATCTCCCTCAGAGGTTTGTAACCTGTTTACAAGCTCTGTATTTCTCAGAGTCATCCATCACGGACTGAACTGCACAGTTTGACAGAGAATATATTGTACAATAAATGTGTCACAGTTCCTCTCATCAGGACTGACCGTGGGAAAGCCACACTCACTCTTCTGAATTATTCTACTGGCATTGAAGTTCTTAGATGACAAAAAACAAGCTGTTGTCTTTTTTTGGGCTTTGGTTGTAGAATTTAATCTCCACATCTGAATCGGTTTGTTTGGTTTTTAGCTTCTGAAGCTGTGACTGAGATTGATTAAACCTCAGTAGCAAAAAGGGTTGGTTTGAATAAAATAAATGTAAAAGAGACGAGCGAGTGAAAAGTAAAAGATTTGATTAACACATCTGTGAAGATGCGTGTCCTACCTTAGCCACCGGTGGCGCTAACACAGCCTGCTATCACATTAGCACGTTAGCATCGTAGCTGCTGCATTGCTTCATCCTTTTAGACCCACGATGCATTCAGGTGCTGTTTGGAATGTAGGTCATCATGATTTATAACCAAACGGAGTGCAGAAATAACCATCTTGTCAGATTTTAAACAGCTGGTAAATACCAAACTGTAATATTTCTTAGAGGCTAAATAAATAAATGAATGAGAGCTGATTCAAGATGTTTTCTACCAAAGTGTAAAGAGACAAATAAGACATAAGAAACTGGAGTTCGACCCATCTTAAATGTGTATTTGTGTAGCTTTTACGTCATAATGTGCTGAGTTGTGACGTATTTTTTTACTCAGGTGTTCAGTAAGGCCTTGTGATGTGACAGACAGAAGAGAATGAGCGAGAGGCTGGCGGCATTCGTCCTACTGTTGAATTATTGATGGCTGCTTTCCTCTCTGTGAGCGTAGACAGCAGCTTAAGATTGGACCCTCACGCTGCTTTTCTTTACTTCCATTTCTCACCCAATTCTTTTCATCTGTCTCATTTCTCCTGTAGCCTCCATTCCTTTTCTTCCTCTTTGTTTTGCATCCTCTTCCTCCCTTTATCTGGTCGTCTTTTACCCTTTCTGTATTTCTGCAAAGCAGCAGCAGCATCACAGGCCATGCAGGCAAGGGATGCATGTGTGTGTGTGTTTAGTTTTCAGGCTTTTGGTGGGCTTCTGGTGTGCTTGCTGCAGGCTGATTGGCGAGGGGAAGATAAACGTAGCAGTGCTGTGTGGTGAATGTTTAATGGGACAACTGTGAATATTTGATGAGGAAGAGAGAATGAGGGAGTCGTATATGGAAACAGAAAGCTTTAGATATGGAGACAGACCGATAGTCTTGGTTTTACCCTCCAAAGCAGGAGTAGTTGATGGTTATGGTCTTGCCACTGCATGAAAAGCTTCCTCCTTTAACCCCCTTGATTCAAGCCGTGTTGCTTTAATTTCAGTGTGTTTTCGCCTCAAACTCCTCTTCTGCCATTTTGCTTTTGCGTTCTATTCCACTCTCATGTGTTCATCATCATTCCCCCTCTTTTAAACCAACTAATGGAATCATGTGAATGAACAGAAAATGTGTCATCCAACATCCTTGTAGAATTCACATATTGACTTTCTTCTGAAACAGACAACTAGTGGAGAGAAATAATGAGCATTGCAGTTCTGCTCTGTTCATATCTGTTTTTGTCTGCCTGCAGATTAGATTAGATTACATTAGAGGATCTCAGGTGAGCTCGTGTGCATGTTAGTATGCTGCTGTCAGTTCCTGTCAATTCAGAGTCATGGATAAGGTCTACCTCCACCTCAACATACCTCTTTCTCCACCTCCTCTGTCAGTGGTGGGAATTTTCTTAGTGCATTAAAGCTGCTATAGTGAATCTGCAAACAAGCTAGGTTTTAAACACAGTCACGAAACACTCACCCCTCCCCTTGGGTATCTTTCCTGAGACGATTCTACCGGAACCAGAAACCCACATTTCCAGAGGAAACAAGATGGCGTTAAAAACCAGTTGCAGTTTTCTAGATTCAAACGGCGGGGGTAGCAGCCTGAGCAGTTGGGGTGTTCCAAAAAGGGTACTTCACGATTTGATTCAATTTCAATTATGGGAGCTTCAATGCTTCGATTCTTCGATTATAATGGTTGCTGGTTCGATTCGATTACTGGTGCCATGATTCTTCGATTATTGACATTTTTAATGCTTTTTTTCATACGAGATTGTCTTCTTCTTCGTCTACATTTGTAAATAAATAACCTATCAATCAACTCAGTTCCTCTAAAACTACTCTCAGTAAGTAAATACTTTTTTTATATTTAACTATTTTTCAAAGTGACTTGTGTAAATATTTGCACTTTGACCAACTTAACTTCGATCAGGGAAAGCTTTAAACATTTAAAACCTGCTAGGGAATCATTTTTTCTCTCCTTCTTTTACTTTATTTAACAACAGAACATTATTAGAAAACAGTTCAATAACATGCAAAACAACATGCTATCACCTCAACTGTCTTACAGCTTTTGAGATATTGAATAACATTTCATTTCTACTGGTAACAATGTAATGGTGGCATGC
The DNA here is from genome assembly GCA_006937985.1 of Aphyosemion australe. Taxonomy (NCBI): domain Eukaryota; kingdom Metazoa; phylum Chordata; class Actinopteri; order Cyprinodontiformes; family Nothobranchiidae; genus Aphyosemion; species Aphyosemion australe. The sequence goes on from SSNS01000090.1 coordinate 681,758, forward strand.
CTAATTGCCTATAATGTACGGGTTGGCAATAATCCAGTTTAAATTACGTTCACAGATAGAAGTGTTTGTGAATTACATACTACAACGGCTTGCCATAGGCCTGGAGCGGTGTGTTGCGCAATCTCGTAGCAACAACGTCGTGAGTCCCGGTAGCTGCTGTGGCTCTGCTCCATAGCGCTGCAGACAGCTGCGAATAAACAGGATGGTGGGACTTTTCTTCCGCTTGTAGAGTTTAGTCATTCTTAGTTCCAAGATCATCGTGTTCTTTTGGAACTCACGGCGTGAGTCTGCTATCCGCTAGCTTAGTTAGCATTAGCCAATCTGCCCATAGCTGCGCGTTTGATCCCAAACTTTGGACCGTTTCTGCTGGTTCCTCTATTTTCCTCTACAGCACCTAGATTACCACATTGTGTGCCAGTAAAAAGCATGTTCCTTACACAAAAACAAATAACTTACATTTGTTAAGGCTCCGGTTACGTGTATTTTTTTTAGTACCGGCTTTGCAACAAAGCTTTCACGTTATTTATTTTTTTAAGCATCAACATTCATTAATCGATTCTCAATCCTCACATGAAGCTTTGCGATGCATTGCCACATCGACGAAATGCACCCACCCCTACTGAGCAGAGAGGCCCAGACTTCCCACTCCCCAGCCACTTGGACCAGCTCCTCCAGGGGAGTTCCAAGGCCTTCCCAGAACAGCTGAGAAACATAGTCCCGTCATCCTGTCCTGGGTCTTCCTTGGGGTCCCCTCTTGGTGGGATGTGCCTAGAAAACCTCACCAGCAAGGTGTCTAGGTGTAGGGTTGTCAAAAAATTCAATACCTAGATAAAAATCGATACTAAAAGTGGTATCTAAATTAGATATTCCATCCCTGTGGTATCGATATTATGGAGCATACACAGCCTTCTTCAAGTACACCGACAAGCACGACAGTCAGATGCCGTAAAGCAGTCTCTGCCTCCCGGACAAACAGAAGAAGAAGCCTCTGCATGGCTACATTGCAATTTCCCGCGCAAGTTGTCTCCGATCCAAGTTTTGTTAACACTCTGTTTACGAACTGCTCCAGCAAAAGTTGGAGATCACGGTCTGATGAAGCCAACAGGACCACATTATCTGCAAAAAGCAGAGACCTGATCCTTAGTCCACCAAAACGGACCCTCTCACCACCTTGGCTGTGCCTGGATATCCTGTCCATAAAAGTTATGAAAGGAATCTTTTGAAAAGGGCAGCCTCACTGGAAATGAGCCATACTTACTGCCACAGGTGTGGACCAAGTATCAAGAGGCCTGGTACCCCATACTCCCAGAGTACCCTGCACAGGACTTCCCAAGTCACAGGATGAACGCCAATGGTCATAGACAGACAGCCAAAACAGGAGTTCAAGCTCAAAGAGTTGGACTGACTGGCAAAAGAAGCTAACCATTACTAAAGGATGGGACGCAACAACAGTGGATGACTCAATGTTGGATAGTTTTGATCACAGTCAGAAGAAGCCAATTCTGTCCAGCTTCCAGGCAGTAAACGTCTTCTGTGCAACATGGAAGCTGTCGGGCATCATAGCAGCTAAGAGGAAGAAGGCTAAATGCATATCGAAAGTATTTATTCATAATAAGGGAAATAGGAGATTTCCAAGGTGATGCAGAACCAGAGGGGGCTGAAAGCAGCACGTGTATGTGTGTTAATGTTTGTGAAATGGGTGCAGTAATTAAAGTTTATATGTGAGTAAGTTACCAACAGTAGAATAAAACTGTTCCCCAAATGAAGAGTCGTTTTCATAGAGATTATTTATTGCAACAGTTGAGGGAGAAAGAATGCAATAAACCAAGCCACTCGCACACCGGAGAAGCATCCAGTAATAATGTGAGTGTGTCAGACGGGGTTTAGCATCTCTGTATGCGTACAGCAATAACATAGCCTTAAAGTGCATGCTTTTTTGGTTTTATTGCCTCCCTTTCTGTTTATTACTCTGCATAAAAAGCAGGGTTTGTTAGGGATTAATGTGAGAAATTTAGTAATTGATGCTACAAAATTTTAGCATATATATAATGCACACCGACTTTTATATTTAACACTCCTACTGTTTGCTCTGCTTTATAATATTGAAACACCATTAAAAAAATCCATATTCCCCAAGAAATAGGAATCCATCATTATTTATGTTCTAATAACGGTGGCCATTATTAGTTTTTTTTAACAAGTAAAAACAAACCATAAATTGAGATCAGTGCCTTAAAAGTCACAGCTGTTCTAACTAGATGTAAAAAGAAGGTCCAGCACTTTATTATAGTCTATAAATCTGGACTAAAACTAACAAATGACAAAATATAGCTGTTAATAGTAATCTGCATGCAAACTAAGTCTATTGCGAGTGCTGCTAGACCGACATGCAAAGCAAAATTATTTCGCTTTGGCAAACGACGGCCGAGATTCTAGGCTGTTGCAGCGGCATTCTGAACCATTTTAAGACGGTTCAAGGCAGATTTGTTAAAACAAGTAAAAAGAGAATTACAACAATCTAAATAAGAAGAAATAAAAGCATGCATCACCAGTTCTAGGTCAGAGTCTGATCAAATTCTGAGCTGGCTGATATAGAGTAATGCATTTTTTTGTTGGTATGAATTGGTTTGCTAATTCTTCTTTCTGTTTTTGTCTCGTATTTTGATGGATATTATGGTTAGTCTGTAGCAATGTAAAATAAAACAGTTTAGTAAGGCTTGATGTTATCAAGGAATTGCCATTTTAAAACAATTAGAGCTGACTGTAACACTACAGACAATGGCTGTGCTTTGATTTTTGCTGTTCTTCCAAATAAAACCAATGAATGTTGTCCTGGTGTACAAGAGCCCTGCACTAATCGGCCCACGTGTTCAGCTCAACCACTCAATCAGCCGAACGTGCTGCTGCCACTGAGCAGGCCAGACACAGAGGGCTGAATCAGATGAAAACCAAAACCTCGTGGGGCTTTTCTGACGGCTTTCTCGGATGGAAAGTGGCTGCAGGTTGTCTGGAAAATGGCTAGATTTATCTGTGATTTATTGGAAAAGCTTAACTGCTGAGTTGGCAAAAAGGAAAAGTTGTGATTGAATATTAAACTCGACAAATTTACTGGTGGATCCAAAAGTTAAGTGCTGGTAAAGTGATGATGGGAGGAGAAAAGGAGAGATGCAAACGCTGACACATCTGTATCAGATAAAAAGGTTTTTCAACATTTTGATCGTAAAATTAAACAGTGTTGTCATGGTAGCGTATAAAGAGTTTGTCAGTGAGGGGAAAAATCATGGTTTATCTTTGTCTTTTTTATTTGGCTTCCAAAAAATTGCAAGCTTACCAACCTGCACTCCTTGAAGTTGGGGAAGATTTAAAAAAATTGGAGACAAACATTAGCCTAGAAATCTAGACAGTTAGTAGCAGAAGCAAAATGATTTTGATTTGCAGGTCTATCCACACGCCATTGGAACCTCAGCAGACCTGAACAGTCTTGTGCCTTGCCAATCACAGCTCTCTATCGGTTTGGTGGGCCAATCACAGCTCTCTATCGGTTTGGTGGGCCAATCACAGCTCTCTATCGGTTTGGTGGGCCAATCACAGCTCTCTATTGGTTTGGTGGGCCAATCACAGTTCTCTATCGGTTTGGAGGGCCAATCACAGCGCTCTATTGGCTTGGTGGGCGGGATATTGCTGCGACGTAGCAAAACAACAAAGATAGCGATGGCTTTTTTGAAACAGCTTTGGCATCAACTTTGGACTATTTAGACTTGGGCTTTTCTTTGAGTCAAAAGCAGATAAAGGTGCTGAAGTCATTTATTTAGAAAAAAGGATGTATTTGCGTCTTCTTCAATGGTGTATGGCGAGCTGCCCTATTGACTGACATCCGTAGCGGTGAGTACGTCACATTGTTTGTTGTCCAATGGCATGCTAAGACAGTTTGAAAGACAACCGTAGATTCCGCCCCACAACTGAAATTTGTCTATATGTTGTGGCCAGACTATATACTCACATATGTAGGATGGCTTTCCAGGCTAGACAAACATGGGAAACATTTAAAGCTTTGGGAATAAAATGAAACCCAAATAAACTCCAAAAATATTGGCCGTTTTCCCAGGAGGAGGATGTTTGATCAGCGACAAGCAAACCCCCCCCCCCCCCCCCCCCCCCCAGATTATCACAACTTCATCACACTTTATTGTTCTGTTCTTTATTGTTCTGTTTTCTGTTGATTCCCCCTCTGTGACGTCTGTTTTATAGTAACTAATGACACCTGCCTGCAGGCTTTTGGCCAAGTTAAAATCGTTTGAAAGCCTCCTCTTAAATCTGCTCTGCAGCTCTAACTGACGTTTTGTGGCGCTACAATAAAAAGCCGTGTGCGGTCACATCGTTTGGTTGAAGTGTGCACTCCTGCTAACTGGCAAGCCCATCAGCTCGGTTGGTGCGATTGTGGCTGCTTCCAAGGTTACGATCAAAACAGCCCTTCATAATAAAAGCACGCTCACTATGAAAGTCAGGCAATCTGTCACAGCTTGGTATCAGAGTAATAGATGCAGGTTCTATAAAAGCTGTGGAATTACATCATTAAAATGTCTAAGTTATATAACAGGATAGTGAGGAAACTTGCCATTAACATTGACCTGTCTACTTGAAGTGAAGTGTCACTGATTAGTTATTAGCAGGAGAGAATCAAGGCCACGCATCAAGGATGAGTGTCATGGTGGTGTTGTTTATGTCATTGGATAGAGCTTCCCATCAGCCGCGATCAAAGGCATTACGTTTCCTTCTTGTCCATCTATTCCCGCCATTGTCCTGGTTTTCATACATCTGGAATACCTTATAGCTGCTTTGATCATTAGAATTTGTGCTCAAATTTTAAAGGTGCTTGTATAACCTGTAAGCTATGAAGTTAATGATGGAGCAATGTTTTGTGTTCAAAATGCAAAGATAAAGTGATAAAATAGAGTAGAGCTTTAAAGAACCAAAACACAGAAGAATACATATTAAAATAGAAATATAGAGGATATAATAAAATATGATTAAAATGTAAAAACTAAATTTTATTTGTGTAGGCTGGTTATTTTGCAGATTTAAGCACACATATTGGGTTTATTAGAAATGGGACCAGCTGGAGAGAATAATAGGGCTGGGTAAAAAAAATCGATTTAAGCGATTTTGCATCGATTTCATATCAATTTTGCAAAATTGATTCAATAGGCTTAAGATCGCTTCTTTCTCTTGAACCAGACGGACCTGGGACCGGATCTGCAGGCATTTCCAAGTACAAATTTGTTCCAAAAACATGTGTAATGTGTACCAATATATACAAACTGCACATCTACTTAGCCGGAAGAAGCTCGTCTAAATGATAGAAACATGGTTTTCTACCTCAAGAACACCCAATTCCAACAATAAGCCGCTAAACGAAAAGAACGTAAAAAGATGCTAAATGCACATATCAAGAGAAACGCGCAGTCGCGACAGTGCTATATGATCCTATCCAAAAATGATTAATATTTAAGACCAGACTGAATTGAATCTAATCGAATTGTGATTAATTGATTCAGAGCCTTATGAATCAATGTCTAATCGATTTAGGAAATTGGCCACAATACCCAGCACTATATAACCTCATTTTCAAAGTTAAAGCAGCAATCCGGAGTTTTCCCCTTTCAGGAATTATGTATGATTTTTCAGAAATCTGTAAAAGTGATTGTCTTATCATGTACTGTGATATAATGTAAGCGATATGTCTTTTATTTTTTTTTGCTAAACCCGCCCCCTGCCCTGTAAAACTCTGTGCAATAGGAAACTGAGCGGCGACCAGAACTAACCAATAGCGTTAAAACTACCGCTTGCATGCTTCAAATTTAAGGAAGTACCTCGGCTGATGTAGAGTTGATCAACTTTTCATGAACAAGTAAGTCTTTAAAACATAAATAAATGAAAACACAACATGACATGAGAATAATACTTGTAAAACAACATGTTTTAGCTCTGTTTGTCGCCTAGAGAAGCACATTCATCAACAAAACGTGCAGTCGCCATCTTAAAAAAAACAGATCGACCGACTCTTAGTGTGATATGCTTGTCAGCCACTAGATGGTGCCATCGGATAAAAGAAATACTCCAGACAGCTGCTTTAAGCACTGGAATTATGAAGGTAGTCTTCATTTTAGAATTGGCTGTATTGTTTCACTATTTGAAGCTCGGTTTGTTGTGTATTTTTTAGTTTTCATTGTCAAGTTCATTGTCTTTATATCATTGTATAACTTAGAGTTTAGAGGCGGGTTGTCAAATTCACGTGTAGCTTTCTGCTTCAATCCATCGTTTTAAAAGACCAGTAAAAGTAAAAGTTTTAGTTTGGGTTCACTGGAAAAAAACAATATGATGATGATGCCTCAGATTTTCAAATGAAGGTTCAAAAGGGATTCTTGCTCTGATTTAATATAACTGTTAAATGATTGAATTATTTAACTTGAATGTTTTACAGTAAGAAATCTTTATTGATATCAGAGTGAGGATATTAGCACATTGACTTTAGGATGGCTCTTTTTTTGATCACAATCCAAGCTCTTGGCTTGTTCTTTTCTTTCTGGCTTTTTTTATCCTCTTGGATGAATTGTTTCAGAGCCCAAAGTCTGTTTCTGAAATCCATTAGAGCAAAGCTGTTGTCTGTCTTTTTAATGAGGAGAGCTGCGTGAAGCGTCTGGTTCAGGGTGATGAAGGTCAGCAGATTTAAATCTGATTGACCGCAAATATTTGAAAACAGGTAAATTGTGGAAGAAATACCCAAAAACTGCCGTTTTCATGTAAGTGTCCTGTTGAGTTTTAAGCGTCCATGGATACACTTTAATAGCTCTAAACCGTTCATCTCTGAGTGAATCCGTTGTTGCGTTCCTGGTTGTGTCGACACCTTACGGCCCACTGACACCACTCAGACCTTTCACAGCTGTTAAACGTAAGAATATAGTCACTTGTTGATGAGCGAGGCTAAAGGAAGATTCTTGAAAATCCGTGTCATAATTCCGCCCCCCCTCCTCTCCACCTGCCACTCTGTCTCTGTGGCTCTCAGTTTCTAATTGTGTTTCATTGTCTGTGTTTGGTGATGCAGGCCGGGTCAGGTCACCGTGATTCAGGCCTGTAAGCCGAAGGAGGATTGGCTCTGTCTATTTATAGTCCCGTCAGCTCTGGGCCACACTGACTGAAGGCTGTGTTTGTTGCTCTTTCCTTGCACTTGTTGGTTTTGTGAGTCTGCCGTTCATTCAGCTCATTATCAGTTGATCCTCAGTTTATCCTCAAATAGAAACGTGTTACCCTCAAGTGTTTAACAAGCTCATTCTCAGTCTCACAAAAGTCTCATGAATCTTTGTACTCATCTGTTTTTGTGAGAAAACAACCAATCAGATAATAATGCTCATTTCTACGGCTGCAAGATAAAATATTCACCTTGCAATTTTTTCTAACCCTGTGGTATATATTGTAAAATTAAATAAGAATTTTCAGCAGATGATATGAATTATTTGCAGTTTAAGTGACGCTGTTCTTCTGCCGTGTGGCTGACTATAACCTGGTGGTGTTTCATGTATCACGGACGATAAATTACAAACACAAACCAGTGCTTTATTTGCAACAAGATAAAGTCAAAAGTGTAAACACAGTAAACTCTTTTCTCAAACCACTCTAATATAAAATAACTCATATCATGGACAGAATAGAGCCCTCTTGAATAAAAACAGCCTTTTTACATCCACAAGGGTCCAATTAATGCCCAATAAAAAAGCTAGTCCACAACATGTTTTAAATCCACAAAACATCTTAAACTTTTCAAAACCTTTGAATTCCTTTGACTTTTTCATCGTAACTTCCTTTAGGCTGCTCTTATTAGCTTCAAACTTTTACAGCACTGATCCTGTTGTGTAAGAATTTGATCTGCATCCTACTTGATCCAGCAGATGAAGGGTTACCCCCTCTGCTTGGCCAAAATCTTCAACTCAAAAGAGCTGCCCTTTTAGAGGTCAACCGATATTGATATTTCTATTGCCGGTGCCGATGCTGATATGTAGGGGACATGCTTTAGCTATGCTTACCTGTATTTGTGTGACTTCAGTGTCGTAAAAGGTTCAAATTAAGTCACTTTATTGGAAAATAAAACAACCAAGATTCATATTAAAAAGTACAGTAAATCAAACCTTTTTTTCCTTTATCTTCCTGTCCTAGTGGACATTTGATGTGTTTATAATTAGTGGCTTATCATGCTAACACCCATCTATGCCTAAAGAGCAGGTTGCCAGATACACTTGAGTCTGTAGAAGAACAGACCATTTGAGCTTTGTTGGACCTGTCCTCTCAGACCCTGATGCCTGTGGGGTGTGGACCTTAACAGATCTGCAGTGACAACATCAATACTTAAAGCTGTTGGTGACATAGAATCATATTTGTGTCCACACTGTTAAAATAACTAAAACTAAATCTCCAGTCTACAATCACAAAACATTATTTAAGAATCTGTAGCCAGCACAGAGCCAAAAACCTGCTTTTGTGTTTACTCTGATAATTGTTTAAGGATTGTGCGTCTCCCTCCCTGCAGGCTGAGGTTAATTTATGTACATAAGGGTGGGGTGTGAGTTGTTTTTCCAAAAGGCGATGCAAGCTGAACGAAGCCATCTATCCATTCATCTTGTGCCTCATTCTGTTTAGAGCATCTAGATGAGATAAGCGGTAGGCCGGGTGGATAAATGAAGACAATCATGTACCGCGCCTTCGGTCATCACTCAGTCTTGTTGGGCTAAATGCTCTGTATGCCACACCCTCTGAAGAAAGAAGTGACTCCAGCTGATTCTTTTATTCACACAGTGTTAATTTTGACAAATTTTCATTTAGTTTTAGTCTTTTGACTAAAATTCTTTTTCATTTTAGTCACGATTTAGTTGTCCAATGTGTTTTCATTTGAATCTCATTTTAATCGACTAAAATATACGTATATTTCTGCTGATGCAATAATTTTCAGCTTCTGTAAAGGAAATGTTAACGAAGCAAAATGTAAAACTCACATTTCACACTTTAGATCAATAAAACTATATAATTATAATTGTTTTAATATCAAAGGTTGTTGGAAAATACCAAAATGCACTTGACAGTTTGAAATTGTGTCTCTCAATATTAATAAAGTAAACAAATGTGTGCAGTAATATTTGTAAACATGACAGGAAATGACATCATACCATCAAAACATTAAAAGGTGTTACTCTAATAATGTGAGGAGGTAAACTAAGGGTAAGAATTGTTTTCAGCTGTATGGTTTCCTTGCACTAATTTACCAAGGCGGGCTGCCTGGACTGGTTTTTTTTTTGGTTTTTTTTAGACATTCTGTCTAAAAGTTATTCCTCATTGTTTTATAATTCTTTCAACTGGTTATTTGAGTCTAGAAAAAAAAGCTACCCTTAGGCCTGGAATATACTCGCTGTTTAACGATGTGTTTAAAATGTCTGCCTCGCGTAACTTGCGTTGATTTGAAGTGTTGTTTGTGTGCGTCTGAACGCTGCAATATACGAGTAACCAGTAGGTGGAGTTGATAAAACGAGCAAGGCACACTCACCATGGTGACTCTGTCTCTGGTTTAGAGGTCTTTCACACCATCTACGATGATGCTGCTGTCTTTTTTTCTGCTGTGATCTCAAAATTAACCAGTTACTGATCTCTTCTATTGACGCCATGTCTGTTTTGATTGTACCCCACAAACCCAGCTCTCTATCCGGTCTGAGTACTCTATTGTGCCCCCTAGGGGAATCCTCCAGTACTACTTGCAGTGCAGTTCCGTGCAGCAGCAAGTATGTGAACAAAGGCGCAGCCTGCGCCAACAGGAGGTTTAAAAACAAGTATAGTTTGGCCCTTACTTTCTTATTCAATGCAGAATTGATGCAGTCTGTTTATGCACTATTTTTTAAAATGCAATATATACTTTTAAAAGATGTTAGTTTTTTTTCTCATCTCTTACTGAAGTTCCTCAATTTGTGGCGTCTCTAAGCACCCAGCTGCAAGGACTGTTTGGCATCACAACCATAATAAAGCTTTCATCTTAGCCCCCCGCTAAAGAAAAAAGCCTACTTTTGCAGGCAGATCTGACTTCTAAGAATACAAGCAACTAAAATAGCCCTTTATGGCTCTGAGAAGAAGGTTGTGGAATGTCTACAACGTGCTTTGATTTCTCATCCCTTTATGCGCTCTGGTTTAATCAAAATTTATGTGAGGTCTGAACAGAGCATGGATATAGGGAGCTGTATGCAAAAGGTCAGAGGATTTAGGGTTTTAAGTTGGGTACTGTTTTATTTTTCCTGAAACTTGTTGGTTAATGAATCAAATTTCAAGTGAAGTACATCAGTTTGTCTATTCTGCTGAACAAGAATTTGCTCACATTTCCCTGTTTTTAAACCTGCAGCAACTGGTGTATTTTTCATTAATCATTTATATTGCATTTTTCATGCATGTTGATAAACCTGTTCACAAACAGTTGACCAAAGGTTTTTGGTTGAAATTGTTCATTATTTAGTTTATTTGTAAGGAAATGATCAATTTGTTTTTAGGCTTCCATCCTTCATTTATGTTTTTTCTGCCATTGCCAACCCAAATGTACGGGTCATTTTTAACATTCTGGTCATACCAGAACTCAAATTACATGCTGACACGTTAGTTATGAAGCTTATTTTCCACATTGTCCTTGGTCCTCTAAGTGTTTTCACCAGAGAAAGGAAGTGTTTCCTTTACCCTCTCTTCCGGTCTGTGTTTTTCTGGCCAAACTGAAACCTCCATTCTAATCTCCACCACCTCCAAATGTAGCTGAACCTGTCGATTTCATAGAACTTAGTTTCTTCTTTCAGAAGAGGATTTCGACCATAATGGCTGCCACAGTTCACTTCTCGTACAACACTGGGGAGGTGGGGGGTGTAGCTGTCAGTCAGTGCCACAGCGCCGCCCTCTCGGTGCGCCAGGCAATCCCTCCTTTTGGCGCATTTTTTCTAACAGGAATTGTGGGTGGAGTAAGACTCTGGTAGGGGGGTGACTTGCTCTTTAAGATTGAAAAAATAGAAAGATTAGATTACTTCGTCTTTTAATTTTATGAAAACATTAACTGATGGAGAAAAGGGAGCCATTTTTGAGATGGATACATGCACAAACAAAAACCACACACACACACACACACACACACACACACACTCACGTGAAACCATGAAATAGCCCCATCTGTTCTTTGAGAACAGCATCTGTTTGGTGACAGGACACCCAACTCGACCTCTGACACTCTGCAGCAGGGAGGTGTCATCCACCAAATCCATCCCCTGTTTCACTTTTAAAACCAATCTGTTTGTAAAACACACACACACACACACACACACACACACACACACACACACACACACACACACACACACACACACACACTCGCAGACATTTCCCCCATATCATTAGTCCTTAACCATTAACTGGACACTGATTAAATTTGAGCAGGGCTCACAAGTCTAATTTCACTAAGTGCAAAATGATTGTGCTTAAATGTGTTTTTCTGTGTGCGTGTGCATGTGTGTGTGTGTGTGTGCACGTTAAACATATCAGCCTGTTAGTGCAGACCCTCTGATTTTTGATTGTGCTGCAGCCGTTCCCTTCATGTTAGGTTGCATAAAATGCAGAATTAGAAGACGATATTGTTATAAGTCAAGTAGCAGCTTTTAAAAATGCATTTTTGTGATCATAGTGCACTCACAGACGTTAAGAACATTTATAATTAAGCCAGAGAGTCACTCATGCCGTCGTTTCTAAACTCCTCTCCCACAAGATTTGAACTTTTAGTTGCTGTAAATCTTAGTCTTTGAAAAACTAAACACATTATTTATTTATTAGCTGTGAAATCTGAGTTTCTGTAGAAACATATTCAGAAAAGGCTGATTTTGTAGTTTGCTGCAGCCACATTTCCCTGTCAGATGTTAATGTTGTTTACTTCAGCAGATGGTACTTTTTTCTGTTGATTCATTCTAAGGTTTTTTCATGAAGTACATATATTCTAATGTTGGGTTTCTGGTCACTCTAGCTCACATAGTGGACCAAATGAGCATAACTTATTGGTTCAACCTCCTAAAGCTGGTATTTTGTCTTTGTTATTTTCTAAATCTCACATTTTTTGTGTACAGATCACCAGAAACTGGAGCGGGAGGCGAGGATTTGTCGTATGCTTAAACATCCAAACATAGGTGAGTCGTCTTCAAGAGCCTTCAGGATGTTGGTTTAGTGGAGCATCTGGGATAATTTAGAATCTTATTTTGAGACTTCAGCCTTGTAGACACACTCAACTGTTCAACACAAACATCACAGCTGTGTTTCAGTCAGGATTGTCCTTTTTTATTGTAGGTTAAAGAGATATTCCGATCATTTCAAAGTGTCTTTTTGTAAACAATTACGAGATACAGTTAGCCCCCCACAGGACTGATAAGCTAACGGCTATTTTGAATGCAGGTAAGTTAAAGTTAAAGTCCCATTAGTCGTGGTGAAATTACATCCCCGCATTTGACCTATCCCTGTGGGGAACGGTGAGCTGCAGACACGGCTGCGCTCAGGAACTATTTGGTGGTTTAACCCCTCAATAGAACCCCTTAATTCTGAGTGACTTGCAGGAAATCATTGGGTCGCATTTTTTAAAAGTCTTTGGTATGACCCGACCGTGGATTCGAACTTACGATCTCCCAGTCCCAGGGTGGACACTCATACCACTAGACCACTGGTCAAGACCCAAGTGTTTGGATGTGATCTCAAAACTGCTCCAATATCTAACAGCAGGATTTGGAATCTTACTCATTATTCATGATATTTGGACATCTCTCCTCTGATTGGCTAACGGCAACACGACTCTTCCACTATCTCCGTTCGCTCTGCAACATTGATGTTTTTTTCTCCACTAATAACACAAGCCTGAAGGAGTTCTGCCATGTTGTGGAGTTGCTAATGCTAATGGTTAGCTTCTACTAGCTGGGACATGCTCTGTTCTCTCCTGGACGCTAAACCAACAGCAGCCTTCCCCGGTCGTGAGCCAAGACGGGCGAGTCCATAAGCACAAATTTAGTGTAACGAAGATCTGACTGCCTGTGGTGTGACTTTGTTGTTCATCCATTCAGACCTGCAGCTCACTCTGTCGATTCCTTGCCATCTTTCATTTTGGCTGTGAGCACAGCTGTGAACAGGGGAGTGCAAATAGCTTAAACCAGCTGAACTTGATGGGCGCTTTTGTACCAGTTCATAATTAATGTGTGGATCTGACACTGAGTAGGACCAAAGAAGGTGCATTTAAAAAAATCCATTCTGTTAGTCCAACATGGATGTGAAAAACCTCAGTTTCCCTTTAAGGTGGAGCCACATTTTTCACTTGTTCTGAAGAATGGAGACGATCATCTTTTAGTTTCATTGTGGTGCAGTTTGGTTTAATAATACCTCTGCTGCAAATTAGCCCTTGAAGATAGTCAAATCAGTCAGTTACCTGCTGAGTTTCTCTGCGGGACATTTGCATAGAGCAGCTGGCTTTCAGCCAGACAGGTGAAATGAGTCTCACCTTCAACACCGTGTTTACATTGAGCGCTTTGTGTCCCTGAATCTATAAAGCTTAATCTTTAATAGATCATTTATGTCAACAAGAGTTTCTACTTGAAACTCAACTTGTCAGCTTTTCAGCTGCCTGAAGTGAGATTCAGACAAAAAGGGCAGTGGTCCCTAGGAAAGGAAGGAAATGACAGCGTTTCTTTGAAGCATGACTGCCATTTCCTATCATGACTTGTCCAGTGTAAGCCACACTCAAACATCAAAAGAATAACAATGTTTGCATTTCACATTTCTACTTCTTTTTTATTGCTTTATTAAAATCTTTTCCCTTTTTCCTCCCAGCAGCATTGTTTTCTCTTATCTGAGTCTCTAGGTTAGATTTTTTCCCCCCACAAAGTCGGATTCCTTGAACAGAGAAGATATCGTCACATTCTTTCAGGAATTTTAACAGTTTCTCAGAAACAAAACCTCATAAAACATCCCCTCATGGTTTTTGGGGGGTGTTCCTAAACATGCTGGAGCAGTTCCCAACATAATTTCAGTCTGACTCAGCTGCTCCTCGTTTAAGGACCAGACCTTCACATATATGTGTTTACACCATGGAGCCACACTACTGCTGCTGTTATCAGCTAACAGTGATTGTAGTGCAAACGCTTGTGCTGCAACATGTTTACAGAGACTCTCTGATGATTCCGGGAGCTAACTCACACGAGCAGTGTTGTCTGACCCAAATGGCTGATTTTTAATTGAAGACTGTCTGTGTTTCTCAGTTCGACTGCACGACAGCATCTCAGAGGAAGGCTTCCATTACCTCATCTTTGACCTGTGAGAATTACATTAACTCAGACACACACGCATGCATGCACGTGCACACACACACACACACACACACACACCATCTACTTGAGCCTTATTTAAAAAAAAACAGCACAAAGATGTTTAATAGAGATAATAAATGACTTCTGACATCTGCAGTTAAAAAACAAAGACTCAGTGAAAGAAACACTTCCTTTTATCATACAATGAAATGTTTCAGTCTGAAATGTCACAGAGAAGTAAAGCCTTCTAACTTCCTTTTTTGTGTGATCTAATTATTATGCAAAAAAGGTCTGTTATTTCCTGTAATCAATGGCTGAACATATGTACTATAATACCTCCATTAAGGCTCATTAACGTTGCAGCAAGTTGAGACATTTTTATGCATTTTTGCTTAGATTTGATTAGTCAGAAAGTGTTTATGGTTGATGGATTTAAGCACATGTAGAGTTCAACTTATACATTTCTCTAGTCGTCATTAAAGCTGCAACGGCAAATCTGCAAAACAAGCTAGCTTTTAAACACGGTCATGGAACTCCCTGTCACACCTCACCTTAGCGGCGTGAGCAGTGACGAGAGTTGTAGCGTGGAATTAGACCCAAATGCAGGAAGTGCTAGCGTTGGGTGACGTCTAACACGCAGTTAATCTAGAAGCACCGAGGGAAAAGAGGACGTGGCGGTGTTCCTGAAAGGAAAAGAACGGGCTTACTGTTCAGATGCAGATGGATGAGGTGAGCGTGGAAGCTCTGGATCGTCTGGCGTGAATCTGAGCTGCAACGGCTAGGAAGCTAATAAGTGAGGTGAGCGCTGGAAGTTCTGGGCGCACGGCGAGACTTATTGAGCCGATGCGCGGGAAAAGTAAAAGCTAAGGTTGAAACTAAAAGACGCTACTAAGCGAGGCGCCGTTCGATCTTAGACGAAACGGGAACGCCAAGGCCACGAACAGAAAACAATGAGTGAGCCGTGAATGATGGAGGGAACTTCCTGATATAGCGAGAGCGCGATGACTTGGAGAGGTGAGTGACGGTGTGGGGAATGCTGGGAAGTGAAGTCCTATGTGTGGTGTGAGGAGGGTGGCTAGAAGGCTGAAAGGCAGGAATTGTGAACACTCTCACCCCTCCCGTCGGCTGTCATCCCTCGGCCACATCAGCCCAAATATCGGAACCTGCATTACCAGAGTAAACAACAGAACGCTAAACACAAAATCACAATTTTCTACGTTCAAACGTCTTCAGTTTTCCACAACTTCAAATGGCGTTTTTCTTTTTGGGACGCTAGTCGTTTGTCCTAAAGTTGAAGTGGTAGCAGCCGGCTGTTCTCTGACATTATTGAGCAGCGAACCCTCACTCCAGTGGAGTACTGTTGCAAAATGCGCATAATGAGTGGAGGGTCCAGGTAAATGCGGATGTGAGGTGGTTCTCTGAGACAGACAACCGGATGGTCCCATCGCTGGTTTTGGACCGAGTCGCGCTATTGGCTGAGGTTTTTAGACAAATGCGAGAGAACCACTTCATTATTATTTTTCGTATTTTTTATAATCACCACAATATATCTATAGCTATACTATGTTAGAATGTTAAGAGGCATGAAAAAATGTTTTAAGCTAGCTTGTTTTGCAGATTTGCCAATTTGCCAAAGTGCCGCAAACATAAATCAGCAGCACAGATCATCTATTGGTATTTAGCGCTGTTGCATGTAGTTTTTCAGTCTGAAACTTCAACTTTTGATGAAATGAAAATGTTCTGTTTGTTTTCGTGCAGCGTCACAGGAGGAGAGCTGTTTGAGGACATTGTTGCTAGAGAATACTACAGCGAGGCAGATGCCAGGTAATAACGTCCTACACTAATACTGGGTTTAATACACAAAAGCTGTGTTAGTCTTTAAATATATGATGAATCTGCTGTTTAATCAGTCAAAAATAAAACTAACAGTGTGAATATTACATTTTTTTGGTATTTAGTGTAAAAAGTTTAACTGATTTTGGGGGCAGCTGTTTCCTCGACTCAAGCTGTCGAAGCAGAAAAGTTCTGAAAGCACATGTGTGAATCTATGTTAATCTACTTTGTGCTTTAGTAGCAGAAACGGCGCTTGTGGTTTTTGGCTGTACTGGTATTTGCTTTATTTCCAACCAAGTGACTCAGGTCTTTTAAATTTAATTTCATGAATAAATGATAACAAAGCTGTTCCTGTGTTGAAACCTTATTTTGAGTTTATAGTCAGACGTCGTTGGTTTTTGCTCTGCAGAATATAACCTGCCTGACTAAACAAGTCGCAGCAGTTTCTAGCTGAATATTACAGTGTGGGTGTATAAAAACGGTGTGGATCAGAAGAGTAAAAACTACCATAAAAACCTCTGCTCAGTGGCCACTAAACTTCATCTTTCTAAGTCTAAAGTAGTCTGGCCTTGTGGATGTTAGTGAAGCACTGTGTTAAAAAGAGAGAGAGGAAGAAGATCAGGTTGGACGTGAGTTCATTTTTACCCTAATTTGGACACAACACCACAATCTTTTTTCTGCTGCTGACCCTGTCTTCAACTTTGCTGTTGTCTACTTTAATTTATTATAAAAGGAATAGTTGCAGCTGTAACTGAGCTCCAGACCTGAAACAATGCAGACAAACCTTTCTACCCATATTGTAGGGCTGGGCAATAAATCGAAAATTTATCGTTATCGAAATTTCTGACGTTCATGTCCCTTTAAGAAGCTATACACGTGACAGCCCCATCTAGTGGACAACTTTTGTTTTTGCACATACATGTAGTTATCGTCCATTTATCGTTATCGAGGTGAGCTCCTCAATATACCGTGATATTGATTTTAGGCCATATCGCCCAGCCCTACCATGTCTTCCAGTTCAGAGGATTTGATATGTTTGTTTAATAGAATGATTTTAGACTCAATCATTAAAGGTTGAATATGGAGCCATTTAATAAAAAGCTGTATCTTTAAAAAATACCTCCACTGGGCGTTTAGAGGTGTGCAGATTGAAGGTACAGTATTTCCTTTAAAAGTTATATTTTAAATAAAAAATAATCAAATATGTCTTTTGACGGGCACAACATTGGGGTTAAGTTTACATCTACCAGCCAGTAGAGGGCACTATAGCGGGTTTCCAAATACGGTAAACGGTCCGCTCGGCACAGTGAGGCTGGCACTGTGGAAAATGGCGGACTCGGCAAATCAAGCAGCTGCTTCTGAGCCCAGAAGATGTCGTTATCCTTCTCAGAAGAGGAACGACCATAAAAGATCTAAAACCAGAGTGAGTTTAGGTCGTCTGTGGACACGGTGCTGGCTGGTCACTTCACGTATCGGCAGTGAACCTGGCATCCCGACGGCTGGAAACCTTGTTTTATTGTTGGAACTACAACCTCCACACATTAGATGTTGCTTTGGTGTTCCATATTCAACCTTTAAAGGTGCAATATTAAGAATGACACCCTGTGGTCAAACATGGATACTGCAACCCATGTATCAAAATAAACAAGTCCGCTCTGAGCAACGGTTGCCAGTTACGGATCAGCGCCAGAATATTGTAGATGATGAGTTATACTCAGTAAGTTGATAAGTAGATAAATACATTTCACTGTAATATCAAGTTGTTGGTAATTGAAAATTTTGCTTGAAATTTTTTTATAGCTGAATATTTTTCTCTAATTCACTGTTAACATTGTTTACCTGCCTTCTTTACCCGAAATTAGAGTAAAACATAAATGGTTTTACTTTCTTTTGCTTCTGGGCTGCTCCTTTTACCGGCTTCCACAACGCTGCTGCTTTTTACCAGCTGGTGTTGAATTACAAATGCCGGCGCAGTCTTGGCAACCCTGCAGGCTCACATGTGATTGGCTCTGGAACCAGGAAGTATGGAGACTACGTCCCTTTTCGTCCTTTTTAAAAGCAGAAAAACTGACAACCCCCCAGCTGGCTGAGAAGGAAATCTGTTTCAATGTTACCTTCCTTCCAACATGATTGATACATTCTACTGTTTGGTGATTATTTCACAATAGAATTCTTACTTATAGCACCTTTAAGCAACACATCTGGATACATGTGGTCTCTAATTTGTGCAGTATTGCTCTAAATCATTGTTTGGGTTCAGATGTGCAAGAAAGAGCCAAACGTCAGCATCTTTACGTCTAACCTTACGCTCTCATCTGTATTTGCTGACACCACTTGGTTGGAGTCATTATGCTTTCAAACATTTAACAACAGTCTAACAAACATCCTCCACCCGTGTTTGGACTTCCAACAGCACGCACTCAACGACTTCTTCCTGCACCTCCATTAGAGTTCACATTTCTCCGCGAGAGCACTATCTGCTCAATATGGTTTACATCACTTGACTCATCACAGGCTATTAAGTTAGACGCTGGAGCTGAAGTGATGTTCCCATTTTAGTGATCCTGTCTCTGTTGGTCCTAGAAGTGGCCAAAGTATCAAAACCTTTTATGTTTCTTCAGACTTTAATTTGAAAATTGTTACATCGTTGAGACGAGCTGAAGATCCTCTGGTGTTTTGGTTCTTTTACATGTTTTTCCACTACAATTATGGCCAAAACTCTTAGTGTTTATATTATATTGTAGCAAAGCTTTAAAATCTGCATCATGGAAAGTGTGTCTGCCTTTTCTATTTCACTTTTCATGCCACATATATGCAGAAAAACTCAATATTTTTATCGTTGAAGCAAAAAAAACACCAAGACTGAGAGCTTAGGCTTGCTTTATTTATTTATTTTGTTATTTTTGGGAAGAATCAGTCTGCATCCCATCTCGCTGCTGTGATTTGACAGAAGTGTCTGTCTTCTGTCTCTTGCAGCCACTGCATCAATCAGATCCTGGAGAGCATCAGTCACATCCACCAGCATGATATCGTCCACCGAGACCTCAAGGTGAGCTCCCGTACGCCAGTGATGAATTTTATAGGAACTTTCATAACATTTGAGGGAAATGCGTGCACTGAAGCTGACCTGCCTGTGCCTGATTCAGGATAAAATGCACAACAGGTCTTCGATTGCTGTTTGCAGACGTCACGCCGTGACGTTTGGAGCAACTTAGGAGATAAGCGTCATCACTTTCCACAGAGGCTTTATTCCCCTTCTCTCATTTCTCTATTCCTGTTTCATCTCTACATCTACAATCCCTCCTGTTTTTTCATCTGCCCCCCCCCCTCCTCTCATCCTTCGCTTCTGCCACCCCCCCACCTCCCTCCTCCTACCTCTTTGCACTGCTGAACAGTGACGAAAGCAGACCAGCTGCTATTAATAGCACGTCGGTGGGTGAGATGACAGCCAGTGACGGTTTACCTCACAGAAAGCTTTGTGCCCCCCCACCCCCCCAACAGCAACTCTACATCTGTGCTTCTTTTATTTGGATCTTAATGCAGTGGATGAAGACTTGGCCCTTTAACCCAAGCACACATTATAAACCATCAGATATAGAACTTTGGTACGTTTAACCATCTGGCTTAATCCTGCATTAAAGTAGGTGAAAGAAAAAGATGCATTTTGTTTTATTTGCTCTGGAGCATGTAAACATTTTAAACTTGACCCTCAAATCAAAGTTTTAAACCTGTGAAACTGTGAAATACTTCTTTTTTAATCAAGCAATTATAAATCCCCACCACCAGGAGTCCCAGAACAGCAGACTCCCTATCATGGTGTCATAGTAAAGTTGCTCTGATAAAGGCCGTGCGCTCAATAAGAAACATTTATCACTCTATCAGGTTTTTTATTTTAGGTTCTATTTGAATTTGCTGTTTTAGTAAATATCATAATAAACTGTTTACAACTGCAGCTTAAACATTAACATCTAGTTTTACACATCCTCTAACAAATGACAATCTTAGAGAAAAACACCAATACCCATTTTGTAATTACTGGATGCGTAAATGAGAAACGTTTCCTGCTCTGGTTTAAGAGTTGTAGTAATAAAAAAAATCTATAAAACATACAAAGGAATCAGGTTAGTCGTGTATTTCCAAGAACTTTCCCGAGGGAAAAATGTGCCAACGGCGGTTTCTGGAATCAATCTACGAAACCTCTAATCATGCAAAGTGAGTGTGCTGTAGAGAAATGTAACCTCACGCACCTCTTGTTCTCCCCCCATATTGGGAAGGCCACATGCTTTGGGGAGCAAAACAAGAATTGCAGAGGAGTTGAACACTGGTGGCAGGCAAGGTTGCCATGGTAACAGAAGGGTGAGGTCACCCGGCTGCTGCAGCACCAGCGTAGGGGCTCATTATGCCACCTCCCATCTATCCATCTCTGTCTGCTGCTTTCACCACATCTCTGCACACACACCCCCTTTTTTATTTTTTTGCTTGATTTTATTTGTGCTTATAGAATGACGGGGGTGGGGGGTATTTCTAGACGGTGAAGCTGACACATTAAAAGAAACAGGTGGCAACTCCGGCTCAATCTTAAAGCGAAACATTTGTTTAGAACTGGTGGCGTTTTGGGTCGTCGTCTGTGAGCCTCTGATGCAACACCTGCTGTTTGTTATCCGGATCCCATCAGAGACTCCTGCTTTTACACCTGGCACTTTCATCTGCAGATACAAACAAGCTTGAGTGTTGCTGGTGTTTCTAACGCAAATCATCTCCAGGTGAAGGTCATGTGACCAAAGATGAAGGCATCTTTAACACCGCATCCAGGTTTAGAATGCTAAAGCTGGAGTTGTGGGAAGTTTCAGACTTTTTTCAGGTTGTTTTTGTCCTCAAATGAATGACAAAATTACATAAAACAACCCTTAAAATGCACAAAAGCAAAGTTATATAGCTTGCTTCCTAATAGAGTAGCAACTGGGCTGGCTGTTTTATATAGATATTGTACTCCAGTGACATCTGCCACTCCAAACCCCCTCTAGAGCTGCCGAAAGAAATGTCATATTTGTGCACCGCTGACCTCCTTTGACGGAGTAACCCTGTGTCCTGCAGCAAACATGTCTGTGGAACATGCAAATATGACAGATTTAATCAAGTTAATTTCCAGTATGTCGCTGTTATTCTTCACAAGGCTTATGGGAAGCTCTTTCACAAATAGCCCTGATTTTCAGCAGCATCAGTCGGGTGAGGGCCACTCGATGGCATTTTCACAGGACAACAAGCACGAATAGCTGCAGAAATGGAATGCAGCCGCTGCTAATTCACTTGTTTCCCTACTCTTGCTAGTGAAAATGTGCTTCATGGGTGCAAAAATAAACAGATAGTGTTGATTGGGATTATTTAATCAACAAATTAATCTTGAATTTGATCATTTTGACAGCTGTAGATGTTTTTAGCAGAACTGTGGGGGCATTCTGTGGCTTTGTGTCAGATATCAGGAAGTTGTGGAGTTTTATGACTTTATAGGACTAGTTTATGAATCATATCTCTAAAGAATGTGTAAAGAGGGGCACGTTTGACTTGTGTATGTGTGCTGATGCTCTTTATTTGTAATTTTGCAAGTTCACGTTGGAGGAAATCAAGAATTTCTCCAAAATCGAACTTGGAACAGAATAAAACTCAGTTTTTGCTGCTCTGATTACAAGAAGATGATCAAAATGCCGTTAAATGCTGTGACACCAGACCGTAGGTTCTTTCCTCTGAGGGAAATCTTTGACTCAACCTCACCGCGCCGTGTTAATGCAGTAGATGTCATCGTGCTCCTACAGCTCATTCAGTCATGCAGACTGATGGGACATTTCTGGAAGGAGGAGTCGTGCTTACTGCCGATGATTGAATGCATCGTTTCATTGCTGCACATAATTATGCTGTAGTCTATTTTCTGTTCACTTCACATGAAAAGAATTTGCACGTATAGTGGATTGAGTTTTGTCAATTTCATTTCTGGTATTAAAAAACAACCCTAATGAATAACGAGTGCACTTTGAGTGACGGCGGTTCATCCTCACAAGAGCTCTGCTTCTGTGTGTTGCAGCCAGAGAACCTTCTCCTCGCCAGTAAGATGAAGGGAGCAGCTGTGAAGCTCGCAGATTTCGGTCTAGCCATCGAGGTGCAGGGGGACCAACAGGCCTGGTTTGGTAAAAAAAAAAAAAAAGCTCTATTTAAAGCTTAATCTCTGCACTTCCTGCACAATATTTATGCGCTGCAGCAAAATTTGCTCCAGTAAGGAAACTATCGCTGCAAAATAAATCTGTAAGCAGCTGCAGTTTGTTGTTGGAGAAATATTAATAAATCAGACCTTTACATTTAAGAGAGTGCACTAAATAATCCACATTTACTTTTTATTTATGTTTTGGGAGTTCTTCCAGAGCTGCTGCATTTAAAATAACTGTGTGTATTCTGTATTTATGTGTGGAAACACCCAAAAAAACAACCTGAAGAGAACCAAAACGTTGCATCTAGTAAATGATTATTTAAAGATTAGGTTCAGCTGCATTCTTCACATGAAGTCACTGATTTATTGAAATATGTGATTTTGCTGATTGTACAGAATTCAAAACGAGTTCCTCATGGGTGTGTTTGTGTTGTGACAGGTTTTGCTGGAACTCCAGGATATTTGTCTCCAGAGGTTTTGAGAAAGGACCCGTACGGCAAGCCGGTGGACATTTGGGCATGTGGTCAGTAAAACCGCCTTCAGCCTGCAGACACAATCCATGTTTTTTTTCTTTCATAGGTCACCATGAGAGTCATGCAACATATTTTGGTTTAGAAATTTAATCCTGAAAGAGTAAATACTAAGAAATAATTTATGTGTATTTATCTCAATGAAATGTTAATATTCGAGCCTCTAAACTAACAGTGGATGTGTGATTTATTTTAATCATCAGTCAGATTAGATGTTTTTTTATTCCCCTGTATACTTGTAGGAAGTGTTTAAAGTCGTACTTATCCAGAAACGGTTAAAGCATGATGCTGAGGTCATTCTGGATCCATGTTTATATATAAGTTACCTGTTTTTCTACTAACCCACTAAATCTGTGTGTGCGTCTCAGGTGTGATCCTGTACATCTTGTTGGTGGGCTACCCTCCCTTCTGGGATGAGGACCAACACAAACTCTACCAACAGATTAAAGCTGGCGCTTATGATGCAAGTCATTATTTCTCCTGGTTTTCCTCTGTATTTTCACGCTGCATCTGCTCCGTTTGTGTTTTGCCGTCAGCTTTAAACCCGTTGATTCAACATGACAGTGAGTGTCCTCGTAGATTTATTTGGAAACACTGAAGGACGGACAGAGGACGAAAACACACAACCACTTCATTTTCTATTGGCCTCAACCAGGATTTAAACCTTTGACGGTCTCCAGCATCTTGTCAGCGACGTGGTTTTGTTCCATTCATTCTGCCATTTATAACTCACCGGGAACATTTTATCTGCAAGATTGTGCAAGTTGGATTTATATTGATTACAATATATTGTTGTCAAAAAACTCCTACAATTTCCTCCAAAGTGTTTCTCTTTTTCTTTATCTTTTAACCTCTTTCTTGCAAAATCAGTGTGCTTTGGACTCTTCCTGTACACGGCACCATTGGGAGGTTACAAAGGTTGCTTTAACCCTTTTGCCATTCCTGAGTTACTTCTTGCTCTTCATAACCATCTCCAAGTCCATTTACTCAGATAAAAGGTCAAATATTCATATTTTTAGCAAAACCTAGTAAAGAACTGCTTCGGATACCTGCTAGAAACTTCAGCGGCCCACGTGAGTTGCAGTTAGAATCCAGAGATTAGACACATCCCATTATACTAACAAGCAACAAACTACATTTTAAGGTTGTTAGGATGAATTCCTGAGATTGACAGTCTTCGCTTTTAAATCAACAAACATAACCTTTTTTCCTTTTTATGCTGCTTTAAGTTGCTCATGACAGGAGTAGAAACTTTTGTGTTGAGCTTAGAAACACATCAATCGTGGCTTGACATGTTTATAACTTTGGTACTGTTGCATCTAGATGTCAAATTATTTAAAAAAATAATAATTAAACTGTTGCATAAAAACAGGGGCGGTCCTAGACCATTTGGCGCCCAAGGGAAGCTCTACCGGCGGTACCCCCTCGGCCAAACGAGCAGGGTCAGGCTAGCTGTGGGGGCGTTTCGGTTTGGGCTACAAAATGCCTTAGTGGGGGTTACTGTAGCATTTCACAATCAATCAGATTGGGCATCAAAAAAACTTAATTTCCGCTGCTGGAAATGTGTCAAAATAAAAGTCTACACGTTATTTCCGTAAGTATTTGTCGTTTTTACACAATTACATTTAGTAACCCTAATCCCAACCCTTACAATATCTTATTTAGAAATATATTTTGTTGCAATAATCAAAATTATCACTGTCTTATTTTGAAAGATCGATTGAGACCGGGTGTGAAGTAACAATTCAAGATCGAATAAGAAGAAGGAGGTGTTTCTGTTATCGAAGGGGGGTGTTCTCGTTTACAAACCAAAACGCCTCTTTTAGCTGCTGGCCAGATGATATTGGGCCAAACAAATACAAAAAACCCTTGTTTCCAAATTTCTGTAAATTTATTTAAACAATTATAGTTAAACATACAACAATATGTGCAAATTGCGTCAAAGGTCACTCTACTTCCTATCCAGCCCTCTTATCTGCTAATGTTTCCAGATGGGACTAGGAAAAAGGGTCACTAGCCTCTTTTATAAAACAATGCCGCCAATTTGCCGCAACGCCGAGGCGGCATCTGGGAGCCTAAGGTCGTTTATAAGAGCTCAGACAGTGGCGGTAATGTGGCGCAATGGTGTCCTTTTTATAAAATATTACGCGATGGCAGCATGAAGGAGGTATGGGGGCGGTCTCTGCGCTGTCGCAGACTTCCGTGTATCTTGGACATAAATTGCTTCTTATTGCGATCAAAGCCGCGCTCGTTAAGTTTTTTTCACAAGCAGCTCCTACAGGTGTCTGTCCTCCAACGTCCCTGTGAGCTGTCTGGTGATCTGAGCTGCAGCGCTAATGGAGAGAAGCTCCCGGCGCGCTGCATCGCTCCAGTTTATCATCTCAGCTGATTCTGTTGCGCCAAGGCTTAATGTGCGTTTATAAGACCGGCGAAGCCGCAATAGCAACGTAATATTACTATCAAGCGTGGCGGAATGAAAGCTGCAAAATTCCTGCATCGCCTGCCGCCATAGCGTGTTCATAAGACACACCGTTGCGGCAATATTACGCTGATTTGCCGGCACAATGTGTCTTATAAAAAGGGCTACTGTGGCCTAAAGCTCAAAATAGTGCTTTCTAGAGTCCTAGAACCCCCCAAGGCACTTTACAACACAACAGTTATTGTGTAGTGGCGACCTTTGGTCGTGTGGTGTTTTTTAACTTGTGCTGAAGAAAAAAAAACATCTTTGGTTTTTGAAGGATGCGTGTTTCTGCATGTAGATTAAATGGCTTTGGTGACATCGATTTTCACAAGTTTTTCTTCTTTTAGTTTCCTTCTCCAGAGTGGGACACGGTGACCCCTGAGGCCAAGAATCTGATCAATCAGATGTTAACGATTAACCCCGCCAAAAGGATCACAGCCGATCAAGCCCTGAAGCACCCCTGGGTCTGCGTAAGTGTCACTCGCCCTCTTTAGAGAAAATGATCTCATTCTCATTTCTGTCAGTATTATTGATCAGTGTCACGTGGGTGCTGTGTTTGAATTTGGAGCTTTCAAACACACATTTCTGATAAACTAGTTTACTACTTCTTTTTGATCACATGTAACAGCATTCTTTTATTTATCTTGAATAAAAGCAGCCATATTTTAGCTATTTTTAGATGACAATGATGTTTTTTAATTAGAGGTTGTTGGGGGATGTTGAAGTTTAGCAGCAAAATACATACCCTACATATCAGGAATATCATCAAGCTGCACATCTAAAACAAACTTCAGAACTTTGGCTACAAGACCATGCAAACCTTTTTTACGTGCTCCAAACAAAACTTAAACTACAATTAAAGGGGTTATCAGAAATCCCTCGTCATGACTCTAACCCTAACCCTCTGCCTCATTACTAAAATTGCTTTGGAGCCAATTTTCTTGAACGATTAAAATGCGATTAATCAAGATTAATTAATTACAAAGCTTCTAATTAATAGATTAATTTTTTAAATCAAGTCCCACCCCTTTTTTAATCACTTTTTAGTCATAAAAAAGACAAAGATCTACACAGCATGTATGCTTTTGCTTATATATTATGTGAAAACTACAATCTCTTATTTATTAAGCAAATCTTTTAAATTTAATTGTCAAAGCGGCATTTTGTTTTGATTCTAATCCTCGAGTTTACTGCCATGATGGTTGGTTCTTGTGTTTTTATTTATTTGTTGTTGTTTTTTGCTTCAAAAAGAAGAAAATGACATAAAGCCAGCTAATAATTTAAAATAAGTTACATAGCTGCTATTTATTTTTACATTCTAACCTGCCTGGTTGGTTAAATTCCAATTTATAATTTAGCCAGTTGGTTTCGTCTGCTTGAAAAAAAAAAGTTTCTGTGATGTTTGTTTTTTACATGCAGCAACGCTCCACCGTGGCCTCCATGATGCATCGTCAAGAGACTGTTGAATGTCTGCGCAAGTTCAACGCCAGGAGGAAACTGAAGGTGAGTGCAGACACGACTCAAGATGCTCACATAGACGGTTCCCAAAGCTGGGGTCGGGACCCCGCTGTGGCTCACCGAGAGCTACACAGGGAGCCTCGATGGGATTTCCAGAAATCAAAATAAAATTGAAAACAATAGCTGAAGCTTTATTTTTAGCATAATTGTTACAAAACTCAACTAACATGTTTTTGAAGCTGAAACATTTGGGAACCACTGAGATCAACAACACGTTCATGATGCGTTTTTTCTGTCACATCTTTAGGGAGCTATCCTCACTACGCTGCTGGTAACCAGGAACTTTTCAGGTGAGCTTTGCATCCTGGTTATAATTGCTAACTGGTTTATATCAGCGTTGTTCTGCTGCTCTTCCTCCATTCTTCAATTTTCCCTCCTTAATGGAACGATTTCCGCTTCACACGTTCAGCGTTAGGCTTGGATTTCATCATTGTAAGCAGTTTGATCGCTGAAAGCACCGAGGGATTGCTATTGGCTCTGTGTTTACGTGCCTGCGTGTAAGTAAAGCGGCTCCAGTGGATTACTGTCGACCACTTTGTACAAGCCAAGACGGATGAAGAAAACAGGCTGGCCACACCTCTGAAGACTTCCCCATAAACAAAACATTACGAGTATAATGTAATTTGTAGTCTGGGCTCTTTAGTGCAGACATTTCCCATCATGCTTTACTTTGCCTGCATTAAAAAGGAGTTTGGTGTCAGAGTAAAGTCGTTTTCTAGGACACAACAGGCTTAAGTACAAGAAATAAAAAGAAAAACTGGCTTTACAGCCAAACTGAATCCCTCTTTGTCCAATAGTGGGACGGCAGCACACCAGCCCTGCTGCCACCACCAGCACGGCCGCAATGGCTCAGGAAGGTACGTTTGCTAGAGGGGGGTGTTGGAGTCCAACACTTCCAACTTTGTACTCAGGTTGTTGGCATGTGGCCTGTGATGCCTGAACCTCCCTCCTCCCCACCTACTGCCTGCTGCTGCTATCTGCACGCTGATGGACCACTTTTAAAAACAAGCAACACACGCGCACACACACCTAAAAATGGAAACTGCAGATGAAGCTCAGCTCTTGACCTTTCAGCGCTGCTGCGCGTCTCGATGCTCTAATGAGCTCACCTCCTCTCCAGGTCCGGCTGTTTGATTTCCTGTGCAGTCATTCCTCCGACACCCAGCATGACCCTCTGACCTCCTCCATGCCACCACAGCTGCCCCTTATCAAAGCCGTGTTTACACATCTCTGACTTAACGCAACTGTTTCTGTCCCTTTTTTTTCCTCTGAAGTGACTTTATACCCTTTACACTGAAAATATGAGCAGCATTTGAGTGTTAAAGCTCATCTCCTTTGAGAAACGATGCCCAGCCAATGCCTGCGTGTGCTCGCTGCAGCCTTCCCTCTGCATGGCTCTGGCACTATCAGCCAGCCAAGCATGTCTCTGAGAGTACAGCCTGATATCCTGCATGGGAACCTGGATGCATTTTTTTTCTGTTTCTTCTCTCCTGCCTGCTTTTGTTGTTCTTGTGTGAGCAGACAAACTCACAGCAATCCTCAAGGTGTCTGTGTGATTCAAACTAAGAGCCTTAATGATTATCTGGACAAAAGACCTGGGCTGATGCTAAAAATAATCATCAAAAAAATCTTAAAGAAGTAATCCAAGTTAGGTTTACAGCTTATGTCTTAGCCCTCCAAAAAAATGAATTTATTAATTTAATAAAAGGAAAAAACAAACATTTTCTTTGTGTTTTCAGAAAAATTAGATTTTAAAAAAGGAAGATGTGTAAAAAAGTAGTATGGCTAAAAACTACACGAGTAAAATAGGCTTGGTAAAAACAATCCCATTATGTAGTACTTAAAAATACTTTAATGTGGTATTTTCAAGATTAGTTCAGTGCTTGAACATTAGTGAAGTGCTTTAATAAGTGTAAAAAAAAAGAAGTAGCAGCTTATAGTAAACAGAAGCATAACTAAGGCAAATTGTGACAACAAATGTTTCATAACATTCTCTTTAAAGCTGCTATAGCAAATCTACCAAACAGGCTAGGATTTAAACGCAGACACAGTCACGGAACACTCACCCCTCCCCTCGGTTCTGCCGGAACCGGAAACCCGCGATGCCAGAGGAAACGAGATAGCGCTAAACACCGGTCGCCATTTTCTAGGTACAAACATCTTTTGTTGTCCGTGACTTCAAATGGTGTTTTTCTTTTTGGGACTCTGGTAGTTTGTCCTAAAGTAGAAGTGGTAGCAGCCGAATGTTTCTCCTTCTCTGATATTATTGAGCAGAGAACCTCTCACACCAGTGGTGTTCTGTTGATAAATACGTGAGTGCGTAATGAATGGAGGACCCAGGGAAGTGCAACCGGATGGTCCAATCATTGGTTTTGGGCTGAGCCGTGTTATTGGTGGATGTGAGACAAATGCCAGAGAACCAATTTATTAATTTTTTTCATTTTTTTTCCCCCACAATATATTTATACAGCTATACTATGTTAGAATGGTAGCCTAGTGAACTAGACCAAATTCTTGCCTTGCAAAGTTGGTCTAGGCTCGCTTCATTGGAACCCTCGCAGCTCGATCCACTGCTGTGGCTGTCCAATCACAGCTCGCTATAGTTTTGGTAGGGCCAATCACAGCGCTCGATGACGTCAGAGCTGTGGCCTCAAGCACAAACAATATGGCGGCAGCTCAGGAACCACGTTCGTTTGAAACGGCTTTGTCATTAACATTGGACAATTTAGACTCCAACGTGCGTAAGTCTGTCGGCTATATTTAGCGGCTTCTTATTTTTATCAAACTAAGTAGTGCAATGTCCCAGTACACCTGATATTCACATGTTTTTCATACAAAAACGACAGAAATCATTGATGTTAGACGCCATTGCTGCCTCCCTCTTTTCCGTCGCTGTGATTACGTCACGTTGTTCGTTACTCTGATTGGTCCTAGTGCTATCCAATTGCATGCAGACATTTTGTAAGACAACCGTAGATCCCGCCTCACGACTGAGGGCCGTCAATGGTTCGTGGCCAGACTATATATTCACATATATATGATGGCTTGCCAGGCTATTAAAATGTTGTTAAAGGCACACTTGACAGTTTTGGCTTGCTTTTAGCACCCCCTAGTGTCCGTTAGCAAAACCTTAAGACCTTAGTCAAACAGCTGAAATGTCTCCTCAGCCTTCATTAGTGTCTACAGGAGCGGTTCATCACTAAATCAAACAAATCAGCTGTGTTCATGATCTAAAATATGTAGGGAACATGCTGGAAGCACCAGGCATGTCAGCTCCATTTTCTAAGTCCAACAGGGGCCGGACCGCCACTCTGAAGTTGCAATTGCGGTATTCTGGCCATGAAGGCGGTGGGGGTCTGAGTGACATTTCATTAACCCTGTAAAGGGCCATTTTAGCACATACTGGCTCAAAAAATGTATTTAAAAATATGAAAAAGTTGCAAAGTATGACTTTAAGAGGCAAAATGTTTTAAGCTAAGTGTGTTTTCCAAGCTAGCTTGTTGAGCAGAGTTGCTATTGCGGCTTTAATGTGATGTGAACTCTACAGTTCATTTGTAGTTTCAACATACACAAAAGTGTCATAAGTACCAATTCAGCAGGATTCCAACTGAAAATTCCTAAATTTTCTCACTAATTTGTTTCTCCAACGTGTCACAGGCGGTTTTGGGGGTTGAAATCAAACCATCCGTTTGTTTGAATCACCTTAAGCTTTTACAGCATGTTCTGTTGCACACTGTCGTTTTTGACTAATTTCTCCCAATCTTCAAAATCTTGTTGGATTTCTTCACTCACTGAGACACGACACGTTCACGCCGTTTCAGAGAAGCATCTGGGTTTGAATCGAAGCGTTGCTGCTCAGTTTTGTAACGGGACAGACTTCTGCAGCTTTTAGGATGAAGACTGTGAAGTGGATGCTGCATGCAGACTTGTTGGACCACGGCCACTGCATGAGCAACATGATTTCAGGATGCCCTTTAAAGTCTAGCAAAAGCCTGCAGTTGTTTTGGTTCAAATTTCAGTTTAAATGTTAAGTAACAAATATTAAACACATCACTGTTTTCTTCCTCTTTGCCCTCCTTCCTTGTTTTTAAACGGAAGGTAAGGGTGGAGCACTGAAATAACACACATGTGATTATTTTGACACAAATGTGTATGAATCTGTGCACATGCAGGAAATTTCCTACTTGCTTATGTTTGTGTTTTATTTATAGTTGTCCGATTCCAACTTTCAGTGTCACTTAAAATGTTAGATGGAATGTAATCCCAGGGGGATCAGATTTGGATCAATAGAAATATATTTATTATAATTTTCTCCACAGTATGAAGGTTGAATTTATTGAGAGTTTTACATTAAAAGCAGCTTTAGACATAATGCCCAGTGCTGTTATCTTTTGGATCATGCTGAGCAAAAGCGGTTTTGAATTCATAAAGTGAAATCTTTTTTTATTTATTTCTCAGCTTTGTCGTGTGTCAAAGCTGAGAAATGCAGCTAACCATTAGCATTAGCAACTCCACCACACAGCAGAACTCCTCCAGGCTTGTGTTATTTGTGGAGATAAAACATCAACGTTGCAAGTCAGTGGTAGAGTTGCGTTGCTGTTAGCCAATCCGAGGCAAGATGTCTAAATATCAGGAAATAAGTCTCCAAATCCTCCTATTTTGTGCTACTTTGCTACAGAAGACTTGTCCGTGCTGATCCCAGCGTTTCTGGGCATTTTTTGACCCCGAGTACGACTTGCCAGGCATTCATTCCAACCAGGGACCACTGCAAATGTATTGATTAAACAAGTGAACCGCACCTTTAACATGCTAAAGTGAACGAATGTAAATAATCAGCTATATTTCGATCCAACTTTTGGCATCATTTTACATTATTATGATAATTTCAACGGTTTTCTAATGTTACACTTTATTTAAGTCATATGTTAGCTTGTCATTTTTACTGATAAATTCAAAACCTTCAATTAATGTGTCAAATTTTCAAAGGATCCAAAGGAGCATCCTGTTTTTAATATTCATAGTTGAATTTTTTTCCTACCTTGTTTTATCTGTTTTATTGATATTTAAAAATAAATGACTTAATTATGCTTATGTGGTGAAGCAAATATATTTTTGGATTTTTTTTAACAATTTTCTGCTGCAAATAAACTAAACTCTTTTTTTTTTTAAATGCTGACTGAACATCTGTCTATTTCATTTATTTTTTACCCATTTGTCCTCTCTTTCAGCGTGTAAAACCTTACTAAACAAAAAGTCTGACGGCGTGAAGGTAAGTTCCCTCACCCTGATACACTTCCCTGTTTTCTCTCATTTCTGTCTATTTCCAGTTTTCCTCATTTTTGTCGGTCATTCTAATTATTTAATTTGCTCTTAGTGTTGCATTTAAGCTGTTACTGCAGAATAAACAATATTTAGGTGTTTTTATTCAGTTTTATATGTAATAACTACATTTGAGTTGAGTTTTATTCTGACTGAGTCGGAGTCAGTGCATGCGGTGAAGTGCCAAGATCACCAGGGACTTAAAAAAATTCCATGACTTCAACTATAAATAAACTCCAACCCAAAACCCTCTACAGCCATTTAAATATTAACTCCCTGTATTTTTTTCCAGCTGTTTTCCTATTTTTTCTTCAGTACTTTTAGTATTTTGTCCCATTTTTGCTCCTGTAGACGCTTGTTTTATGTTTCTCTCTTTCTGGGATCAGCCTGGCAGCCTCACTCTCTTGCTGTTTTAATCAGTTCCTTGTTTCCCGATGACTCCTTATTTATTTCCTCCTCCTCCCCATTGCTGTCTGTCAGAAAAGGAAGTCCAGCTCAAGTGTTTGTTTGATGGTGAGATCGGCTCTGTCGTTTATTTTTTTTTTTCTTCTCTCTCTTCTTCCTTACAAGTTTTTTCCTGCATAGCTTTTGTGCTTGCTTTGTTCTTTTGACCTTTTTCTTTTGGATAAAAGTATTTTAGGCTTTTACTCCCTGTTGGATTTTCATCTTCATCATCCTTGCCTCCTAATGCCAGAATCTCCACCAAAACCATATAGCTGCTGCTGATTGGTCCTGTTATGCCCTTCTGTTCTTTCATTTCATTCAGACATTTTTATTAATGCAAACATCATGTTCCCTTTGTCAGATTATTACAGTTCTACATCCTTCCTGTCATTTGTTTTAATGTTTGTGAATTCTTGTCTTTTTCCTTAAAAATAAAGGCGCTGTCATTTTCACCTGAAAGCTTCCTCATCCACACGTCTAACAGTTTCACACCTACATTTAGTGACGTTTATTATTCATAGATAACACGAGATGCCTTCTAAAGTTTGCAGATTTTCCACAAAGATCCTAAAACCTTTTAATTCTAAACTTTTATTGTGAAAATCCAAGCATCAACCCTTCCTGGTTTCCTGTGGGAATGTTAGCATTCTGTGTGTTTGTCCTGTTAGCTCAAGGTTCGAAATAATTTTCTCCCCTTTGTCAACAAACCGTAATCTTATAAACAAATAAATAACTAAATAAATAAATAAATAGGACGGCTTTGGTCCAAAACATAATCCTATTGTCCAGCTTTCGGTAGTTTCACGAGTATAAATATTGTAACAGATCTAATCTAAATGCATTTTTAATATTAAGCCTGTTTATTCAGTCTAAGCAAGGAGCTGTTTAGGTTTTTACAACATTGAGCTTTTTTGTGTTTATCTTACTTCAACTTTTTTTTTAAATATTAGACCAGAGTTTTAGGGTTTTTGATTTTCTCCTGAAGTAAAGTCGGTGTAGTTTTATTAGAGTTAAAGCCCCACACACACACACACACACACCTCTCTCTCTCACACACACACACACACACACACACACACACGTGTCACTGAAGGCTTTTCACTGCATGCACCAACCTGAACTCATATTTATTATTACTGGAATCTTTTGTTTCCAGACTTATTTGATTAATAACCTGATAAACGTTATGTGCTGAAGCTGGTTTTAGGTTTTCTTTCTTTAACAGCAGATTTTTAAATGTTCCTGTCTTCAAATACTAACTAATTCTTCTTTTTTTTACTTTTGAACATTGTCTTTAATGTTGACGAACAACTTATTAATTCTTAAAAAATCATATTATAATCCTAATCAAAGAAGGGTAACTTTGGTGTGATTACTGTTTATTTATCATTATTAAGACGTTATTTAAAATGCACCAGGCAGTTTGGTGCAGGAGATTATTAAATGTGTGTTTTATCTACTCTGGACAGCGTTCCTGCTGTGACTCGGTTAGTGGGAGTCACTCTGTGTTGTGTCTCTTTGCCCCAGTCGCAGGGAAACAACAGTAAAAACAGTGTAGTAAGCAGCACCAGCACCAAAGACAGCAGCATATCATCTTCAGCACCGATGGTACCACATCTGTCCGCTTTTACTATCATTGCTTTTCGTAGCGTCATTTCATGTTTTCCATGTTTTTAGTTTTTCGCCCTTTTGTCTCACGCCCACGTCAGTCCAAATCGTCCCCGTCCTCCTCTTTGCTCCTGTCCTGACGACGTGTGCTGTTGGCAGTGAATTTGACAGCTTTAAAATTACGCGGCCGTCCTGTGGCTCGGAGCATCTCTCCTGGCTCGTGTTTTACCCAGAACTCCTGCAAACATGCAACGCCGGCAGGCAGACAAATTACTTTCATTTTGCGGTGGAACGGCAGACGCTTCACTCAAGTTCTGCTCAGCCCCAGCCCAGACAACTCCTTTGTGTGTTCAAATATGTCACCTGAGCTTTGATGACAGTTTAGCCTTTAAAGCGGCAAAAAGTTATTGCAATTTAGTGGAAGGAAAAGGGCTGAAAAGTTGAGTTTAATCAAAACTTTGACTTTTACGGATTCCCTGTGAGGACTTCTGGGTACAGCAGGAGCTTGAGAAGATGAGTACCTGTAGGAGGATGCAGCCCCTCTGTTCATCTTTGTGAAATACAATTAAAAAGCATTAGAGCTTTTAAATGGAAATGATAAAATAAAATTAGTAAGGGTTAAAATGACTTCTACTTGATCTGTAATCGTCTAGTTTCTCCTGGCAGTCAAGGGGCTGCATGTTCATGAGTTTTAGGATGGGAAGTGTGCGACTACTCTGGTTTTATTTCCCAACCTTTGCGGTGCTCGGAGCTCTTGACCTGCTTTGTGCCGAGTGTTACTGCAGCACGGTCAAGGCTGAGGAAGAGGAGTGGATTCGAAAATACTAACTGATGGAGTTTGTGTTTGATAAGAACATTTCTAAAGCACTGGCTGTCAGAGGGACATAAAATATTCTATTGTTTTGTTCACCACTTTTTCCACATTTTGTTACAGCTTTATTCCAAAAGGGGTTGCATTCATTTTCCCCTCAAAATTATTATTTTTAGATTTTTGCACATTTATAAAAAACAAAAACTGCAAAATCACATGTACATAAAATTTCATAGCCTTTTCCATAAAGCTCAGAACTGGTTCCACTGATCATCCTTGAGATGTTTCTTCATTGGAGTCCACCTGTAGCAAATTCTGTTGGGTGGACTTCATTTTGGAAAAGCACACACCTGCCTAGATAAAGTCCCACAGTTGACCATGCCTCTCAGTTTAAACCAAGCAGGAAGTCAAAGGAATCGTCTGTAGACCTCAGAGGCAGGATTGTCCTGAGGCACAAATCTAGGGAAGGTTACAGAAAGGTTTCTGCTGCTTTGATGGTCCCAATAAGCTCAGTGGTCTTCATCAATTGTAAGTGGAAGACGTTCAAAATGACCAGGACTCTTCCTAGAGCTGGACAGCCATTGGGTGAGAAGGGCCTTAGTCAGGGAATTGATCAAGAACCCAATGGTCACTCTGTCAGAGCACCAGTGCTCCTCTGGAGAGAGGAGAACTTTACAGAAAGACACCCATCTCTGTAGCAATCCACCAATCAAGGTCTGTATGGTGAAGTGACCTGATAGAAGCCACTCTTTAGTAAAAGGCACCTGGCAGCCCAAGTGGAGTTTACCAAAAGACACCTGAAGGACAAAGATTGAACTCTGGTCAGGTGCCAGGTGTCACGTTGGGAGGAAACCAGACACCACTCATCACCAGGCCAGTAGCATCCCTAGAGTGAAGCATGGTGGTGGCAGCATCATGCTGTGGAGACGTTTTTTGGCAGCAGGAACTGGGAGGCTAGTCACGATAGAGGGAAAGACTAATGCAGCAATGTACAGAGACATCCTGGATGAAAACCTGCTCCAGGGCGTTCTTGACCTCAGACTGGGGCGATGGTTCCTCTTTCAGCAGGACAACGACCCTAAGCACACAGCCAGGATATCAAAGGAGTGTCTTCAGGACAATTCTGTCCGTGTCCTTGGGTGGCCCAAAGCTAGGTGTTTCAAGATTTTGGCTGTAATTGCTGCCAAAGGTGCATCAACAAAGTATTGAGCAAAAGCTGTGAATAATAATGTGCATGTGATTTCTCAGTTGTTTTCTTTTTTACTTATTTTTTTTTTGTTGGTAAAGTGATGCGCTGTGAGGAAGTTCTGCTGTGCTCCCTCTGAATGAACCGGCTGATCTGCTGAAGTGACAGTTTGCAGAAACGAGAAGTTAAAGAAACTTTTCACTTAGAAATCAAAGATGGTTAAAAGGTCAGCAACAGCTGCAACATTTAGAATCTCAAAGGTTTACTACTTACTCCATCAGTTTGTGTTGGTGCAGGGCAATATTAGACCTTTATAGTTGCAGTGCTTTCCTAGCTATTAACACAAAAACATCTGCCAGAACATTATGACCATTTGCCTGATGTTGTGCTGCTAAATTAGACAATATCAGCTAGAAATCTCTTCATGTGCTGTAGATAGTGACATGGAGCCTCTTTAGATCAGACGCTTTCATCCTGAGGCTCTGGTTCTGGCTTGAGAGATAGGGAGAATTTTGAAGCCAAATCAACTCTTGAAATATTTTGCCTTCCTTAAAGATAAATTTGAAGTCCAGCTGAGCGTGTTATTCTATTTAAAGAGTCCAGTACCATCAAATTATTACTTTTACGTGTGATTGGCAGCAATCTTTAGATTGGTAACGTCAAATAAAAGCGTCCACACGCATGCTTGTCTTCTAGGTAGTAACTCAAATGGTCCCACCCATCGTCTTTGTGCCGAAAAGGAAATAGTTAGACCTTTTGTAATCTGTATGTTTGTAACTTGGACGCTCTTGCACAATTTGGATTTGGTAAATACCATTTTAGAGCCATAATCCATCTGCAGAGGTGCAACCCTTTACATAACAAACTGAGATATAATCCATCCTAACACCTTTCTACCCCTGTTGGTAACACTTGATCTCTGCAGACTGACAGCATTCCACAAACCTCTGTATCTAGGAAGGAAATTGAAATTGAAAAATTGAAATTGCTAAGTTGAGGCTTGCCCATATTTTCTCCTTTCATCTTTGTCTTACATGTAAGTGGTCATAATGTTGTTGCAGGTGAGTTGTTGTAAGCGCTCTAAAATCTGATTCTCCAGAACCCTCCTCCTCCTCCGTCGTGGTCTGGGTTGGTGAACATATGTATTTAGCTGTGCTCACGGCTGGTTTTTGTGCGTTTTGGTGACTAAAGTAATCCTGGTCCAAATGAAGGGGGACAAACTAACAGAGCT
The DNA here is from genome assembly GCA_006937985.1 of Aphyosemion australe. Taxonomy (NCBI): domain Eukaryota; kingdom Metazoa; phylum Chordata; class Actinopteri; order Cyprinodontiformes; family Nothobranchiidae; genus Aphyosemion; species Aphyosemion australe. The sequence goes on from SSNS01000090.1 coordinate 719,279, forward strand.
CCTTGATTTGATCTGCTGTAAATGGTCCAGATCTCTGTGCAGTAGCTCTTGTGCTTGGGTGTGTGTGCATTTGAGTGTTTTGAATGTCATGTTGCTATTCTGTGGCGTCATCCGCTAGTGCCTCCCCCTGTCATCCATCCCGACCCTGCATGGTAAAGTGTCTCCTACCTCCCCCCAGGAAGCCCAGACAACCGTTGTACACAACCCAGCAGACGGCACCAAGGTAAGCCGCTCCTTCTCCAACTTCAAGCCACCAGCCACTCACACCTAGAGAAACTCATGGAGAATAAGTGCACGTCACAGCTGTGTGTTTTCTGCAGCAAAATAATAGTATTTCCTAAAAATACTTTTCAAATCACCAATTCAAGATTGAGATTTTTGGAAGTGGGGTCATGTGGAGCTCTTTGAGTAGTGCATGTCTTACCTGCAGGAGATAAACAGGAGTCGAGCTAACCCCAATTGGGTCCATTCTGCCTTTTATTGAAAAAAATCCAAAACTTCTTGAATAGTTGTTTTGTTTTAGAAAAAGTCAAAATTTAAGTGAAAAAAATATGTTTTTTAGTTTCTTTTTCTTACTGCAGGTAAGACACTGACTGTTCATAAGTACTTCACAGAGCCTTCCTAGAAAACAAGCCATCATTAGGGTCAAGTGTTCTATATCTAGTACCTTATACCTTTAAATGGGTGTTTTCTGGACTAGGGAAGCTTCTGTTGATAATTCTTCTCAGATTATTTACAATTAAATTGCAGCAAATTGCAAATTTATATAAAACAGAACATTTTAAATAAATTAATTTTTATTGCAGCAAAATGCTCAGTGAAAAAAGGTGGAGCCTTCTAATATTTGTGTCAGACTTTGCAGAAACAGAAACTTGCTGCTTGCTTTTCTCACATTTAACAAGCTTGCAAACTGCTATCACAAGTTTTTGTTATTTATTATATTGACACAAATCTCACTTTATCACCTGGACATGCTTCTTCTTGAGGGGCGGTTGCACTCAACGTGCTGTCACATACGCCCCTCCGGTTAAAATTATTGATTGGAAATGTCACACACAAACACACGCACATTGCTGCTTGTTGCGTGTGGCTCTCTGTGCTCCCCCTCGCTGCTGTCCTGGCTGGTTTGTGCTCCTGGGAGGGAGTCCCCACACCCACCCACGTCCATCCCAGTTCGTCTGTCCATCAGCTTGACTCTGTGTCCTTTTAGGTGTGATATGTTCAACAAAAGACACCTCTTCTCCCCTCTCTCTTTCCAAATGTCCCCTTTTCCTCTCACTCACGCCTTCTCTTTTCTCTGAACACTTCCTGCTTCACAGGGCTCCACAGAAAGCTGTAATAATGCAGAAGAGGAGGAGATGAAAGGTAGGAAAGGTAGCTGTCCAACTTTCACCTACTCTGCATGCTTCCTTTGACTCACTGTAGAATGTCCCGGTCAGATGGATAAAATGACGAATCATTTTCCTTCCTTTAGATTGACGTAATGCATGCCTGCTGGGTCCGTGTTTTAGGAAACTGTCGGCTTTTATTCCACAACAAGAGGCCTTGGAGATCTGGAGGATTGTGTAGTCAGATGAGAAAGATAGATGTTGCATCTAGACAGTTTTGTTTGTGCATGGGGGACTGCTGCACTGCACTTATGCTTTTGTTATGTATTTAAATATTGGAATAAACCAATAATCTGATTATTAATAAACAAACTCTGGTAGACTAGATCACAAACAGTATGTTGCATCAATAGAATCGCTACGGTAATGAGTTAAAGGTTACAGTTTTATTGACCTAGCATGTAATTACACAAGATTCTTTTATGATTTCAAATTGGGATCCCAAAAGGAATCCAACAACTGTCATGGAAGAATGATGCCAAAAATTTTGCAAATTACAGGTTTTCTCTAAGGGTCGTGATATACTTGCTGCTTAATCAGACAGTCACCGTGGTGAGTGGGTCTCGCTCATTTTGTCAACTCCACCTACTGGTTACTCGTATATTACAGCATTTGGTCGCGTCGCGTTAATTTCGTGGGACACGCACAAACGACGCTTCAAATCAACGCAAGCTACGCGTGGCAGCCATTTTAAACACGTGTGCGCGTCGCTAAACAGCAAGTATATCACGGCCCTAAGAGTCCATCCTTGTAGAGCTTTGTGTCCAAATTTAAATGAGAAATAATCATGCTGGAAATAAATATTTACAAGCTTTATCAAATAACAATACATCGCTTGTTTTCTCTAATACTAAAGATTCAGGTTCATTTAACAACATGTTTGATTCATGGGAGAATGAACCATTTTAAAGCCGCAACCCAGAGTTTTCCCCCCTTTCAGGAATTATGGTAGCCTGGAAGGCCTCATATATGTAAAAATGTAGTCTGAGTGGAAGAGCAACGAACAATGTGACGTATTCATCGCTACACAAATCGGTCAACGGAGCAGTCCGCCAAACACTGTTGAAGAAGAAGCAAATACATCCTTTTTCAAATAAACAACTTTAGTACCTCTGTCTGCTCATGTCTCAAAGAAGAGCCCAAGTCAAAGCTGTTTCAAAAGAGTGCTGATCCTGAGCTGACGCCATCTTTGTAGTTTTTCTCCATCGTAGCTCTAGTGCTAAGCCCGCCGAACAATCGTAGAGTGCTGTGATTGGCAAGACACCAAATTGTTCGGGTCAATGGTAGACCTGCTGAGGTTACAACAAAGTATGGCTAGACCGACCTGCAGAGCAAAATCTTTTGCTACTCATATGGTTTGTGTAGACTTCCAGGCTAGAATTATGTATGATTTTTTTTTTTAGAAATCTGTGAAAGTGATTGTCTTATCCTGTAATGTGATGTAATATAAGCAATGCATCAATATGTTTTTGCTTAGCCCATCCCCCATCCTGTAGAGCCCCATGCAGATTGAAATGATCGCGTTCAGCATTAGCCAATAGCGTTAGACATCCGCTTACGTACAGATGTCACTCACAGAGCGTGCTCGAGTGTTTGCAAACATACCTAGACTGATGCAGATTTGGCGACATTTCTCATGGACAAGTAAGTCTTTAAGATATATATGAATAAACACTGGGGCTGTAACAATATTGGCAATATCGCGATATTGTCGTAGTAAAATGACCACAATATCGTCGTGGTCTTGTCACGATATCGTACAGTACGTCTTGAGGTAAAAATAACACTTTTCAGTCTGCTCCACCAGAGCATAGCAAAGTAAACTACACAGACCATGATCCTTTGCTTCCGCGTCATTGGCCAGTTCGCCAATGGGAGTGCGTGCAGCCCACACAGCAAAGAAAAACAAACATGGAGTATGGAGGCTACAGCGGTGAACGCAGCACGGAGGATGCCAGTCAAAGTATTTTATGCTGTGAGTCTTATTATCGTGAGCCTCCCCACAATATCGCAATAAATATTGTATCGTGAGATTTCAGAAAGACTTTATTCATCCCCTAGGGGCAATTGAAGAAAAAAACAGCAGAGCAGCATAGCGTTGAAGATAAAAACAGGGCATAAACAAATAATAAAACAGGCAATAAAATGAGGTAAAAAATAATAATAGTAATAATAAACAATATACAACATATGTACAGTTTTAAAATGCACTGATAAGTGAATAAGTCACTGTGATTGAATAAAGTGGATAAAGTGAATAGAGTGTATAAAGTGTTAGCAGTATAATATTGTTACACCCCTAATAAAAAGTATAACGTGAGAAATATCTATAAAACATGTTTTAGCTCTTTTGCTCGGCTACAGGTTGCATGTTCATGAATGAATGAGAGGCATTGCTTCCAGCTGTAATCGTGGAAGAAGGGAGAGGAACTTAAAGGTGCAATACATATTTCCGCCTCTAGATGGTGCCATCTGACAAGAAACTCTGGATTTCTGCTTTGATAAAGTTATTAATAAATACCTAAAATCATAGAGGGTCAGAGTTCATTAGCCTCTCGAGCTGCTCTATCATCTGCCTGAGGGAGGTAGAGTGAATTGTTCAAGGGCTGAGTGAATGGGATCTGTCAAAATCTTGGTCTTAGATTTTAGATTAATTAATTAATTAACTTCATTATTCTTTGTTTGACAAGTCAAAAAGTTAGTCTGGCTCTAGTTGTTGTGCCTGAGTGGCCCAGACATTCAGATTAGCTAAGTTAAAACGTAAATCTGAGTCGACCTGTATGGTCATACAGTTCGGAGTTATTTTAGAATTTTCAGCGTTTGTCATGAAGTCATCTGGAATCCCATATTTTCATGGGTTTTTTTTGTAAGACAAGCGGGCTGATTGGTGTCCTCAGGCCCTCTGTCAGTGTGCATTTGTGTGTATTTGTGTGTGTCCTGGGGTGACAGCAGTAGATGTTACAGAGAGTTCAGGGTTAGAAAAGTGCAGCAGTGCTGAGGAGCAGGTCCAATCTCCAGTCTCCTTGCTGTTCGCCACCCACCTGTAAGTCAGACAGTTTTATTCAGTTTTCTGCTCCACCTGCTTCCTTTTATCATCGACTTTAGACTGCAACAACGTTTTGTTGGAAAAAAGATGCCAAAATCTTATTTTCTAGCAGGTTGCAGATTTATTTTCCTACGCTGCCATCTGCTGGTTGGCTGACACAACTGAAGTTTTACGCTCCTCTATTTCCTCGATTACTTTTGATTGATTTTGTGGATGAACTAATTATTTAGCGAAGCTGAGAGTTCGTGAATGTAATTAACTCTTACTGGACTTGCCTTCAGTCGATCCCCTAGCTCAGCCCGGTCCAGCTCAGACCTGTTCAGAGCCCGAGAATGCTCATTCGCTCCCAGCAGGCAGCGGCACCCTGCAGCTGAGTAAGTGATGGACAGGTTGTGCTGATTTGTGCAAAAAGCTGTGTTGAAGTGGAACTTTGAGGATTTTAATGGATGGACTTGCATGCAGATGTTTTTCCCTTCTGGTTTAACATCTGGATGTGCATCCATAAAGTTTGGCTTCTGCTCCTCTAGTCGTTTATTTGCTTGAAAACAAACTAAAGTTCTGTGAGATTGCAACAGAATTTGTGTAATTTGATCATTTCCAGCAGATTCATTTGAACATAAAGTGTACAGGATGACTTTAAATGTGACTGGATTTCAGTTTCAGGCAGTGAGTTGAGGTGCAGTGTGATGTTTGGGGTCTGCATGTTTATCCTCCACAGAACTCCCGACTCTCTATAACCTCTTCAGGTTTCTTCTCCATCTTGTTTTCTGTCTCCAGCTTGTAAACAAGAGATAATCAAGATGACCGAGCAACTGATTGAAGCCATCAACAATGGAGATTTTGAGGCTTACACGTAAGTTTATGTGTCAGTTTTCCTTTTTGTCTGAATGCTTCATCTAAAAGCATTTTGTATTGGTTTGCTATATTTTTCATTTTTTTTGTCTCACAGGAGAATCTGCGACCCCGGACTGACCTCTTTTGAACCAGAGGCTCTTGGAAACCTGGTGGAGGGGATGGACTTCCATAAGTTCTACTTTGAAAATCGTACGTTCCTGTATTTGCAGGATATGTTCATAAACATACTAACACTGAATCTACATACAGAGTAGTTTAGAGCTATAACTGATGAGTGGAGGATAAACTCACATCTGGAATGATAAAGTGTGTTGCCATTAGAAACAGGAAGTCTCACGTTCAAAATTAAATTAAACAGCTTTGGCTTTCTCCTTTCCATTGTCATAGTTCTGAGTAAAAACAGCAAACCAGTGCACACCACCATCCTCAACCCCCACGTTCATCTGATTGGCGAGGACGCCGCCTGCATCGCCTACATCCGTCTGACGCAGTACATCGACGGCCAAGGGCGGCCGCGCTCCTGCCAGTCGGAGGAGACGCGCGTGTGGCATCGTCGTGACGCCAAGTGGCTGAACGTGCATTTCCACTGTTCGGGAGCTCCGGCTGCACCGCTGCAGTGAACAGACAACCCAGGCCTGGGTAAGGACAACAGACTGATGCTGAGGGTTTGGGTGAATGCTGTCATCGAGCTAGCAAAGCCTGGTCCCCTCTTCCTCCTTTTTGTGCATTTTTTAAAATTTCCTAATTTAACACATCTGGAGTCCCAAGAACTTCTTTTGTGATGAAACTGTAGCTGATTCCTGATCTGCCCTGTGGGGTCACCTTGTTTGGGAGTGATGGAGAGAGGCAGGAGTTCTTCCTCTCAGCTTAAAGTACTTTTTCTTTACTTTCTAAGAGCAAATATGTCATTAGATGGTTCCCACCCAACTATCCGCTGTTACATTGTGCGTACAAGTGGATCCAGTCAGCTGGTTGCTATGGTGAACATGTTGAGTTGACCGTGGGTCTCAGAAGACAGGAGGGAGGCTGTGATGTATCTAAAATATGTTTTTAAGGTTGAACAAAAACTTGAGCTAGAGATCATAATTTGGTTCTTAAGTTGAGGAAAATGTTAGAAATCGTCTTTCTGGGAAAACGGAAGTCTGTTTTCGCCTATAGAATTTTTCTGATGAAACATCTAAAAGCTAGCGTTGCTAAAGCTAACGCGTCGTTTCTCTCTCCTCCAGGTTTGCCTGAAACTTTAAAGCCGTTTGGAGCATTTTACTCTCCGTGGTCGGAGCAGAGTCTGGATCCTGGCTGGGACGAAGCTGCTTGGAAAACACAAAAGTGGGAAAAATATATTCCAATCTTTAAAAAAAATAAATAAATAAAGGATAAAAAACCAAACAAGCATATTTAAAAAGCTTGAATGGTGACCGACCAACACCACTCCAGTCCATCCCTTCCTAAGACGTTGGGGCTCAGGTGATGTCAGCCCCCTCCTGCTGATGGTGCATGTTTTCGATGGTAACACTGGGGTGATGCTCTCCCGGATGGCCTTTCTCTCCCCGTCTCTGTTTTGTCTGCCGTGTGGAAAAGTATTAATGTGTCAAGATATATAAATACTTAGAATTATTGAAGCACTTCACACACAGGCAGATCTGGGATGATATGATTCCTTTTGACAGAACAGCAGAACACTGTTCTGGTTATTTTTTAGTTAACTGGTTTATTAATGTGACAGTGGGGTTAATGGGAATGAGATTAGCTTAAATCTACTTAATGTCAGCCTTTAGCACCAATTTTAGGAGTGAGCGTTTTGCATCTGCACAGTGTTGTAAGGTTTTATGTTACTGAAGGGACTGTTTTGTTTTTTTGTCTTTTTGAAATCTTAAAAGCTTTGTTTTTTGTCCTGAATTAATTTTTTTCAAGCAAAGGGAGTTTTATTTAAACAGAACTATCTATAAATATATATTTATGCCGGGAAAAGTGGGAAAATTATTATTTTTTTGGGTGAAAGAAAGGAGTTTAGGCTGGAGAATTGGTGCTTTTTTGTTGTTTTGTTTTCCCCTTTGTTCTTGAGGTATTTAGGTGTAAATACACACAACATGCACACACACACACCCACACACACACACACACGCGCTCTGCTTCACCCCTGATATCCAGTCTTGAGCTTTAGACACAACAGCCGAGGCCGGCTCATCCTGAAGTTGCAGAAGGACTCCCATCTGTCTGGCCTGCAGTGTTTCATGTCAAACACAAGGTGGTGCTGTTGGTAAAAGTCAAGTTCCTTACATTCCCAAACTGAAACACGGTAGCGCTCACATGAACTTGTTTTTGTCTGTGTGTTTTTGAGGTGAAGCATGATTTATTGACCTATCGAATGGCCTGTACTGTTTTTTTGCACACTTAAGACTCGATGCTGTTGTGGTTGCTCTTCTGAAGGAGTGAAACTTTCTGCAACTTCAGGTTATGCTCGCCAAAATCGCTCCTCTCCACCCTACCTCTGCCTTTCTACTTCCATCATTCCTGCTTCTTATCCTCACGGTCCCGTTTCTGTCTACCAGGTCACCCGTCTCTTGTTCTGATGGTGTTTAAATTTGTATATCGTTCGTCTTGGCTTGCTGTACTTCGGTGTGAAGTCCTGGTGTTCTAAAAAGCATGTTAAGAGGATGCAGGCAAGTGATTGAACAAGAAAAGGAAGGCTTGATGGGAACAAAGCTGTGGGATCTTTTCTGAAACGGATAAATGGGTTTGGGCCTTTTTGAAATCACTTTTCTGTTCTGAATGTTGTCGTTGTTACTGGTTTTGTTGTGGTTCGCCAAAAAAAAAAAGATAGAAAAAGTTTGAAACAAATGGTGGCTGGGACTTTTTAAATGACCCTAAATGCTGAAGTTTCCTGTTTCTAATTCGATTCTTGGAATTACAGAAGCACACAAGATCAAAGATTCTCCCTTGGAAAAGGAGAAACACACTTGTGTGTTGGTGGTTGAACTTTGCTGCACTGTTGTATCACTGTGTCGTCAGAGCTTTGTGACTTAGTCCTGGAGGACGGGTGAGGCTTGCTGTGTGTCCCGTCTGCATCACGCTGCTTCGTAGTAACTCGTGCACCTTTTGGGTTGCTGCAGAAACCACCATGACATATCACCCGTGTGCACTGGCGCAGTGGGAGTCATACCTGCCCACCTGTGCAGACTGCCTGACATATCCAACCTGCCATGAAAGCTGTGTCCTGTCTGCTCCATGAGAAAGCTTTGTAAATCTGAAACTATTTGGTGTTTTTTATGGTTCCGAGTACTTCTGTTAGTGATGTGGGCAACGCTTTGGTTGTGTGTTGATGCCACAAGTCTCGACTGTTTGGTTTTGCTTTCTGATCATGGTGTGTGTGCATTTCTACATGATGAGGGGAATGTTTCAATGGAATTATGAAAGACGCTAATAAAATTTACAGGTTATCAAAATGGTTTGAGGGGTGGCCTACGAAGCAAAATGTATGCATACGTTACTTTTAAAGTGTGTTCCTGTGTAGATAAGTAGGAATAAACTATTTGTAACCAGCCCAGTCATTTTCCTGAGCCGGCAGTACTCTTTTAGCTTTAGCCTAGCATAAAACAATGGAAGTGAATGGTACCAATTAGCCTTGAGTTTTTTAATTACTCAATAGTGATCCCAAGCCTTGGTGACCTCAATAATCACACTGACTGTAAGTGAAAATAATTGGTAACACAAAGGAATCACAGGCTCCATTTTAGACTTGGGACTACTTAATGACAAAGCACAGCTGTGAGCTTCCGCCGAAAGGTGCAAGGACATGACACCCAAAGACACCTGCTTCTATCAACACATATGCACACATTGTTAGCAGACCGCCATAAAACACAGACACACACAATGACAGTGAGAGAAAAAAAAACAGCACAGCGCATGGAGCTCCACAGGTGTGTGTGTTTAATGGCGGTTTGCTAACATGTGCATAATGTGTTGATGAAAGCAGATGTCTTTGGGGCTGCCTTGCACCTTTGGGCGGAAGCTTACAGCTGTGATTTGTCATTAAGTAGTCCCAAGTCTAAAATAGCCCCTGTGATTCCTTTGTGTTATTTTCACTTGCAGTCAGTGTGATTATTGAGGTCACCAAGCAGAATTAAGATCACTATTGGGTAACTTCATTGACTTTTTCACACTCGAGGCTAGTTGATACCATTCACTTCCATTGTTTCATGCTAAGCTAAAGCTAAAAGAGTACTGCCGGATCAGGAGAATGACTGGACTGGTTACAAATAGTTTTTTTTCCCTACTTATCCAACTCTGGGGAATATAGCAACAGACAACTTTACTTAAACAGTTGACCTCTCACCTCATGTCTGCACTCCAATCTCATGGAAATGCTATAAGGTTTTAAACCACCTAATTTACACATTATTGAGTGATTATTTGCAGCAGAAACTTTAACTGGTTCCATCAGAACTAATGTGTTTATTCAAACTTGAACCATAATTGCCATTTAAAACAGGTTCATTATAATCCCACTTGTGGATTTGAGTTGCAAGCATCACTATTTACAAATTGACATTGTTTGAATCGCCAAATTATTCAGCTTTGAGCAAAGAGAAATTGACTTTTTAACCATCAAATTTAACCATAAAACTAGATTTAGGGACTGCTCAGCAGTATTTAATCAGTTTGGTCCAACAGGAATGTTTATCACAAAATAAATCAAACCTGTGTGAGCTGTAGGACTTCATTAACAGTTTCTGTAATAAGATATTGGATCTTGCTGATCTTCTAGTTACTAAAACACAAGAACTGGGGTCTAAAGATGTTTGTAAAATGACATATTGCTGAAAACAATTAAGTTCTTCCTCTGCTATTAGCACAAAAAGGGCTTTCACTTCCTAAAATATATGTATATTTAATATAAATTGTTCCGACGCAATAAAATAAGTAACAAATGTAACAATTTACTGCAATAACAAAGTGTTTTACTTATGTAGCTAATTAGTGACACCTAACAGTAAATCTTGGATCAGCAGATTTTATTTACTACAGATAATCTTCAAATTTAGTTCCCAAAGCTTAAAACAAAAGTACCATTTTTAGATTTCACTGCATCTTTCCTGCATTGTGTTTAAATGCTTTAGATTTATTCACAAATTTCATATTTTCTTTGTTTCTTTTATAGCTACAGTTGAAGTTTTTTGCTGCCCGCTAACTAACGTTTCAGCACAGATTCTGAAGAGGAAAGCTTAAAAGCTGATTTTTTTTGTGCGTTTTATTAATGGAAACATTAAATTAGCTTCGTAGTTCATCCCTCTGGACTGGTATGAGTTAAATAACCATCTGTCAAAGTATTTGGACAAATACTATTAAGTAAAGTTAGAACAAAAGTCACCTTGTCTGATTTTATGGGGCACCTTTGAGCTGCTGGGTAAGAGAATAAGTTTGAATAATCATTTTTGCTTCCAACTGAACTGAAACGTGGGAATCAGACGCTTCAAACCCGACGCCATCTTTAGCAGCAACACTATATATGCAGTTTTACAGATGGAAGAGTTATGCATGTGTACTTTCTGGTCATTTTTCACTGTTGACTTGATAAAGAAATAGAAGTTTGTTATTTGCATCCTTGAGGTTATAACATGGTTGTTTAAATTTTCAAAATAAAAGTGGTGTTATTTCACATTAAAATGCATCAAAGACTAGAAAAAGCCTTAGCTTGACTGTGCCCTTTTGACAGTGAGTGTAATACAATGTAACCTGACGATAAGAAGGGGCTACGGTGTTTTAAGTCAGTTGGATGCTGGATTTTTTTGCATGACCATACAATTAATAAAAATTCTATATTGAAAACTGTTTGATTGGTTTTTGTTTATAACTCAGAGAAATCTTTTTTGTGTAGGCATCCTTTTGGTACAAATGGACAACTAGTCTTCTTTGGCTTGCATGTCTTATAGAGTTTGAAGTGTTTAACTTAAATTGCTGGTGGTGGTGATCCTGCAGAAGAATACAGATGAAACTAGAAAATTTAAGATGTGGTCCCAAATTTAATTTATGTCAGTAGTTCAACTTAAAATGTGAAACTAATATATGAGATGGAATCCATGCAAAGCCAGGTATTTCCAGCTTTTGTTATAACTGGGATGATTATGGCTGATAAAAACACCAAATTTAAAATCTCAATTAGAATATTCTAAACTCAAAGTGTCACACTCTAATCAGCTAATGAATCCAAAACACCTGCAAAGGGTTCCTGGGCCTTTAGATGGTCTCGCAGTCTAAGTTGAATTACTAAATGGCACCGTATTCTCATTTTTCAAGTTTCACCTGTAAAAAGGACTGCAATATGAGAAAAATAACTGCAATATGAGAAAATATCTAATATAAAAAAAGAACTTAATGTAGAACCTATAGCTGAAGTTGTAACTAAGTTAAGCAATCTGAAGAGGAATCTTCATGATCTTCAAAACTCAACTTAGAAATTGTCATGGTTGAAAAAATCCAACATTGTATGGAACATTTTAACACTTAGAAAAAAGAGATACATGGGTTAATTGTTTTAAACGATGTGGCTTCTCACTAAAAATCTGGGTGTGATCATCTAAATCTGGAAAATAAGACTGCAGTTCCCATAAATGGGTTTAATGTGCAGTACTGATTTACACCTTCAGGTGGCACCAACCAGACGTTATTTTGGTTCCTAACTTTTTCTCTGTATTACCACTCACTTCCCATGAAAGTGGAAGATGGGAAGAGAAATGACAATTTCCCCCATTTGCAAATTAATATAATTTATTTTAAAAACTTGTTTTAGGTGGGTTAGCCAGGGTTGTGGCTGCAGTTGTGGGGGAGTAAAAGAAGCAGGTTTCCAAAATCAATACAGAAAATTTTCTTCAGGATCTACCAAAAATCCATGTTCATGATTAACACACTTGTTAGCATCAACCACTGGAAGCACATTCTAATCCCCATCATATCAATTTCATATCACAATGAACTCAACTCAAAAAAACTAAAAAGTCTAAAAAGCATGATATTTTAAAAGGGGCATATTTTGACTTTTTAAGTTTTAGGGTCGATCGTGTTCATGATGTCCAGAATGAGCCGTTTCAGGACTCTGTCACTTTAAGAAAACAACCTGCAGCAGGCCACGCCCACCTATCCCCCACTCAGGCTGCTATAAGCTGAGAAGCTCCAATATCCAGGAGGGGCTTGGAGTAGAGCCATTGCTCCTCCAGTAGCAGCTCTCTCCTGCACGCGAGAGGTGGTTTTATTCTAATTTCCCCATTTGTGATGTCACAATCGGGGACTTTTTGAAATGTCACATTTACACACAATTCATAAAACCAAACAGTGACAGAAAACAGGTGGACAGATATTTTTCTCATTTGGTTTCTTTATAGAGGCAGTAGAGACCCACATGGAAGCCCAAATGGATGTAAAAGGTGAGTTTTGCATATGTCTCCTTTAAAATCAGATCAGAAACTGTGAAACAATCAAATGTCCCTTAAAATATGTGAAAAATGAAAGGAAACAAGCAGACGCAGCAGTCTTGATGAATTTTATTTACATCAAATGGACTCATGTAAAAGTGGAAAAGGAAAAAAAACACACTGGGTCTTGTTATCACCATCATGTTCAACAATAGAAATTTCTCTAAGAAGTGGGCAAGTCACAGGTCACCTAGTCTCCAGTCAGACCTTTACACAGCCGCTCATCAAGTCCCTTCTCAGGAGTAAAAAACATGTTTACTTTTCCCGTTCCATCTACATTAGAGCAGGATTGAGATGATAAATGAGTTTAGGTCATCTTTATGATGAAGCAGGATTTCAGTCAAGTTTCATATGATCGACCTCTCTCAGATCAAACAAACTTCACTCCAGACTGGCAGGAGCCAATCGCTGAGCTGGCATGGCTTACGTCCAAGTGCATCAAGTATCCTGGCTTCTAAAGTCCTCGTCTGAACAACATCCTCCTCTTCGATTGGATAAAGGAAGTGGGACGACTGATTGCTCCATGCAGATTGTGATTCTTCACTCTGAAACCGCAGTCAGAATGGTTTTGTGCCGACATGCTTCACGTTGTCTTTGTGCATTCTGCCCCAAACCACGACACTGGGCAGTCTGGTTCAAGGTCGTCTGTTGTGTGAACATTGGCACCACTTAAATCTTAGAAATCTGCAACACTGAAACATAAGTGGCAGTGCAATTTTCCAAAAAAGTCTTTAAGGAGGGAAAAAATGTCAAAATGTTGTCGTATTTCACCGTCGTATCCTTGATTCAAGGAAAAAGAACAAATAGAAAAGGAAGCCACTTTTCTGGATTAAAAAGTTGTTGCTAGGATATACAATCTTTTCTCACTGGTTGCAGAAGATTAGCTCTACTTCAGACACACAGCTCCAAGGCCACCTTTCTCTGAGTCCCGCGCACGCAGAGAGAAGTGCAAAGAATTGGAAAAGAAAGACGACAGGTTAGAAAATCTGGAAATAAGTTTTACAAAAGTACAAAGAGAAGGCTCCAGGATCAGAAGCTGTAGGAATAAAAAACTGTGAGGTATCAACAAGGGGGGGGGGGGGGGGGGGGGGGGGGGGGGGGGAGAGAGAGCTTGGATCTACATGCATAGAGAGGGGAAGGATTTCAGCGTTACACCAAAGCCATGCAGCAGTGACAAAGAAACAGCAGTTACAGTTAAAACCAGCACAGGACATCATGATGGAGGGAGACTGTGTGCCGCTGCAGCCAAGGAGCTCTTCTCAGGAAGTCTGGGGGGGAGAGGGGGAGGGAGGGCGTTGTGAAACGGACCATATGCCATGCAGACCAGGTCCCATCAGGATCCAGGAGCAGGCATGAGCGAGGAGGGAGGAGCTTTCAGGTAACAGCTGAGCAAAGCAGGGGGAGTACAAGTGCACACCATGATGGAAGACATCTGTTACACCACGTTTTAGGGTTCCCATGGAGACGACGAGACCGACCCCCCCACCCAACCCCCTTTTCCTCCCGCTCAAGCAGCACTCACTCACCACGCGCTCGCAGCATGGCAGCAGCCAGACGAGGGTGGGCGGGGCTAGGGTTTAGCAGCTTTGCTGCGGCTCCCCGCTCCTGCTTTTAGACTTTCTGCCCTCCACATCTGTAGGATAAAGGTAGCGTTTATGTTACATCTGCACTCACGTAACAGCATATACTGTGACTCAAGATAAATACAATAAAACAGGTTCAAAACTACAAAGCAGGAATAAATAAGATCTAAATGCAAAGAGTTTTAACAGGTCTGGCACAGTCATTAGTGCTGGTCTGGTTTTAAATTAAGGATTTTGTTCTAAACACCATTAATCTAAACGACACGTTCAAAAAAAATAACTCATTCTCAAGCTGTGGTGCATCAAAAATATTAAATACAAAAGGAAAAATCAACAAAACAATCTGAAACTTGTTTCAGCATCCTGTCCAAACTACAACTTCATAAATCGTGTTAATACTGTAACCCGACACCTTCGCTGGCCGTGAGATCGTTTAGAGGAAGAAGCTTCATTATTTTGTCACCGTTCAAATCCACCACCCATCACCCGCTCAGAAAACACTCCAGCTGGTATACAGGTAGACACATAATCAAACAAAACACACAATACATTAAATCAAACCGTGCACACAAAGTAAAAGTGAAAAAGATTTTGATCCGACGGATCAAAATGAACCAACAAAGCCATGCAGTTTAGTGAAACAGTGAAAAAGCATCAAAACTTCATCACAGGAAGTGGAAGGTGGATCTATTATCTGACACACACAGATCTTCCTTCAGATTAAACGGTGATAAATCTCATCATTAAAACGTTAAAGAGTCTGGCGTTTAACCCACTAAAGCAGATGATAGGTTGCAGCTTGATGAGAAACAAAAACAAAGGCTTAGAGATGGAAGAGTGCTCAAAGTCCCAACTCAAAAAAAGAAAAAAAAATCATAACAAAACAAGAGAACCCAGAAAATGCACCACAAAGAAAGAGTTCTGATAAATTCATGCAGAGGAGAAAGAGTCGCTCTTCATCCCTCCCCTCCTTTCTTTGGGTGAGGTCATGATCACTGATCCAGCATCCTTCACACGCAGCCGTACTCGTACCACAGAGACTGGTTCTCCTCTGGGCTCAGGTCTGAATTACTCGCACCGTTCGGATCGACGCCATCGTTTTGCTCTTTCAGGCCAGATCTCAACAGGTCACTAGACTGGCTGTGGTTGAGCGCAGGAGGAGGGAGGGGTTTATCTGTGAAAGGAGGCCCGCTGATGTTGCTGACTAGAGTGGGGTTTAGGGACAGGAAGGGGAGGTTTCCTGCTGACTCGCTAAAGATGGAGTCCATGAACACCGACTCTACAGTGAAGGAGGGGCCGAGGAAAGACTCGAGGGTGGTGAGGTCTGGG
This sequence comes from Aphyosemion australe, assembly GCA_006937985.1. NCBI lineage: Eukaryota > Metazoa > Chordata > Actinopteri > Cyprinodontiformes > Nothobranchiidae > Aphyosemion > Aphyosemion australe. The sequence continues at coordinate 734,949 of SSNS01000090.1, forward strand.
TCCTCTAAGCTACTGCAGGGTAAGCTGAGTGATTTGGGCATGGGGGAGGTGGTGCAGAGGGCCTCCTTTAGGTGAGTGCTGTTGGGGTGGTACTCACTGGGTGTTGGGCGTGAGCGGACTCCAGCCTTGGGGGAAGGGACGTGAGGAGAAACGTCAACCGATACGGGCTGCCGGTGGTCTTTGGACAGCAGGTCGTGGATGCTGGTGCGCCGTGTTGTTCCTTCAGCTGTGGAGATGACGCTGCTGGCCCGAGGCAGAGTGGAGGAGGTCGAGTCCAGGCGCTCAGAGACCGATGTGGCTTTAGCCTGCGAGGACAGGCTGGAGCGCATCGGGGCTGAGCCTTTCACACGGGTACTCTCAGCCTTCTTCAGGGTCGGGCGGCCAGGTTGTCCCAGAGATCTCGGGGGCCGGTCGGTGCTGCCAGTGGTTGCTTTACCGCTGGACGAGCGCAATATGCCACGCCCCTTAGAAGGGCGGTCCTTCTGCGCGTGCTCAGAGGAAGTGGAGAGGCGAGGTGAGTCTACTGTGAGGTTCTCCTGACTGCCAGACTGAGGAGGACAAAGAAAATGTATAGAACAGATCATTTTACATGAAATAACCAGGTTTGCATCAGCATTTTTTATTTTAGTGTGTATTTATACATTAACATAGTCCTCAAAAGGATGAAGGGAACACAAAAGTAAGACATTCTAGATCTGAATAGTGGAATGTGGTGACAACAAAATCACACAAAAATTATCAGTGGAAATCAAATGCATCAACCCATGGAGGTCTGGAGGTGTATACACACACACACACGCTCTTTAACACTCCTAGACAGACAGTAATCTATTGTGTAGCTCAGTGGGCATTGTTGCAGCCTCACACATGCACACTTTAAATCAGTCAGGCTCTCTCTTAGGCTTTTGCTCCTTTTCTTTGCACTATGTTGCAATTGAAGAAAAAGCACAATCACTTTCCAAAGCCTCACCTCTGCAGGATCAATACCCTCATCCAGGAACTGCTGCAGGGAAAGCACCTCGCTGGGGGATCCCATCTTCCTGAGCTGTATCTGACCTGAGCTGCTTGCGGCGCTCGACGGCTCGAGGGACCTGCGCAGCTGTAGGGGGCTCTGATGGGAGGACCGAGAGGACGTGGGCTGCTGGACAGGGCTGCTACCGCTGCTGGACCACACCTCCTGGTCCAAACTCAGGCTAAACTCTCCACTGCTCTCACTTTGAGGTCTGCTGAGCCTGCCGTTCAGTGTGCCTGTGGGAGGACAATGATCAGACGATGAGGAAACATCAAACATGTTATAAATACCTTTTTACCCACATAGGAGAGAAAACAGTAACCTTTAACCTTTAAACAAGGACAAGTTGACCCCAAGCATACCTTTGCCCTCCAGAGGAGAAGCGACATGGGAGTTATTGTTACTATTGCTACTGGTGGTCCTGTTGCTATGGAGACTGGAGGGTCTGGAGGCTGGGTAAAGGACAAAGGGGAAGGCGAACACACATCCACAGTTAGGGGTTATGCAGGCTTACATGTGTCCACAGCAACTAAAACATGGAGTAACACGTAGAAGGACGTTAGCAGTCTGACAGAGCGTCACCCACTGGGGCAGCAGATGGCTCACGCCAGGCTGAGGGACAGGAAGGGTGGACGAGTGCCAGGCTACTGCACCAATATGTCACTCTAGGAAAACAAAGAGACTACTGATGGAAAAACCAGGAACACCCAAATAAGAAGGCCCATCCAGTCGAGGAGAAAAGGGCTGTAAAGAGTGTGTGAGTCCGTTAGTGAAATGAAGCAAGTCAAAGACGAGAGAGTAAAGAAAAAGCCACCCTGAGACTCTGACATCACCTCCCACTGGTGTTCAGGACACAAGGAAAACCAAAAAGATGTGATCAGCATTTCAGGTGTTATTACAGCCCGTTACTCTTAGCCCAAAGGGAGGAGCCCTCTATGATAACTGGGACTTACTACAAATGCTACAGGGGACTCTGCACATAGCTCTCGTCTGAACAGGACACAGAGCAAATGCTCTGATAGACCCCTGCAGGCCTGATAAGACACACACACACACACAAAATATTTAGGGGCATCACAATTCTCGCTGTAGAAAGTCAAAACTGAGTTTCATGTGATTTAAAGCCTGAAAACAAAATAAAAGTGATAAAAAAGTTGCAACAGATACCTCAAACCTCACCCTAATCGATTTTCTAAGAGACAGGATGCCCATTTCCTGCAGCCATTGCAGGGAAACACATTTTATTTTGTAAGTGCATCTGGGAACTCATTTGCTAAGGAGAGTCTGGACTGGGCGGTGCACCAGTATTGTGCAGAAGGAAATGGCCTGTGCAGGTCAGGTTACACACTGTAAGCCTGGTATTATGTACAGAAGTTCAGAAACAAATGCTTTAACTAAAAATGGACATTTCCTCAGGATGTAGCCATGTGTTAGAAATGTGCACCAGTAGTTTGGTCACCATCTAACAACTGGGTCATCTGGATCTGAGCTGGCCTGATTAATCGCTGCTCGGCTGCAGATTAAGCGTCCTGGATAATGTCCCAAAGCCTGAATTAGAGTCACTTTCAGAGGAAGATGTTGTTTTCCTCTCAAGTAAAATGACTTTAAATGAGTCCATTTGTCTTAATAAGACTGTCTCATCCTGCCAATGCTCCTTTTCTATTAAGCACACACACCATTAGATTGTTTTGGTTCATCATCTCACCTTGACTCTTGGGATCATCCGAGGAGGCAGCAACATCCTCACAGGAAGCGTCTGTGGAGATTACAGGGACAGTGATGCTCACCAGACATTGTTTCTTCAGCACCTTTAGGCAAATATATTGAAATAAACAGAAAACAAACCCAGTTTGCTTACCTTTCACCTGGAGCCGGTGCTTGGTTCTGCTCTGCCCCGAGCTGGGAAGGCTCAGGACGGCACAGTCGATGGCGTCGGTGGATAAGGCGAGTTCCTTCACGCGCTGACTACTGCGTCTGCTGCTGCTCGCCATGCTGGCGTCTCTGGCTTCAGGTCCGTCCAGACAATCTGTGCTACCTGTCCACTCTGACCCTGGAATGCCTGCCACCGCCATCGTCTGCAGCAGGTCATTCATGGCTGATTGGACGGATGGAAATCAGGATGTGTTATTCGTTATTCTAGAATTAGTGATTCCTCATTTATTTTTTTTACATTCTGACCACATCTATTACTACTAAAACTATTCTTAAGGGTAGGAATCGTTGAAATGAATCTACTCTAGTGCAAGAATGTTAGAACCTAGTGGAATGAATTGTGAATGGTAAAAAAAAGAATGTATTTGTGAAAATAAACTTCTCATCTGTCTGTTAATGAGCCTAAAATTGACTTTTAATTTTCCCCCCAGAGTTTGGAAATTTAAGTTACCATTTCAATTTGCCGGCTACGGCTGCAGCCTGAATTCCACACGCACTCATCATAGGAATGACTGACTTGCGCCTTTCTTTTATTCCGGGATGTGGAAATTATTAAAGTAAGAATTTAGCCAACAGGTTTAAACAGAGCAGATTTTCTGTCTTCTGGGATGAGATACGTATACAGGCACAACCAGAAATAATTTACCCAACTCTTGTAATAAATGGTGATGACTATTATTCTAGAACGTTTGCAAAACCAAGTCTTCTCAACTTCCTGCGAGTTTTTATGATTGAAAGAGGTTGCTAAAACCACAAACGGCTCCATCCTTCCTGGAGAAAAGATTTAACGTCAGACGAGACAAAGATTGAGCTATTTGGATATAACAAGAAATAGTCTTCCAAAGCAAAGCATGGCGGTGGCAGCATCATACTGTGGTACTGAATGGACTAATTGAGGATTACCAACAAAGTCTCCTGAAATCATCACCTAGATAAATGACACCTGTACACAGTTTTGTTCATGATCCCAAACACACATCAGAGCTGGTTTTTGATTGGCTCCAACATTAAGCTTCTATGATGGCCTCATCAAATTCCAAACCTCAATCCGATTGAAAATGTAAAGATTATGTTTAAAAGTCAAGTCCTCATCATGAAACCAAACAATTTAAATGAAATCTACAGATTCAAATATTAGCCATAACTATACCAGAAACGTGGTGATGGCTCCAAATAGGGCTTAACGTTAAAATCCTTAAAGGGATATTCCAGCCCTAAGATCTGGCGGTTTTTTATTAGCTTTAGCTTAGCATAAAGAATGTAAGTGAATGGTAACAGCTAGCATTTCATGTGAAAAAGTCATGAAAATGACTTAATAATGGTCCTAATTTTTCTTGGTGAACTCAATAATCATCGACAGCAAATGAAAATAACAACAAGAAGGAATTACAGGAGCCGGTTTAGACTTGACTACATTATGACAACACCTCTGAAAGGACATGGTGCAGTGGCCCTAAACGACACCTACATCATCGGTCGTGTACTCTGCCCATTTTAGTGCAACTTACTACGCTGTTCCTTCAACAAAAATGTACTGGGTATAAGCCTACTACTACTACCTGCACTTGTGGTAGCTACATGTTTGTGTTTACGGAAGTAGGGAACTTCTTGAATTTGAATGATTGAAATGCTAGCTGTTACCATTCACTTACATTCTTTATGCTAAGCTAAAGCTAACAGAATACTGCCAGAATAGGAGAATGACTGGGCTGGTTACAAAATGCTTTTCCCCACTTATCCAACTCTGGGGAATGACAACAGACTAAATTTCACTTAGGGGTGGAATATCCTTTTAAATTAGACAGAATTAATCAATTTAAACATTTAAATAAACAAAAAAATCATTGCAGTGATAAGCTGTATAATTATGTCACCCTGGGGGGGAAATGGTTTCAATCAATCATGAATAACTGTTAAAGTTCCTGCCCATGATAAATAAACTTACTACAAATGTGTGATTTTTCAACAGGGACATCATTTTACATCACAAAATTATTGTATTATTTTAGAGGCACATGCAGGCATTCAGCCAACACCAACCAAAAATCACAAAGATGGCAGCAGAATAGCCTGACTTGACCACAAATGTCACCAACAGATTTCATGCATTTTATTTTTAGACAACCAAAAAAGACGCACGAAGGCATGCAGAGCTGCCTGGAGCAGCAGCACACAACAGGTCCTAATGAGGCGAGTCCACGTAAGCAGCATAAGATCTGAAATGCAGCCGGCTGACAGAGCAGAGGAGTGAGACAGAGAGTGAGACGGACAGAGAACGTGTCAAGTCCTCCATGGTGAGTGTGAGTGCTGATCAAGCAGTTGGTGATTCATGCTGTAATCAAAGATGGGAGCCAAACACATCACAGGCGCATGAAAGGCTAACGCAGTTTCTCAAGGCTATCTCACCTGAACAGACACCCCTCACACACAAACACACACACTGAGCCTTTCACTCAGGAAACACAAAACCATTGAGCGCACAAAGCTGCCCAATCAGTGACTCATGTAGTGATCAAACGGAACTCACGACACAAGAAACTGGGAATCCTGACTGTCAGAGTCATTTTAATCCTTTGATTTTTTTTGTGTGTGTTTTTGTTTTCTTTACACATCTGCAGAGAATGAGTGAGACTAGACGTGTTATTCTACAGGAGGAAGTGGAGGCAGAGGTCACGGCAGAGGTGGTGATGGAGGCGTGGGGGACTAAAAGGAAAGAGTTGAGGACAGATCACTGATGTCACCATATGCAGCATGGGAGTTTAAAAAGTTTAAACGCCATAAACCTGGTGCAGAAATCTCAACATGATTAGATAACAGCACCAGATGTCAAAGTGTGGAATAAATAGGAAACATTTCTGCTAACAAACAGAAACTTGAAGAGTTTCTGCCCCACGCAGCAAACACCCTGACATCAGTGACTGCTCCTTTATTTCTCCTTCATGACAGTTTCAAAGAAAGGCTAACGTAGCGGCTAACGGAGGTCTTACACATAGAGCGTCGGTAGATGGCCTTGACCTTGTCTTTGTCCTTGGATCTGTTCCTCATGAAAGGCAACCTTTTTATGGCTGTCGGACCACAGCCAGAGACAGACAGACAGAAAGACAGACAGACAGGAGGGACAGCGACAGAACAAGCCGAAAGAGGTGGAGGAGAGGAAGACAAAGAAGATAGGAGGGCAAAACAGATGGATGTGGTTAACGTTGGGGAGAGATGAGCAGAGAGAGCGCTGAGCCTCTGGACACTAAAAGACACAATCCTTAAAACACGAGGCTTTAAAACAGGTGGATTACATAGAAACTATCAATAAATCCTAACTTTATCCCCTAAAACATCTGCATTCAGCCCCACTGACTTAGAAAAAGTTATTCCTTTATTTCTTCTCATTTTTAACTAAATGTTGGTAACTTAAATCACTAATTGAGTTAAAAATAAACTATTGAAACGTTTCAGGGCAGACTTCTATATAAACTATCATATAATACACACTCACACACACACCTACCATCAGCACACAATGGAAACAATCAAATGGGTTTGATCTTAAAAGTCTGAACAGCATTAAAACTCTACGTATTACACAAAATAACACGATTACAGCTAGATGAGACACAGAAGACCGATATTAAAGGGTGCAATCAGGAGAGATGAAGAGGGGTTTCAAGGCTGAGCGTTCCCAACAAACAAACAATTAAATACATTAATAAACATTAAAGCAGCAATCCAGAGTTTCCCCCTTTTCAGGAATTATAAACAGCTAGAGGTGCGCGTTCACGAATGAGCGGCGTTGCGTCCAGCTGTAATCACAGAAGTACGGAGAGGGGCTAAAAGGTGCAATACATTTAGCCACCTCTAGATGGAGCCCTTTCAGAAAAAAACTCCAGATTTCTGCTTTAATAACAGTTCTGTTCTCTTGCTGAATGGAAATCAAAATATTCTATGAAAACCTAAATATTTTATATTTTTAGAGAATAAACCTGTTTTCTTTATACTTTTCTAGAAAGTAGTCTTGGATGGTGTGAGCAACGATCCATTGCACCATTTAATAGTTTTGATGCTATGATAGAGCATGTCGCCGTCTTTTCTACAGGTGAGCTGCACCGATCTGCAGGTTTACGCGCTGGTGAGCTTAGACGTGTTAGTGAGGGGACTTTAATAGGAACACACCTGGGATGCAATTTGGCTTAAATGAGTTTCAGTGTTTGAAACACTTGAAGTGCACTTGATTCAGCTTGAATGATGATCCCCTCAGCAACAAAAAATCTCACCTAAACCAGCTCATATAATAAAAAGGAAGATTACTTCTTTAAATGAAAAATCTAGAGTCCAAATTAAATAAAAAAAAAGCTCTGTTAGCGCCCAATCACTGAAAAAGTTAACAGTTTAGATATTAGCGGCTAAAAAAAAATCTAAACCGATTTCTTTGATTTTGTTTCACATTTAATTCAATTTTAATTGTTCCATTTTTATTTATAAAATTATTTTTTATTATACTTAATCTTCATTTTATGGTTTCCTAGAGGGAATTATTTAAATCCAACTTGAAACACTTAAAATATCTGCCATAAGAGCATAAATATATAGAAAACAGAATAAAAATACTGTTAGCATATCACATGAAGGCTTTTATATTTGTAATATATTAAAGGTGTTACTACATAATCATCATCAGAAGCCTTCTCATTATTCTCAGATTTTACATTTTTGCTGACTTTTGACACATATTTTAGTGACATTTGCGGCAAACAAGCCTCAACAAATTTGTCAAAAAGACAAAAACAATAAAACACGTTAGCCTCCAAGTCTTCACTAAAACCTTTAAAGTTGCCTCTAAAATGGTGACATTTAAAGTGATTTTGAAACCTTACATTTTATTGAAATACGTTTGCAGGAATCAAGAGCAGCTTTGTGTTTCAAACATGAAACGTCTCCATTTTTAAAACCGAGTCTGTGATTTCACCTCCGTCTCGTTTTGCTGTGCAGCTCAGCTGTAACCTCTACTACAGTAGAGACACACAGACAATGAACTCACAAAAACATGCCCCGAGAGCCATGACAGCTGGGTCATTAGCCCCGCCCACCCTCCCCATCCGCGGCATACCATTGGAGGAGCCCTGCACTTGGGCTTGGCACTGCTGCCCTCTCCTCCCTTCGCACAGAGATAAAGAAGGAAAGGAGCCGTTAGGGAATAAACGACCCAATCAACCACTCAGACACCCACAACACATCGTCTGCCGCTGATCACACAGCAGCATCAGGAAACACGGCTTCATTTTAATAAGACATTGCTGTAAATAACTCTGAATCTGTGTGTGTGTGTTCCCTGCACTCACTGCTGCTTCTCTTCTGCGTGAGCGTGTCGTCCAGCGAGTTGGAGCCGGAGCCGATCGACGAGCTGTCCTGGCTGTCCTGAGGAAACGGCAGGAAAACGTCTCCGAACTCGGACCGAGACGGCGTCAGCGTGAGAGAGCGCATCCTCTCTCGGCTCTTTGGCTTGATCAGCTTCTTCATCTTCAGCGTGATCCAGTTCCCACGCCTTGGAACAAAAAGAGCAGGAGAAGAGACCATGCAGCAGCAATAAAAAAGAAAAATGGAATAAATCCTGACTGTTATTCGAGTTTAAGGGTTGCCGTGTGCAGCTGTGGCTCTGCAGCTCATAAATATTTGATGAACGTCTCTAAGAGAATTCATCTCAGAGATGAAAAGGAAACTGCAGCTTGGGTGCATCTTATAATAAAACACCAGAAATAGATCTCGTTTTCTTCTTTTCTCATAAACATCTTGATCTGCTGAAGTTGCTTTTTACCTGCGTGGGGGTGACGGGTCATAGAATTTGTACTGGTCCATGATTTTCTCCTCCAGCTTTTCCTTTTGCCTCCTCAGCTCATTCAGCTTGTCTCTACAGGTTGAAAAAGGGAAAAAAACAGTGAATTCTTACAATGAAACATTTCCTGAATGTTCTTTAGAGAAAGGACATTTATTACTGGGTTTACATGTATTGTCTCTGCTCTACGTGGAACAGGTCCTTGCTCTCCATCGTCTGCTCCAGAAGGGTGCGGTTCTGCAGCATCAGGGTCTGGATCTGGTCCAACAGGTGACGGTTCTCCTCCTCCAGGTTTCCTTTCAGCTGGCTCAACAACTAACACACACACACACACACACACACACAAGAGATGCAGGAACACCTGGATGAGCAATAATAGAGATATTTGATGTGAAATCCACAAACGAAGACACAAAGTCTAGAGTCCTCCTACTTCACACTGGTTGGTGAGTTTAGTGGAGGTGATGTCCAGCTGCTGATATTGCTCCTTTAGTTTGGAGAACTCAGCCTCCAGTTTGGTCTGCTCCAGCTTTGCACTGTTCAACTGGCTCTTTATGGTCTTATGGTCCAGCTGGAGACTCTCGTTGTCCTTCGCCAGCTGACGATAGGAAGTGTTGAGTCTGGAAAATGTGCACAGGGTCAAGATTTTTATCTAAATGTGCGATTTCTAGAAAATAAACCTGCTGATGAATCTGACCTGTCGTTCTCCTCTTTGAGCTGTTTACATTGGTCAGCTGTAGCTTTGTGGCTCTGGTTCTCCTGCTCCATCTTCTCCTGCTGTTCCTTCACATTTTTCTCCAGTTCCTCCAATTCCCCTTTTCTCTGCAGAAGCTGCTTATATCTAAATGCATAAAACAAATGTTTACATACAAAATAAACCACTAAACCAAAATGTCTTTTTTTATGTGTTTGCCCAGCTTGGGCTGAAATAAGACAGTGTCTCACTTGTCCTCCAAGTCCCTGTGCTGTTGCTCCAGGCTCTTGTGGGAAGTCTTCAGGCCGCCATGTTTCCCAATCAGGGCTTCGTACTCCACGGCCTGTCTCTCGTGGAGCGCTGCCAGCTTCTCGTGATCTCGGAGCAGCAGTTCGTAAGTCGCCCTCAGCTCTTCTTTCTCTTTCAGCGCTCCTTCTCGCTCCCCCTCCACGCTGCTCTGCTGGGTCTGCAGCTGGGCGTTCTGGGCCATCAGCGCAGCACTCTGTGAACTCAGGGTGGAGTTTTCCACCTACATGGGGTGACAAAGGTGGGTAAATAATTGCTTCTTTTAAATATGTTTTAAAAAAACATTAATTCAAAGCTTGGAGGTAAAACAGGAATTTGTTGCAGTTTAAGGCCTCTAGGGGGCACTGTGAGCGTTCAGTATGACCTCCAGAGTTGCTGAATTGTCCGTTTAAAAAAACAAAACAAAAAACAGCAGGAAATACATTTTTATTCATCTTCTCTTTATGGTAAATGTGGTTTCTGTATCTAAAAATCCTCTGATATCATACCTACCATGCTTATTCACTCTGACATAATAAGCCCAGCACTCACTCACAATCACCTAACTCCATGTATTGTGTCCTCACACACATAACTCACGTTACACTTTAAGCTAAGGAAACAAACACCCTCCAGACGCAGCTAGTAGCTAGTGCATGGTCCGTGTAAAACCTGCCACCCATAAGGAGGGTTTGAAAACCTGCCAAACAGTGAGGGCAAGTCTAAATCCACAGCAGGGAGCCAAGCCGCCTGGCAGGGCAACTGCGTAAACACAAGATGACAAAAGTGTGTAACAAATCTGTGCACCAATCCAATCTAACCTAATAATGGAAAAGCTCCAATAAAATATTTAATATGGTTTATGTGGCATAAAAAGACGAAGATAACGATTTAAAAATTGGGTCTGATATGCAGTAGCGCCCCCAGAAAATTTACATTGGGGGGCCAGTGAAGATTTTGGGGTGGCCCATCCAAAAAAAGAGTTTAGCTTGTAGCTGTGCATTGGATTTCCTCCGTTATTCTTTTTTATTAAAACACACACAAAAAAATTAAAATAAAAATAGGCCTATGTATCCAACACATTTATGTCAAATTTAAGAAACACAAACATTTCAGAAAAAAGACAAAAGTTCTTACAGTTATTGTTTCAAACTTTACTGTTTAACAATTGTAAAAGTTGAATTAGCAGTTTGTTGTCTCAACCAAAAAATCCACAAAATGTTGGGATTTAGCCTCTTGGCGCAGATCGTCGTCGTAAATGAGAAATCGACTCATCTGGTTAAATTAAAGTTAAACAAAATCAATAAATGAATTTATACCTTTTTTTAAATATGGTGATCCTCAGCGACACACACCTTTAAACTATGATTTATTAAATAAATTATTTATTAAAACTTTATTACAATAGTGTTTATTGGGTGCAACATTTATGTCTTGATTAAATAAGATGAACGTAGGGTTTGTGTGAAGATGTTTGTGATTTAATAAAGGGGGTAGTCTTCCTTGTGGAGGGGGGCAGTGGGGTGGCCAACACTTTCCCAGGGGTGACCATGGCTCCCCTCTGGCCAGCCCTTGGGGGCGTCCCTGCTGATATGGACGCCTCTAATTCAGTCACTTTTGAACAAATACCTGCAGTTTGGCGTTCTGCGTCTGCAGCGTGGTGTTGTTCTCCTGTAAAGAGGCGGTCTGTCTCTGCACAGCCACGATCTGAGCCTGCAGGTTGGAGCTTTGGGTTTCCAGCTGTTTGAGCTGACTCCTCAGGGCCACTTTCTCAGCCTGAAGCGTGGCATTCTGGGAAAATAAATATATCTATTAGAACTGAGACAAACAAGCCACCTGACCTTTTTTACATAAACATATTAAACTTACATTTCTTTCAACCTCTATTAATCTGTCTTTGACCTTCAGCAGCTCCCTCGTGGCTTCGTGACTTTCTTTTTCCCATTTATTGACAGCTTCAGAGTTTTCTCCTCCTTTTGGAGGCGAGCTCTGGACCATCCTCTCTTCCTCCTCCCTCTGCCGAAGGGCCTCATAGTTCTTTTTCACCTGAGAAAGGATTAGTTTAGTGTAAATGTTTAGCCTTTGAAATCAGCTCGATAAACATCTGTTAGTATTTTTGCTGCTTGACTGACGGTTTTCAGCTCCTGACGAAGCTGCTGATTGAGGTTGGAGGACTCCTGCAGGCGGGCTTCTAGGGCAGCAATTTTCTCCTCCTTAATCTCTAGAGATGATTTCAGAGTCGACTCCAGTTTGGTTTCCAGGAGTTTAAACCTAAAGACAAGAGTTAAATGATAAAGTCTCTAAAGTCTGTTGTTGGTGTCGTTTTTGGATTTGTTCTGCGACACCTGTCATCCGAGCTCTCGTCGTGGAGGAGCCTCTCCTTGTTCAGTCCAATCTTCTCCAACTCGTGAGTCAGTTTCTCTAAATCATTATTCATCTGCTGAGTCCGCAGTTTCTCACTCACAAGCTCCTAAACACAGAGAAGACATTTTTAAAGCCACCGCGCTGAGCCGAGGTGTTATACATGCCAGCTCTGCCTACCTCTCTGAGCGTCATCAGGGTCTTCTTATCAATACTGTTCTGTTTGACCAGCTCCTTGTTCTCCCTCTCCAGGTCTTTGACCCTTGTGCAGGAGTCCTTGAAGAAGATCATCTCCTTGCCCATGGTGCGGTTCTCCTTCTCCAGGGCAGAGATTCGCAGGTTGCTGTCGTCCAGCTTGGAGTCGCGGATCTCGGCCTGCTGCCTCAGCCGCTTGTTTTCCTTCTCTAGAAGCTTCTTGTCCTTTTCTAACACAGAACTTTCCTGCTCCAAAGTCTTGTTCTGGTGTGGGAAAGTTTTAAACAAGTGAAGTTTAAATATTTGTCAGATTATTTTTTGAAATAAGTCTCATATTGATGCTACCTCCTGCTCCAGCTGCTCCAGACGTTTGCTGGAGATCTTGAGCTCCTCCAGGCTCCTTTGGAGCGTTTGATTCTCCGTTTCCACGTCCTGCAGCTCTGCCTCAAGCTGCTGGATCTTCTTGCTGCTGTTCTCTAAAGCTTTCTGCAGGCGCTGGTTCTCCGTATCGAGGCCCTGGTAGCTCACCTAGGAGAGGAAAGGATGGAGTCACCATAAAAACCCACATTTAAATCAAGCTGAATTTTAAACGCTGGCTCTTAGGTCGCAGGAGGACCTTTAATACCTCCAATCTTTCTGTCTTCTTGGATGAAGCTTTAAGCAGCTCCAGGCTGCGCTTCAGCTGCGTCCTCTCGCTCTCCAGCTCCCTGTTCTCGGCTTCCAGCTGAGCGGCCTTGGCTCCCGCCGACCGGTGGCTCTCAGCTGAGCGCCGAAGCTCCAGGTTCTCCTGCTCCAGCTGGGAGTTCTCCTTTTCTAAAGCTTCTAGCTGGAAGGCCATGTTCTTTAAAGAGTCCAGTTTCTTCTTCAGACGCCGGCCTTCTGCCTCCAGTTCAGAGTTCTCCTTCTCTAAAGACGACACCTACGTAAAAATGACAAAATAAAGGTGAAAAGTTAGGTTGCAATGTATGGAAACAGTAAAATGGCCACCAGTAATTCCTATCAGAGTTGAGAAAACATGCAATCACACCTAAAGTTAAAAAAATAATCTGAACCGGACCTTCTCACAGGTGATTCCAAGACTGGTGACTTTCTTCTGCAGGCTTTCGTTTTCTCGCTCCAGCTTCTGCAGCTGAAGCTCCAACTCTTCTGCTCTCTCACCTTTTTCCTTCATCACTTCAAGCTCCTTCCCTGCATTCAAATGAATTCCTCTCATTTCTACAGAATAATTCAACTAAATTGAAATGTTTCTGGGAGGGGAACACATTCAGGATCAGCACAAAGCAACAAAACTCACGGAGTTGCTTCCTCTCAAACTCCATTTTATTTAGCTTGGCGGTTGTCTCACAGATGGACTCGTGAAGAACGCGATTTTCTTTCTCCACGTCTTTCACGCGAGCCTCAGCTCCCACCTGGCAGCGCTGGCGCAGGGACGATAAAGTTTGGCTCAGGTGCTTGTTCTCCTGCTCCAGACCTTTCAGCTGGTGAGAAAATAGTTTTAATGCAGTTTCATCCACAGGTTCTGATTCGATCTAATTTTCCATTTCTGACGCAGAATCACGCAAAAGTAGATAAATCCACGAAGCTTTAAAGTTCTCTGCAAAGCTGCCGTTTATTTGAACGCGCAGCATCTCATCGGGCTGATCAAGAGGCTGATGATCGGAGAGAACAAAGTTCTGTTTGCTTTGAAACTAATGAAAGCTGAATTTAACAAATCAGGTGCTTCAACTAATCTAAGGTGTCAGATTTGGGTCTGATGACTATAAAGATCTACATCACTGCTTCCACTCCTGGCAACAAGAAAGCTTCTAAGAACTGATAAACGGTTTCCTGATGAGGTTAAATAAATGGAAGCTCTGTGTCTCTGTGTGTACCTGTCTCTCCGAGTTTTCCCGGAGCGTCTCCAGAGTTTTCTCTAACAAAGCCTTTTCCTTCATCAGATCCGTGCTTAAAGACTCGGCGCTTCGGAGCGACTTTCTGTCGGCCGTCAGTTCGCTCTCCAGCTGCTCCAACTACAGACAGACAAAACAGCATTTTAACTTGATATGTTCAAAGTTCGAATTTAACCCAAAAACCTTAATCCTAAGGGCCTCAAGGCTAATTGTCAGAGCAAAAACACAGAAAAGACACATTTTACATTATTTCTATTCGAAAGACTTGAAGTCCAAAAGCAGCACTTTTAAAATCCAGAATATAAAAAAAAAAAACCAGTTAACGCTGCAAACAGATGCAAGCTTTTATTTGCACACTGGTGCAAACAGATAAATATTAAATGAGACTTTTTCCTGTGCTATAAATCTCCCAGCAGCTTCTTTCACATTTAAATGTGCTTTGGCTTAAGTCCTCCAAGTCGCTTGGAAATAAATTTCCCACTTTGGATTTTCTCTTTGTGGGAGACGAACACAATTTGATGCTTTTTGTTCGGCAGGCACAGAGAGTCTTTATGGCTCTGGAAATATTTGAGAAAGTAAGGGGTGTTCCAGTGTCAGGGACAGAGAGAGGAAAGGCAATGCCTGGATTTACAGCTCTGCTTTCATCCTCCTATCCACCCCTCTCCATTCTTTTATGTTCTCATCATCTCTGTGAGGAGACGTCTAAAGCCAAGTGCTAGGGTGATATATTATAGAGGAGTGCTGGTGCAGTGTGCTAATAGAGGTGGTAGAAGAGCTAAAGGGAGGAAATTAAAGATTTATTTGAGCAAATTTTGCTTTATGCAGATGATATTAGAATGTTGGTCAAAAAGCTGATTATAATAAAATAAAATGGCTCAAATTTTAGGCAACTTGAGCGCTGGATGAACGCTTAAAGGGGACATGTTGTGCAAAACTCACCTTTTGTATCCTTTTGTGCTGCTGTGTGGGTCACTACTGCCTCTATAAACACTCCAAATGTAAAAAATAAATCCATCCATCCATTTTCTGCTGTTTAGTTTGAGGAATTATGTGCCTAAAACAAGCTAATTCAAAAAGTCCCCTTTTTATGACATCACAAACGGAGAAATTAGAATAAAAACCACATCTTGTGGGCAAAAGAGAGCTTCTGCTGGAGGTGCAGCAACTCTACTCCTGGAGCTTCTTAGCTTACAGCAGCCTGAATGGGGGACGGGTGGGCGTGGCCAGCTCCAGTTTGTTTTCTTAAAGTGACAGAGCCCTGAAACGGCTCATTCTGTCATAAATAAAACTGCTGAAATCATTTTATGTGAGATGGATTTAGTGCAAAGAACTTCATAAACATGTTTGGTATGAACCATAAAACTATTATAACTTAATAAAAAAGTCATAATATGCCCCCTTTAACTGTATTTTACAGGTAATTTTCTTTTTCCATGTTTGTGCTCGTTTTCTTACTTTCTGGTTAAGTTTCTGGTTTTCTTGGCTGAGTTTGGTCATTTGTCCTTTGGTATCCTGACCGGCCGTCCCTCTGAGCTCCTCCACGGACTTCAGCAGCGCCTGATTTTCCTTCTCCAGTTTCAGCAGGCGACTCGAGGTCAACTCGTTCACCTCCTCGCCCAAAGATTTCTGCGGGACTGAGTTAACAACAGCAACATCAACCATAACGGCCATATTTGAGCAAATGCTACCAATCAGAACATTATATCTCCAACACAAGCAATAATTTCAATTAGCACATACACACACGATTCAACTGTGCAGGTCTTAATTCCTATAAATCACCTTCTGACAAACACTCATGCACAAGTCTTTATTGAGATCCCTGGTTAGCTAAACCTCTTAACGGCTCTTATTATCCAAACAGACAGCTTATCTGAATATTAATTACAGCACAGGACTTAACCGAGTGGAAAGAAACCCGGTGGAAGCTGTCAAACCCAGATGGATGGCCGAATTAAAGGCCAGTGACTAAAGCCTGGGCTGTCTGCCGTCTGTAGTCTCCAACCTGGTCAGTGTAGGTGTCATACGGAAACGCTGACTCAACATCCTATTTTTTGGCTCTTCTTACCATCAGTCAGCTCTGGCGTCTTTGATAGCTGCTCCAGCTCCCAGCCTAAATGCAGGGACTCATCCATGCTCTGTTTCTGGGCCATCTCCAACACAAGATTCTCCTCCAACAGATCCTCCATACGCTTACGGTCCAGGTCCCTCTCCTGGACAGAAGGCATTATCAACAAAACAGAGACAGAACATGTGACTCCCTAAGTCTTCCCCCAAAAAGCACGCTCTTACCATCTCTAGATCGT
This sequence comes from Aphyosemion australe, assembly GCA_006937985.1. NCBI lineage: Eukaryota > Metazoa > Chordata > Actinopteri > Cyprinodontiformes > Nothobranchiidae > Aphyosemion > Aphyosemion australe. Next base: position 751,444 of record SSNS01000090.1, read on the forward strand.
GGATCTTTGATTTGAGCTGCAGATTCTCTTTCTCCAGGAGGTGCAGTTTGTCGGATCGGGTCCTGCTGGCATCCAGCTGCTCCTCCAGCATGGCTTTTGTCTCCAACAGGATCTGATTGTCCTCCTTTAGCTCCTGCAGAAAGCACAGCAAAGGATACGAGTCAAAGAACACAAAAACAAAAGCTGCTGCATGTAACAAAAACATCCATATCCTTGTTATAAACTAGTCCAAGTTCTACTGTGTGTTTTTGTACAGGGTCAGACCAAAATATTCACAGTCTAAACTGTGATATTAGTCAATTATAGTGTATAGTTAAACTATAATATAGAAAACCGTTGTGTTTTTTGGGTGTGCTGGCTTTAATCTGTTGGTGTACCTCCACTCTGGCCTTGTAAAACTCAATATCATGAAGTCTCTCCTTGTATCGGCCGAGCTCACTCTCCAGTTTATCCACGCGTATGGCTTTTTCTCTGAGCGCGTCCAGCTCGTCGCGGTAGGCCCGAGCCGACCGAGCATCTGACAGCAGCTGGAAATTCTGCAGGAGCACAGGTGTGTGGATTCAAACGACAGATCACAAAATGTTCAAGCATCTACTGCTCCACCCAAAGTCCTGAGCTCATCCAACCTTTTCGCAGCAGTGAGATCAGAGCTTGATCCAAATCAAAAGCCAAGCGAGGCTGCAGCCAGACTAAAAATAGCGTGAATAGCCCCTAATGAGCTAAGTCAATTGCCATCTGATTAAAGCCTGGCAGCGTTTTAGAAACAAAGTACTTAGACACAGAAAAGAGGAGCAGGTGGAGTCATTTGAATGTGTGTGCGTCATATGCATTTAGTGGCTGTGATTGGTGGCTTTACCTCCTGCTGGAGCCTCTTGAGCTCCACCTCCATGTTCTCCAGCTCCTGCCTGGTGTCCAGAAGCTGCTCACTCTTCTCCTCTCTGCAAAAGGAAACAGGAGGAGAAAATCAAAACCAAAAGTTAGAGGACATTTCCTTTTGGAAACTTTACAGTTACTTTATTTTTTGGTAGTCACTCAAGACAAAATGGGCATCACACCGACTTTTTTCATTATGAAGCTCACCTTCGTGTGTCAGACTTTCAGCATGCCCACATGTGTGCTGCTTTTCCAGTTTTCTTTTTCCAACAATCCATCATCAAGTCATTGAATTGTGTAAAACATTTATTTTGCATCCAGAAATGATAGTAATATAAATTATGATGAAACTGATTTGGAGGCAATCTCTTCATGTTGGTTCAAGTAGAATATTTTAGAGCTCAACTCTGACATTTATGCCTTAAACATCTGGAGGAAAACTGTAATATTTTGCATATTGATTAGCAAATATTCCACTGCCACACATGCACAAGTACACACACAGGGAGCAGAGAAAATAAAGGAAAGATACAACTTTGTAACCTGAAAATGATGAGACCGCTAACAAAGGTTGACATAACCCAAATATTCCCCTGAGGCTGAAACTGTTGATTTACTTTTCCCCTATGAACAAGTCAGGAGTCCAAAGACAAAATTAACTCTCTCTTTTATTTCAAACCCTAAAAAGTATATTTCTAGAACACGTCTGAAGGAAAATAGGGCAGCTTGTTATTTGCCCTCCATGTTTGTGTAAATACTCCAGGCTCCTTGACTAAAGGGAGAATCTGCCACAGCGCTTTGAAGGAAAATGACTGCATTCCAGAGATGCCTTGTCTCTCTGTGTGTGTGTGTGTGTGTGTGTGTGTGTGTGTGTGTGTGTGTGTGATGGTCTGAGTGATTACAGCTCTCTGGAGTCTCCTTGTGCATCTCAATAAGGAAAGGCATCCTATTCTTTGTTTTCTGCCCTCTCATCCATCTCCAGCTTCCTCCTACGGTTATTTGGGAGGTGAAACAATATTAGAGAACTTTATTTCTGTTTTAATTTAACCAGTAACCCTCCCATTTTCTGCAGCTTCTTTTAACTCATGCATGAAAGTTTATCCATGGTCTCACAACGTTGGGTCTGCTGCTAGTTCAGATGCACATTTTGAGTTTAGAGCAACATTGTTTTGTAAAACTGATCATTTAACCAATGCAAAACTGAATGCAATCACCTGCAAGTGAATAATAAACAGATTGTAGGACCTCTACCCTTTAACTTCCTCACCATGAAAAAAAGCAATGAAAACATTCTACTTTTGCATTTTTTGATCTGGGGCAATAAGGGCTTTAGTTTAATGCAAATTAATATTAATAATATAATAATTGTAATAATATTAAATAACAATAATGCAATGTAATAATGTTACGCTTTTTCTTCAAACAACTACATCTTCTTTAGAATTTTTCTGTTTTACTATTTTTTTCTTGTTAAGTAATTTTAATGCTTCAATGAGATGTAGGGACTTTAGATATGCTCTACTAACTGGTTGACCAGGCAGGTAAAGGGCTACAAATTTAAAATTTTAAAATATTCTGCAAAACGAGCAGTTTACGTTGAATATTTCTGCAGGTTTGCACAGATCTACCGACATTCAGTTAGTATTAACGAGCTCAGGAGGACTTTGAATGAATAACAGTGTCTTTTTAATGATTTACTATAAATTCCTAATTTTCCAAATCGGTCTCAAGTCTCATCTGGTTGCTTTGAACAACAACACATCTTACTAAAACAGAATATCACAGAACATCTGAAATCCTATGATTTATCAGCGTGTGTGTTTGAGCAACAACTGGAGACAGAAGAGCGTTCATCTGCAGCTGTTTAACCAGGAACATTAACAAACAGACGACTGTGGGAACGCAGACCTTACCCTCCGGCTCTGACCTGCTGCAGACCGCACAAGTTCACATCTATGCATCTGCAGTTACAGCAAACACATTTCTTATCTGGATAACGGATTTATTTCTAAACATAATAAACGGACCTTTGTGCTCCACAATGCAATAACTTTCTGCCAGATTCCAAAACCACAAATAAACCAAATCCTTTTAAACATGTGAAACCCAGCAGCTTAGGTTAGTGTTCCAATAACCCTGCTGAGGCAGAAATGCACGATCTGACTCGCATCAAATACAAATCTATTTAAAACAAAGATGTTTCCTGTAATGACCATCTAGAACCCCAGACTCCAGCCGGTCTGTTAATACCGATAATGTTTGTGTAACACTGATAAACTTCCCCCTTCAAAAGAGAAGGTCCTCCTCTTTCAACCGATCTGCCGACCATTAAACCCTCGTCTGATGGGAGAACAGCACTTTAAAAAGGAAGTTCAATAATTCATAAAAAGGATTTATCAGACCTGCAGGTTTGTGTTTGAGAAGGGCTGCAGGACAACATTTAGAGAACTTTTTCTTACAAATGTAAGATTTAAGAGTTAATTTATCTTCAAATTCTTTCACTACTGAACTAAAAAGGGATTTTTATGCTAAGTGTTTCTGTGTAAATGAGAAATCCATTGTAGCTTCATGAACAGCTTCTGTTTGGGGGGAAAAAAGAGCTGTGAGTCCATCTCTGCCAAATTAAAACAAGTTTTTCTACATCTAAATCTTCACACGGCCAACTGTTTTTGCTTCACACGGTTATTCACAAGCATAAATATCACCTGCAGCAGTAAAATGTAGTATTTCCTGCTCAGCTGGAGTTCCTGCGCTGCAGAAATGTTAATTTTTCTGCCAAAATAACATAATGCCATGCAAAAGTTAATAAAATTACAGCTGCATGAAGCACTATAAAGCTTTGAAGACTGGAGTTGTTTTTAGAAGGCAGACTAGCCGTTAGCTCATCAGTCCTAACCTCCATTTCTCATAACAGACCATTCAGGAAGCCGTCTATAATGGATACGATAGCTGAAAGCCCCATTCTTATTAAGAGATCATGAAATCTATTTTCCAAAGATTCAAGTTTTGACCTAAAATTATTTTAAAAGCAAAGGGCCAGGACCTAAAGTTATTACTGATAGTTTGGGGCGTTTTCAAAGAAAACAATAAAATACAAACATTTCAAAACCTCCCTCAGTTTTTTATCATTTTAAACCAAAAACACGAAAGAATTTCTATGTTGTAATCCTTTTCAAATCAGGAGCAACAGAAGCAAAGGAAAACAGGATGAGTAGAGTTCAGTTCCTGAACTCCTCTGACTCTACTAGACCCATTTACATGCTCCATTTAAATAATTGCTGATGGAGCCGATAAAGCGGTGGCACTTACAGTTCCTGTCGGAGGCGTCTGATTTTGGCCTTGGCATCAGCCAACTCCACAGAGAGGTGTTGTCGGCTTTCAGTCCTCCTCATACTGGGGGAGTCACCTGGAGACTGGGTGGCACAGGGAGCCAGTGGAGACAGCTGCACACAGTCTCTCTCCTGGGTCAGCTCCACGATCGTCTGAATGAAAGCAGTGGAGGAGATGAACTGGGTTGTGATTTATGGGAGAGAGCAGCATGAACTTAAAGACGTGGGACACAACCGTTTATTTCGTGTGAATGAATGCCTTGTGAGTCGTTCTCTGTGCAAAATAAGCTTTGATGCTCCTGTTTCAGGAACTAGAAATTAGCTGAAAGAGTAGAGGGGCAGAAAACAGCAGGATTTGGAGTCTTCCTCATTAATATTCCTGATATTTGGGCATCTCACCTCTGATTGGTTAACAGCAACGTAACTCCTCCACTGCCTCCATTCGCTCTGCTGTTTTATCTCCACAAATAACACAAGCCTGAAGGAGTTGCTGCTGTGTTGTGGAGCTGCTAATGCTAATGGTTAGCTTCTACTAGCTGAGACGTTCTCTGCTGTTTCCTGGCTGCAAAAATCAACAACAGCCTTCCCCGTCGCGAGCCAAGATGGGTGAGTCCATGAATGCTAATTTATAGCATGACGTAGATCTTTGCGGCTTTTCTAATTTGAGAGTTTGCCCGACTATTTTCTATCGGCGGCTAATGCAGGAGATGGGGGTAGAAGGCTATTTTCATGTTTAGCCTGCATGTGAAACTCAGAGAGACTGATCATACTTTAAAAATAACAAGTAAAAATGGTTTCTCAGTGAACTTGATCTTTAAAGGAAAACTTGACAGTTTTGGTTTGCTTTTAGCACCCCCTAGTGTCTGTTAGCGAAAGCAAAAGTGAAATTTATCTCCTCGCTGTGTGTTCGTCTTGCTGAAATATCTCAGCCTACATTAGTGTCTACAGGAGCGGTTCATCGCTAAATCAAACAAATCAGCTGTGTTCATGATCTAAAACATGCAGGAAACATGCTGGAAGCAGACTGCAGCGCCAGGCATTTTTTACCAAGTCCAATAGGTGGCGGCCCGCCACTCTGAAGCTGCAAGTGCGGTATTCTGGCCACAGAGGGCGGTGGGGGTCTGAGTGATATTTCATTAACTCTGTAAAGGGTCATTTTAGCACATACTGGCTCAAGAAAATGATTTAAAAACATGAAAAAGTTGCATAGTATGGCTTTAAAGACAGATTTACCCAAAGTCAAAAGGTGGGATAAGAGTCGCACAGAGCCCCACACACCACCTATTTTGATTTCTTAACAGGAAATGGGATTTTAATTGAGAGCGGCTGGACTATTCATCGATAATCTGGAGACTATTAGAACCCTACACACACACACACACACACACACGCACACACACGCACACACAGCTCTATCAGTAAAGTAGATCTGCACCCCATGGGCTGGAAACTCATTTAATGACGCATACGTAGCCCACCCCCCCACCTTCAGTGACAGTTAACAGTTCCAACCCTTCCTTCCTGAGGCTGCTCTTTTGTGGTGACGGCAAAAAAAAAAGAATAAAAATGTTTCCACACAACTGGCCCATAACTAGCCTACGACTTTCATCCAAACATGGAGGCATGCCTGGAACAAAAAGGCTCAGTAAAGATTTTTATCCACGCTGTACGTCATTACCTCCAGCTGCGTGTCCCTTTCATCCACCAGGCGTTTGAGGTGGAAAGCCAGGTTTCTGGACAGACCATCCAGATCCTCAGAAGGCAGGTCTCCACTTTCTAACCACTGCAGGTCCACCACGTTCTCCTGGTTATGAGTCACCTGAGTTTAGGACAATTATCTGATCAAAAACGTTTTATCCAATAGAAACATTTAACTATCCTCCTATCTAGGCAAGTATTAGATGGGTTTGGTTCTGGATGGAGATCAAATAAAACACCTCTTGGATGTGGGATGCTATGGAAGCTTTGGTGTCGAAGTCCAAAACCTGGATTCGCTCGATGTATTCTTCCTTCTTCTCACACTGTTACAAGAAAACGGGTGAGAAAATATTAAAGCAAAAGCATGATGTTAAAGCTGTTATAACAAATTTGGATAACAAATTAGCTTAAAACATTCTTTTCACCCCTTTTAACAACGTTCTCACATAGTATAGCTATAAATATATTGTGGAGATATAAAAAGTTCTGAGGCTGAGTGTTCGTGACCGTGTTTGTTTTGTAAATTCGCTAAAGCACCTTTAACTAAAAACAGAATTGTTTAATTGCAAAATGACTCAGAATCAATTTTATGTACTAACAATATGCTTTGGGAGAAAATGATAAGATAAAGAATTAAACTGCAGTCATTAGATTGAACTGTTTTGTCTAAGATGATGATCATTAATGTTTTATATACAGAAAAAATCGCTCCTACCTGGACAGCACACCCTAAAAGCAGCAACAACAGTTTCTTCATCTCATCCAGACCTTGTTCTGAAAGGGAAACAGAGCAACATCGTCAATAAAAGGTGCAAAAACAAACACCTGCATTTACTGAACAAACAATGTTAAATCTTGTTAAACCATCATTTATAAATCACTTTCATCACAGGGATAACCCGGAATGCGCTACACACGGGAAAACAACATTTTCAAAATAAAAGCTAAAAAAACACCAATAAATAACTGCCAACACAAAAACACCAACAATAACAGCTGTTGGCTTTCATGCAAAATGCACACTGAGTAAAACTGTTCAGCTATTTTTTAAATATCGGGAGTTTTCCTGCACAAAACGGATCGACCGGAGTGTGCGATGGCTCATATCAGCACAGGAGATCTGACAATTATAACAAAGCCCTTCCGTGTAATTTGTTAAAGACAAAATAATTTTTAAACAAATCCTAAAACGAACCGAGAGCCAATGCAAAGCAGCCAATAGGGAGATCTTTCCTCTTGGTTCCTGTTAAAAATGTAGCTGCAGATCCAGGCCCGGTTTATTCCAGTTACAATAACCAGTGATGAGGTTCTAAACACGAGGAATCAAACCAGTTTTATAGTTTGAAAAGTGTTTTTGTAACAATGTTTTATGACTTTACAATCACAGCAACATCAAAACTTAACTTTAAGCTAATCTCTCCTTGGGAAATGACGTCTCGCGCATCTGTAAATCTTCACTTAGTGGCTTCTAGATGTCAGAGGAAATCTGCTTGTAAAGACAGAAATAAGCTCTCCATCTATCCCACATTTACTTCCAATTAGTTAAATTCCTAGCTTGTTACAGTTTCCTCTTATAAATCCCTCCCAGGAGACACGGTGCCACAGTGGTGCAGGATGAACTTCAGCCCTCTTCCACATGTCGGAACATATCGTCAACTGTTGAAACCTCCAAACAGCTGTCTGCCTGCTCAACAGGCCCCAGCTCATCTGGCAGATTTGGAGTTGAACACCAGCAAACCAGGTGGTGTGTGTGCATGTTCGTGTGTGTGCATGTCACAGTGAGTGAGTAGGAAAAAAAATGAAATTTCTGACTGTACTACCAATGTGTGTGTGCGTGTATGATAAGCCAGCTCATGCTGTGGCCGAGCTAGGGAGCAGTAAGCGCTAACAGCGTTCCGGCTCTAATGATAATAAATCCAGCTTAGTGTGGGGTGGCCTGTTTTCCTCTCAGTTTAGTAGATCAATCAACACACGAACAGATAAAAAACACACTTAAATAATGAAATTCTGATAGATATTTTAGATCTAACAAAAAAAATTATATCTTAAAATAATGAAATGCTTTTGAGTTTTGCTGGAAATTATATTAAAAAAATGCTTTTTGGAAAAAAGCCAGGCTAAAACACAAACAGAAACAAATTGCAAAAGAATCTCCAACGATGACACCATCTATCCATCTAAATTACAGAATTCCAGCAATTATTTCTAAATCAATACATCAACCTAAGGCAGTGCATTACTGGCAGCCATAGCTGCATGTGGTCACAAACGGGGGGTCGCTATAACCTTTTGATAGGGAGACCAAGGACAAAATCACGTCCATACTATTGGACAATTCCATGATTATAAATCATATTGTGTGATTAAAAACAAGTCTTATTGTGGTATAATATCACACATTTACATTCCCCAATGTGTGCAATAATTTATTAGATTTATCAGACTCACACCATCATGGACAACAGATCAGAAAACAGGAGTAAAAATGGTCTTTACACTAAAATGCTGCAACCAGGGAGCCGAAGCAGTCAAGGGGAAATATGTTGTTTTGTTTTCTTTAAAGCTGCTATAGCAAATTTGGAAAACAAGTTAGCTTAAAACAAAACCTACTTTATTGGGTACACCTGTCCAACTGCTCGTTAACGCTAATCAGCCAATCACATGATGGCAACTCAATGCATGTAGACATGTTGACATGGTCAAGACGATCCGCTGCAGTTCAAACCGAGCTTCAGAACGGAGAAGAAAGGTGATTTAAGTGACTTTGAACGTGGCATGGTTGTTGGTGCCAGACGGACTGGTCTGAGTCTTGCGTCTCTCAACTTTCTCTTCACAATATCCCACAGATTCTCTATGGGGTTCAGGTCAGGAGAGTTGGCAGGCCCATTGAGCACAGTAATACCATGGTCAGTAAACCATTTACCAGTGGTTTTGGCACTGTGAGCAGGTGCCAGGTCGTGCTGAAAAATGAAATCTTCATCTCCATAAAGCTTTTCAGCAGATGGAAGCATGAAGTGCTCCAAAATCTCCTGATAGCTAGCTGCATTGACCCTGCCCTTGATAAAACACAGTGGACCAACACCAGCAGCTGACATGGCACCCCAGACCATCACTGACTGTGGGTACTTGACACTGGACTTCAGGCATTTTGGCATTTCCCTCTGCCCAGTCTTCCTCCAGACTCTGGCACCTTGATTTCTGAATGACATGCAAAATTTGCTTTCATCTGAAAAAAGTACTTTGGACCACTGAGCAACAGGCCAGTGCTGCTTCACTGTAGCCCAGGTCAGGCGCTTCTGCCGCTGTTTCTGGTTCAAAAGTGGCTTGACCTGGGGAATGCGGCACCTGCAGCCCATTTCCTGCACACGCCTGTACACGGTGGCTCTGGATGTTTTCACTCCGGACTCAGTCCACTGCTTCCGCAGGTCCCTCAAGGTCTGGAATCGGTCCTTCTCCACATTCTTCCTCAGGGTCCGGTCACCTCTTCTCGTTATGCAGCGTTTTCTGCCACACTTTTTCCTTCCCACAGACTTCCCACTGAGGTGCCTTGATACAGCACTCTGGGAACAGCCTATTCGTTCAGAAATTTCTTTCTGTGTCTTACCCTCTTGCTTGAGGGTGTCAATGATGGCCTTCTGGACAGCAGTCAGGTCGGCAGTCTTACCCATGATTGCAGTTTTGAGTAATGAACCAGGCTGGGAGTTTTTAAAAGCCTCAGGAATCTTTTGCAGGTGTTTAGAGTTAATTAGTTGATTCAGATGATTAGGTTAATAGCTCGTTTAGAGAACCTTTTCATGATATGCTAATTTTTTGAGATAGGAATGTTGGGTTTTCATGAGCTGTATGCCACAATCATCAATATTAAAACCAATAAATGGCTTGAACTACTTCAGTTGTGTGTAATGAAGCTAAAATATATGAAAGTCTAACGTTTATCAGTACATTACAGAAAATAATGACCTTTATCACAATATGCTAATTTTTTGAGAAGGACCTGTATGGTGTCTGCAGCCACACAGCAAAGACAACACACACAAACCGATTTCAGGCCAGACGGGAAATCTTGCAAAACCTCTAGAGATCAAATGTGACTTTGAAGTAAACAAACATGGCGGACAAGGTTGCGGCATTGGGGATGGCTGTGTGCGTCAGTCACCTTTTATTTTTTTGATTAGCTACATGTCACATTCAGCAGGCGACACGCTCGTTTGTCCTAACGCCACACACGCTGCCATACAGTGCCAAGACAATCAAACATGTTGATAATCCCCGAATTATTATCAGAACAGTTCCGACATCCATCCAGACCAGAGGACTCTTAACACACCGCACACGGCAGGAATATCTGATAAGATTTACTTTAGAGCCATTACAGTAATTGGGACATCCTTATGATTTACCGAAGGAGAGAATCAGGTCAAAAATTGTCAAAATATAATAGTAAAATATATATAAAACAATGTGAACCAAGCCTAGTTTGAATATTCAGATTCTATCGGCAACGATTTCTATAGATGCTAACTTCTAAAATTCTGCCATCGCTGGTGTGAATTGGTGCTTGGTGATGGAGAGTTTGATTTCCTCTATTTTGGAAAGGTCCCATGCCCATTTCTAATAATACATACCATGTAATAAATTACATCAAGAATAATAAATAAATTTACAAATATTTGCTCCCTCAGTGTGTTTTTCTGTGTTTTCATCGTTAATTCTGAAAGGTCTCTGGTGAGTTTCTAACATGAAGCAAGCTGCACTGTTTGAATTAATCATCAGCACCTTCACAGGCAGTATGGAACAAAATATGACATGTATTAAAAAGAACGTGAGCAGATTTGGGTCTAGAAGGGTGACGGCGAGTAAAAACTTAATTCTCAAAGCTGCAGGGCTTAACAACACTCTATTATAGCCATAGGAACCCATTTTAGTCAGGGAAGGGATTTAAGCTCAGCAAATCTACTGGAGCAACCCAGGAAAGATAAGGAACCTCGCAGGATAAATTATTTATAAGGGTTGAAAGGAAGAACAAGGGGGAGATGAAGGGGGGTGACAGAAGAGAGAAAGCACTATGAAGGGAAAGAACATAAACATGAAGGAATAAAATGAAATTAGAGAAATGAGCTGAGACTGAGCAGTGGTGGTATTCAAAGAGTCAAAAATGAACTAAAATCTCCCGTCAGTTGAAGCAAAAGGCTTAAAGGAAGTCCCACTTCTGTCTCCTCTCACTTCCTCCTCTCTTCCTCTCCATCCATCTATTCTCTGCAGCTCACATCCTTCCTTCCTTCCTTCCTTGTTATAAATCATCTGTGACCCAATGTCAGTATCTGGATTCACAAATCTAGGCCTTCCTTTTTACCCTCCCCGTTTTATCCTCTTGGCAGGAAACAAGAGGTCAGAAGGACGGTGACTAACCCGCCACCTTCCAGTGCCATTGTTAATCAGTCTGTGAGGATGTGGGGGGTTGAGGAGAAAGAGAGGCCGTTTGTGGGAATGTGCCATCTACTGCTGCAACGCTCTCATTCTACTACGGTATTAAAGTCATAATGACTTGTATGATGGTGATAAAACTGATACCATCACTGGTATGTCAGTTTTCACAAGAACTGATTCAGCTGAATCTTCAGATTATTTTTTGTAAATGGTTGATCGTAAAATGCTGATCAAACTGTTTTTGTCACTAGTGATGGCACATTATTGAGTTCATTTTTAAGTGATTGCTATCCATGGTGAATATAATGGAATATTTCAGGCATTTCTAATCATGTTTCTGTGTAAAATATGCAAATAATTTTCATCTTACCTGTTGTAAGCGGCTTCCTGAACAGTCTGTTTACAGAAATTATTTTTTCCCCACATGAATGATAGGCTAATGGCTACTAGGGTGAAATTATATCGTTAGATACATTTTTGATTTATCGCCCAGCCCTATTTCATCTCCACAAATAACACAAATCTGAAGGAGTTCTGCCATGTTGTGGAGTTGCTAATGCTAACGGTTAGCTTCTACTAGTAGAGACGCGCTCTGCTCTCTCCTGGATGCTAAATCAACAACCTTCCCCGTCACGACCCAAGATGGGTGAGTCCATGAATGCTAATTTACAGTGTGATGTACATCTGTCAGACTTTTTCTGACCCAAGCATTTCCCCATCAATTTTCTATCGACAGCTAATGCAGGAAATAGGGGTAGAAGACTATTTTTTGTTCAGTGTATAAGTGAAACATTAGAGTGACTGTATTTAAAAAAAAGAATTAGTATTATTCATTTATCAGTAAAGGTTTGTTCCACTCCGGTACAGTAGGTGGCGACATGCGTCCTTTTGTGTCGGCATTCTTCTGGTTAGCTTATAGCAACACAGATGGTAAACAAACACTGGTGTGAGTGAAGCAGATGAAGTTAAAACAGGATATGCACAATGGCCAAAGGAATGGACAACAATGCTGCAGCACAGCTTATTTGGTACAGACTGTACTGTTTGATGGTGTTACACGCATTACTTTGTGGCAACGATATTAGCAGAAGACTTCTTCCGTGGTCTCGTCACTTCCGGAAGTTACCGGTATCAGCTCGACTGACATGCAGTTCGCTTCCTACCACATTATCTGGGTTCTTCAGCACGATTAGAACCAGCTCACCTTCAGCAAGACTAACGCATGTACATGCATTTAAAATAAACGACATCAGTCTATTTAAGGCAATAGTTCGATTTTCTGATGTGCATGTAAACGCATCGATTGTATAAATGTAAATGGAATTGATGACAAATATGGACTTTGGTCTTGGTCTGAACTAGCTGGTAGCATACTGGTCCTGTAGGAGCATTAAACACAAGCTGTTCACAATATCTCTTTAAAATCCCAAAAGCTTTAAATATTCACAATGGCAGAGTTCACACCTATCAGACGTTATCCTCGTCTGCTCTTTCTGCCATGAAACACTTCAAATATTCACTATAGTACTGTGTGTGTGTGTGTGTGTGTGTGTGTTCTGCACCCACGCTGACTAAACATTACTTAAAAGCACAAGACGCCGTGCGTCTGTGAGCCTCACTGTGCATGTTTTTGCAAGGCAGCCAAGGCTAGCGCAGAGCCTTGGGGGGGTACTACAGTGCATTCCCACTGTTCAGTGTTGTGAAGACACCCCTCCCCCCAGTCGGCAACTAAACGCACACATGCATGCACTCACACATGCAGCGCTGTCCCCTACCCCCAAATGGGAGCATAATAAAAGCCACATGGCCGATGACTTTCAGCTGGCGGCCGCCGAGCCTCGCTCCTCATTCACCGCTGGTCTGACTCGCCTGCTGACTGATCATCTGACAACGCCGAGGGTAAAGGCCTAAAAGACCTTGAGGAATGCCGTCTGATGCCTTCTGTTCACTCTTCTTCATCTAACAGGAGCTGTCTGCACTAGATTTACTTAATCATTCACTTTAACTGTGCAAGGCTGTAAATATTAAAAGAACTTGATCTTCACAAACTTGCTTAGAGGGGTTTATACGGCGCTTGTTTTAGTTTTTCTCTCAACAAGGTTCTCCTTTGGGAACCACAACAACTCAAAATAATAATGGGAAGCAAACAAACTAAAAGCTGTGAAAGAGGTCTAAAATACGGAGCCGATGATGAGTGCATGCAAATACCTGCTGCCTCTATTGTTGGTTTATTTACTTTTCAGGCTGGTGGGAGTGAATGAACTGTGACGAAAACCCGACTGTAACAGCAGCCGTGGTGGTGAAAGTGTGATGAAGTAAACCGACAGAGGACAAAGATTTAGAGGCCATTTTGACACGGACATCTTTCACTGAGCCTAGGAACAATGCTGTTTGAGGATCTGATGATGAAGTGATGAAGCTCAGACTGGTAAATGGCTCTTTATATTCAACCAATGGTTTTATTCCCAATCAGCTCATCAGAATCTTCATTTGCCAGCTGCTACGTTTTTTGCTCTTACTCCTCAGTGTTTTTATTCCGGCGTATCGGGTTTCATTTGGGGTTAAACGGGTCAAGCTGCTTCAAAGTGTTTCAGTCGCACAGAAAAACTCGACGCTGGACCAAAGTTGCCCTAATGCCACTCAGAGATATCACATAGCATGACGGGGTTGAGCAGGTTAAAATTGGCTGAATGAATTTGACACTTTGGGTAATAGAACTTCACAGATTTGCTCTCTGATAACGTCTCTTTAGTGAAGATGAGGATTTATGAAGCACGTGTTAAACTCGTACAGAACCAGCCTACGCTTTGTGTCTGAAACGAACCCATTAAGTTGCTCAATTTCCATCAGCTCAACCATAAAACGGGACATTTTAACTTTATTTAGTTCTCATCCCTTCTTCAATAATTCTTGAAAGCCTGATTTTTAAGTAATTAGATGTCTATGGAGCAAATGGAGACAAAAACACAAAGGGGTTGTAAAATTAAATCTGCAGCTGATAAGTCACATAATGCATCAAAGTAGCAGGCAATTAAAAAATCATCTATGAGTGCATTCTGACAGACAAACGCTCTGTAAAAAGGCACGTTTCCTTTATGTCAGAATACCTAAAGTCTGTGTCAGCCAACCTGAGCGTTGCCCTGGTGTAAAACACCTAACCCTAAAACCCTAACCCCTAACCCTAAAACCCTAACCCTAACCCTAACAGCTCAGTTTAAAGTGCTGCTGTGTCCTCAATACTCACCACAGAGAGGGTTTCGACCCAGCACCAGAACGTTCGGTAGAGGCATCATCACTAGCTGCTGGAGGCTCTCCTGTTGCACACAACAAAAGACATGGAACAGTTAAAAAGGGAGAGGACGTGGAAATATTTAACATTTATAAAAATCTACACCAAATAACCAGGGATGTTTGATCTTATCGACCAATGTTGGTGTCAAAATGTATTATTTGAAATTATTGGTTTTTACTCTTTTAATGACCCAACTTTTACTTACCATGCTCATATTTTACATCAAACTCTTCAGCTACTTTTCCTCTCACTCTAAATGTCAAAATTTAAAAGATCGGAGGTTTAGTTTTCTGAATATTTTTGTTCATTTGGCACAGCTGGCCCAACATAAATGGAAGTAGCCATCATATTTTGCACAGATGATGTTAAAAGTTTAAGTATGAATGACCAGAGATATGTGAAGTTAGTTTCCAAAAATGATTTAGTTTTATTTTTTTATGAGGAGGGACCCCGCTAACAATCTATGTTAATATAGGGTTGGGCATCGACTGGAAACGGGACTAATTTTCAGTTTTGTCCAGAATCGTTCAAATTTTTTCAATTCCGATTCCTAGTTTCGATTCCAAGTCGTCCGACCTGAAGAAGAAACCGCCAACTATCAACAAAGAAGAATCAGCTGGAAGTGTTTGCATTACCACGTTCTAGAGTGTGGCTTCACGTTAGGAAGTTCAAATCCATGGAGACATTCAGACTATTTCATCAAGTAAGACCTCAGCTTTTCTGACACCGCCTCTTGAAAGAATGAGAATTGAGAATCACTAGAAACCGGAATCGAAACGCGAATCATTCAAATTCAAACGATGCCAACCCTCTCGTTTTTGAAAATTAAAAGTTAGATTATATCGGATATCGGTAAAAGTGCCGATATCGAACATCCCTACAACTAACCTAAAGTTTTCCGAGTTAAGAGAAAGAATTTATTTAACACAAACAAGACTCTACTGTGGCTGAGAAGGTCATATGAAACATCTTGTGGCATCTACAGCCAAAAAAAGAGAAAACATGCTCCTCAGGGCTCTGACAGCAGTCTGGTATTATCTCCTTTCAAACACAGTAAGAGAGTCTGACAGCCCTAGACTAAGAGTTGTATTCATGTCCCAGCAAGGATGAAAAGTCATCATTAAAAAATCAAAGTATAAAATGCATGTACTAACAAAACTTTGATCAAAGTGCTTTTTGTTTACAAGGCTGCCTCAGACACTTAAAAAGGATTCAAGGTGCCGGAGCTGATCTGCAACTGTTGAAATGGAAAACCTGGTTCTGGATGTTGGAATGTTTATGCAAACAACAACTGTGGGTTAAACTGCAGATGTGGATTGTCACCAAAATGCTTCTTCTATTTGTGCACTAGTCAAAAAGGTGTTTGCTGTAGGTAAAGATGTGCAAAACTAATAGGTGTTGGTCGCTTAGGTTTACTAATGCTATATCCAACTCTGGCCCACATGTCATTTCTTTCTTTACATAAACGTAAAAGCTCATCTTTGCACATCGGTGTCTTGACGAATGAAAAAGTGAGCATCATAAATCTCTTACATTTACAAAACTCATCAACAGTTAACAATCTTGACCTTTACACCACATAAAACCATCTGAACAACCTTCAGAGCTCTACTGAGAGGAATGCTGCTTTATTTAAGCAGAAAGGACATGAAGGACGGGAATATTTCATGCTTGCTTTATGAGAGCGAGCAGCTTCAACTCATCTGACAAGACAGTTCCACTGCTGTGTGCAGGTGGAGTCATGACAGAGAAGCAGGGTTGCATAAATGTGAGGGCTTAAACAAAACTCCATAATGAAACCATCTGCCCTACACACTACTGCATCATGGTGAAGGTAAAGGTGGGCTGAAAATCTGACAGATTTTTTGCAACTTTGTTTGGATCAAATTCATTTTAGTTTGTTTATATTGCACAATTTCAGTGTGAGCAATATCAGAACTTAGATTGCAATAAATAATTGGTCGTTAAATTCCGAGTGTGATGCATTTGCATGCTCTCAGTGTTGTGAGCAACATTACAGAAAAAAAGAGCGGTGATAAAAATGTGGGGGAAACCAAATATCACAAGGTTCAAGTATAAAATTGCAATTTCCTGTTTTTCTAATAAGACGTAGCTCTATCCCACAAGAAAAAAAAACCTTGAGGGGCACTCAATATTAAAGCAATGATGTCCAGATCGCATTTAAACAAAAAACTGAAAAGAATGAAAGTTGCTTTACCTTCAAGATAATCCAAATATGAAATAAAACTAATACCTTTAGCCAGCTGTAAAGATCACACAGCACTTAGTTATGTATAGATACATGAATTAATGATGAAATGGAACACATTAGGTGAAAACTTCATAGCTAACAGGTAAAGGTCACAGATTCTAGCGCAGAAATTGTCCTTCATGCTCATTGGCTTAGAGCTTGGTTACCATGGTTTTCCTTCCAGAAAAGACAATATTGACCCCAGTTTCTCCATCTTGCAGACACTGATGAAAGAGGCAGGAGAGGAGGGTGAGTCATAATCTATAAGATGTCGTTCCTTCAGATAATCGATTTTTTTGCGCAATCAGGATTAAGTTGAACTACAAAACAAGCCAAATCTCAGTCTGAACGTCGTACAGCGTTTGATATAATTAGATGATGATGGCAAAATGAAAGGACGGTTCTGAGTACAACTGAAAATGACAGTAAGGATGACTAATAACCAAAGGGTGAAGACAGACAGATTGACTCAACAAGCGTGAGACAGAGTAGTCGCCGTAGCTGAGACAATCACAGCTGGTGACTCAGACATGCGGCGTGACGGACGGACGGACGGCTGACCGTGATCCAAAAAGCAACTCAAACAAAATATGCATCAAAATCGAAACACCTAAAAATCTAAAGTCACGTTTTCTGAACGCACCTTTTGGTTCAATGTGTTGTGCAGATGTGTAAAGTTACACACACTGTACAAGATAAGATGTGTGTTAGAAAAACACACCCGTTTCTTTTCAAAGCACATACCCCTTCATTCTCACACACACACACACACACACACACACACACACACACACCTGTTCCCTCCAATGGCAGCACATATTTACAGTAAGAGCACCATGGAAGACAGCTGTGTGTAACATATGCTTCCATTCTAAAATGATCAATGCTTCCTCTCTTTTCAGTTAAAACCACTTATGAGCTACATCAGGAGCGTACTAGCATGACAGCTTCTCCTCTGCCAGCTTTCCTACTAAGAATTCCATACAGGATCTGCTCCATGGAATAAATAAATGCAGGATGTCAGGAGTCTGGATGCTTTTCCTCACGTCTTTGAAAAATGTTATTCATGTGTTTTTTGTGAGCCTCAGACAGCTCCGGAGCAGATTAAATGCCTACCTGCCCCCCACTTCTGCCAAAGCTTTATATCTCACTCCCAAACAGGAGAAAGTGTAAATAGATCTCAGGATAAATGAAGAGGTGAACTAAAGAGTGTTTACAGATGGGAATAGATGGAAAAATATGACCGAGAGAAAGTCAAACATTCCTGTTTATGATGGTTTATAAATATCTGGAGGGAACGTCAGTGAAACCTGCTTGGTTTTACTAAACTGCAGTAACCCTGCACTGATTCTCCAGCAATGATTTATTTTCATACATGAAAGCATGATGGACACAACAGAAGCGACATTAACATCCATCACTCGGGCATGCCATAGCCATGTGTGGAAAATACCGTGAGGCTTTTAAATGGAAAGCTTTCACTGCTCTGCTGAAGCTGCAGAAATGTCTTTGGGTCAGTCAATACAACACTCTCTCCGATATTCCATCCATCTAATCATGACCACGTTCCGACGTGGGGGTGTAAAACAGGCGATCTCCATAACAACGAGAGGTGAGGTGTGTGATGGGGAGAAATGGGAGGAAAATGTGGATAAAATAGACTCTACAGGAAAAATATGCAGTGTTGATTTTATCACGTCTCACTCCAGACGTGCAGGACTAATCTGCCGTCTCCATCTCCTCCTGTTCGCCCTGCCATCCCCCTATCCGACAACGTTGCTGTATTATTGATTCCTGCAGGATTCATGGTTTCTCAGCTGTCTCCACTTCCATCCCACAGAGGTTTTTAGACAAACTGATTAAATGAAGTGCTGCTTAAAGAGCTTGTTGGCTTCTGTTTTTCCATTAATCCAAACAAAAGCACTATAATTCATTCACTTAGTAAATTTTAGGGGACGAATGACATCCAACATCATCTTAAGGTCAGCTCTGTTAAGAACTGATTTACTCATATTGATCTGTGTTCTACTCCATCTTTCATTCCACCTGGACATCATTCATTCAACACAAATAAGAGATTGAAGATATTATGGGAGAATTTTGATTTTTCATTTTTGTCTTGATCTAGACCAAGATGATCTCACACACACACACACACACACACACACACACACACACACACACACACACCTAAAACTCTTTTCCATTCCTCCACCCAAGCACAAGTTCCGCTACCAGCAAAGGTTCAACAGGGGACTAATTGTACTGCGTGTGTGTGTGTGTGTGTGCATCCCGCATGAACCCTGAAAGCCTGAATCACACCCATTCTGCAGACATGGAGTGTTACCATAGAAACGGGGAGGTGGGTTTACTCTCTGCCCATGCTAGACAGCTTTACGCTAACGATACAGTAAAAATGTTCACACACCAAAGCTCTCCTGCCCTCTGCAGAATTTTCTCCTGCAAAAAAAAAAAAAAATCTGCAGAGATCATGATCTCACGGAGGTTATTTCCCACCAGCAACGGGAAGAATCATGCTTCTGCTTTCTCTAAACACACATGCATTCAAGCACAAATAGTCTTTAATTACCCACAGAAAGACATAAAACAATTCAATTCTGATAAACCTAACTACAGGCTACATGATGAAAAAGCAACACTTGCTCAGTAAAAACTCCTAAAACGAACAGCTGACAGGTTCTGCTGGACAGATGGACATGATCTTTTACATGAGAGAGGAGGAGCGAACACACCATTAGTATCTCGTTTCTTTTGTTCTCCTCTGTTATCAGGTAGAGTGCATTTTACAGCAGAGCCTCGGGGCAGAATGATCCCAACTGTCACCCTGAAAACTGACAGGTGGGCAGAGAAACCCTGACCTCTCTGACCTCACCTCATCACCCCAGGGTCCTGCTTCACACTGGCTGGGAAAGGTCACACAATCACAGACTATTTAAGTCAAGGCAGTCAGGGAAGTTCTTAATGACTACGGGGGAAAATGGCTGCCAACATCTGGCTTTTAAGTGCACAACTCTTCAGTCCTGAAGAACCCAGTAGTTGAGGGTGTTATTGGTAACTGGAGGTTTAAAAGCTGCAATAAGAACATTAATATTAAAGTTTCATTCCGATCAATGTGATGATAAAAAAGAAGAACCAGCCTTTAGTTTCCTCTTATCACTCCGACAGCACCTGGAAGTAGCTCCTTTAGCATATAGGAACTTATTATACATCATTGCTGCCATTCATTCCGCTTCTATGCACACACAAACACCATAACTGCTTACAGACGTAAACAAGAGGAGCACTTAAATGTGTTTATATCACAATGAAGGCTGTGATTAGGAGGAGTGGGTGGAACAAAACACAGAACGTGGTTCAAGATCTGAAATCTACTTTTTTAAGTCACACAAATTTAAGCATTTGCTTTTAGGGAATGCTGTAGAAATAGAAAACCACTCGTGTGCTCAAAGGAACCATCTAGCTCACACACTAAGAAATTAAAAATAGACAAATCTTCAATAAGCTCCTATATTCGTCTTAAAGATCAGTTTTAATGTTTTGATAATCTGACTCCGCTCCATTTTGCTGTCTATGTTTCTGCAACACAATTTATTATTGTGTGAATGCATCAGTCCTTTCCACATCATTTAGCCTAAAATTGCAGGAAGAGGTTGAATTTTGAGCTTTAATGCTGCACTAAACTTTAAGTCAGATTTAGTAAACTGCTTCCTGTCACTGACCAAAAACAAGCAGCAATGAGTCGTTTTAATGGCATCAGCTGTAATATTTGTGTTTTAAACTCAATACATTATTAAATACAGAATAAATGGTAACACTTCACAATAAGGGTCCCTTTATTAACGTTAACATTATTAACTATTAAGTGTCCTTATGGTTAGGACAAAGGGCCAGGGATGTGTGTGTGTGTTTAGTAATGCATTACATAATATGGTTAATACTTTATTAGTTTATTCATAAAGGGACCCCTATTGTAAAGTGTCACCCATTATTATATATAGAATAAACTCATGGCATAAATGTAAACAAAAATGTATCCTGCATGGGTGAAAAAGGCTTTAACAGGAAGTGTTGCTGCTTCTGAAACTGATGTATTCAGATTCTGGTTCTGAGTAACTTCAACTTTAAATATACCAATATACCAATGGTCTCACAGTGATGCTTAATAGTCAGGCCAAATAAATGTCTAGGACTAATTTACTGAGTCTGAAATCAGTTTTGTTCTTCCTGACTGGAATACAGATTGAAAAAAAGTCAAGTGAAAATGATTCACTAATAAAAAGGACCATCGTTCCCAGAAGTGATGACTACCATCAGTGCTGCATTGTTTTAAAAACCTTGCTTGTAAACTGACATCATCAGCAGGATATTCAGACCAGCAAGCATGTGACCGTACATGAAAAAACACATTCAGCCTGCAGCCTCCAGGCTTAGCTCTAACAAACCGATTCAGCCATGACTGATGCTGAAGGCAGCAGAAAGACACAAACATGAAATTTCAGACGTATTCAAATAAAAACAAATATATTAAACAGCAAGACTGGCAGCACCGTTTGAACATGTCGTTGCCTCATCTAAGCAACATTTAAGTACACTGAAGGACCAAATGAAAAGTCAAACATTAAAAACATTTTTGTCATGTCAGTATTTAATCAAATGTTTCTCAGACTGTAATGTAACCACTAACAGGATTTGGTTAAAATGAAGTGAAAATTGCATTCTTGCACCTACAGTAAACAGAAACTAGCAATCAAAAACAGCCTGCCAGAGCTTCAGAGTTGGGATTTTCTGCATGAATGGGGGTCTCTGTTACCCTTCTAACAGCCAAACCAGCCCCACCCAGAACTAAAGAGAAGGAAAGCAAGACTGAACTACATTTATTTCCAAAGTAACAGCTAAAAATGAAAAGATGTGAGAAAAGACAAATGTTAGCAGCAGATCAAATTCATTTAAAGCGACAATGTGTAGCTTTTACCAATAATCTCTGGAAAAATCCATCGGAATGTTGCTGAAAATGAATTAAATGATGTCCAGCAGTTGAACAATATTGGCGGTTTTGTAACATATAATCATAAAAATTGTGTCTAAAATACATAGGGAGCAGGTCTAAATCTCTGGGGGACGCCATATTTCCTTTGACGCGAGTCGGCTCGGGGTCCTGCGCCTGCTGATGACATCACACTAGATGATTGGCTGGACGTACGACTTACGGAAGTTACGTTACCACGTTCGAAAACATTTAGGCGGTAAGAAACATGAATTTAATAACAAAACTGCTAAACTTTTTCCAAAACCTATGTGAAAGAACAAAATCAAAAAAGAGATGCAATATGTTTTGGCCCAGTGGTATTGCCATAGTTTGACGTCATCGGCAGGCGCAGGACCCCGAGCAGAACCGGAACCTACTCCGCCAGAAAACTAGCATCAGCATTGCATTCTCTCGATGGAATTACCTGAAGGACTATCAAAGTCTGAGGAGTCACGCCGAGGTCACGTGCTTTCTGCTCGACAGCTAACATTTACCGTAACGTTTTTTTTAAACTAGCGATAGTCACGACAATATGGTGGAAAACTACCCTGAAATTTATGTACTGCCCCCAGGAAACTACACACTATCACTTTAACTATCAAATTACAAGCCGTGCATTTTATTTATTTATTATACCATTAAAAAAAATTCTATTCTACTAGTCAGTTTAAGTGGGTTAATTCTTGACACCAGATATATTTTCTAAACAGGATTTTTCTAAACTTTAAAGGGATATTTCCCCCCTAAGTGAAATTTGGTCTATTTCCATGTTCCCCACAGTGTTATATCCATGCGCCATGCAGCGGCGGGTTACAGCGGTGATTTGTCGTAATGTAGTCCCAAGTCTAAATCGGCTCCTGCAAATCCTTCGTGTTACTTCTTACTTTTTATTTGCAGTCGACATGATTATCGAGCTCACCAAGAATAATTGGTATTATTATTGTGTAATTTTAATCACTTTTGCACACAAAATGCTAATACCTGCCATTCACTTCCATTGTTTATGCCAAGCTAAAGCAGACGGACTGCTGCCAGATCAGGAGAATCACTGCACTGGTTACAAAATGCTTTTTTTCTCACTTATCTAACTGTGGGGAATACAAAAATAGACCAAATTTCACTTAGGGTGGAATTTCCCTTTAAAAAATGGTCTCACTTAGAAAAAAAAACAAAAAAAAAAAAGTAAAATCTCAAATATTCAGTTCTCCTGGCCCAGGCTCCATCACATTCTATCCAAGAACGCCAAACCAAAGCCGCTAAACTAAAAAGACGCCCAACATATATTTGGACAAACCACCAGCTCTAAGAAGTTCTGAGTGGAATCCGCTGTGCAGAAAAGAGCAAGCAACCGTAAAAGGCAATATCCCGCTTCACAGCAATAACCACTAATGCAAATTCACCCCATCTAACAATAAAATGTGATTAAAAGCATCTTGTCCATTTCTGCCGCATTAAAAATGCATTTTTAATTTGCATGGATCGACAGCTCTCGGCCGCTCAGCCGTGATGCGTTTACCAGATCCTGAAATCAAAGCCCGTCTAGACTCAAATCATCTCCTACACAACCCACTTTACCAGAACAATAACAAAGTCTTTTAACTGACACCGATATGACACATGATGTGGACTCGGTTCAGCCTCAAGGGAGTCCATTTCACAAAATAAAAACCATCATTATTGAATTTCTTGTCGAGAGCCACACATTCTGCACACAAACTCTTCGGTTTCACATCACACAGAGTGGAGGGGTAAGGAGTGGGGGATGTGAAGGACAAAGGAAAGTCCCAGGAAAAGGTCCTCAACTGTCTGCCTTTGAGGATTCAGCAAGCTTAATGAAGTAGTTTTCCTCTTTGACTCCAGAAGATCCTTTAGGGATTTAAGGTTTCCAATTTAATAAAGTCAGTCCCTAGTATCCAAAGGGGTTCGAATGAAGGCAACTGGACTTCTTTGGTTTCTTGAAGACGTTTCGCTAAGTGAAACGTCTTCAAGAAACCAAAGAAGTCCAGTTGCCTTCATTCGAACCCCTTTGGATTACCATGACCTGGATGACTGAGAGCCTTCACTGGTCCCTCAGTCTGTCCTTCAGAGCACAAAATCTAGAGAATGGATAACACATCTGTGGACAGTATTACAGCGTCATTACAAAGAACTGCTGAATTACCAAGAGTTCATGTTGATTCACACTCTGATGCACAGCCAGAATATTACAGAAATGATGCAGAAAGTGGAGTTTCATCAATACGATCCAAGATCTCAACTACATCTGTTTCCAAAGGGAAACATGGAGGCAGTGGAGCGAGGGACTGAAAACATCTAGGTGGTCTTTGTGAAGCTGCAGACACAAGTGGCTGAACAATAGTGAGAACAAAAAGGCCAACGGGGTGTAACGCAGACAAACTGGGAGGATTAATCAAACGTCGCAGGGGAACAAGAGTTTCATTGTTGGCTCATGATGTCCATCTAAATCTGAAACCGTGTAAATTAGACAGCAGGACAGTCGCAAACGTGTTTGGAATTTGACTTTTGGGTGCCATTTTACTGCAAAAGAACACAAATTAGTGATCATTTGCATGTTTAACCATCGTTTATTTATTTAACCAGATGAGTAGATTGAGAACCTATTATGATTTACAATGATGATCTGGCCAAGAGGCAGCAGCAACAGAGACAAGCAGCTCTGCACCAAAGAACAGACAGATAAGATAAGATAAAAACAAACAAGATAAAAACAGTTGGACACAAAGACACATGAGACTGTTCTCATATGTACAAACAATCAAAACAGACTTAAAACTATCTAGGCACATTGATCAGAAACTATTGATCATAATGAATTGTTGAAGGTAGATAATGGAACGTAGGTGACCAGCAAATTCAGCATGCTCACATTAACACTGTCAGAGCTGTTTCAAAGTGTCTATATGGGTCCACACCAGAAAGAGTTAATTTAACTCTTTTTGGACAGTTGGTGCCTTAAAGCAACATTCCGCAACTTTTACACCTTAAAATTATGCTTTTTTGTAAAGTTTTTGCGTCATACTACTATTTATATGTTCATTTTCATACCTGTCATAGTGTTGGGGGGTCGTTTTACGGCAGTATATGGCAAGCCAAAGGGATAAAAAAAAGCACACGTTCTAAACGCGCGTTTAGAACGTGCGTTATATCTGCCAAAATGCGCGTGCTGAACACGCGTTTTGACGCCAAAGGGGGCAAAAACTCACGTGTTCTAAAGCGAGCATTATGTCCGCCAAAATGCGCGTGTTGAACGAGCGTTTTGGTGGACATAATGCGAGTTTAGAACGCGCATTTTTTAAATCATTTTCGCTTGCCATAATTGTATAATGTAGACTCGCTGTAGCATTGGCACATTCACCAAAGAAAGCTAGAAACCCCTTATCAGAGGAATATAGGAAAAGAAAAGAAGAACGTGATAGAGCAAGAGCAAAGACCAGAGTTAATATTGGGCCGTCTTTTCTTTGCTGGAGAGCTGTTTTAGAAAGAAAGGCATGAACTACGGACTCTGACCTAGCCGTGCTGCTAATGGCTAGGTAAGTAATAAATGATTTCACCGGGGTTATTGTGTTTGGTCGGGCATAAAGTTGTTACACAGTCCTGATAAAACTATTTATTCAATGTGTGGAGGTGGAAAAGTTTGTTTTTGTTGTTTTGCCTGACATTAGTAATGTAAACATGCCTCTTATGCACGAGAGAGAGATTTGATGTTACGACAGTGACGTTACGCAGCAAGCCTCTAGAGGGCGACAGAGACCATATAACTGCAAAGTTGCGGAATGCTGCTTTAACTCTGATTTAGTGTCAAAACCCAACTCTTCTGGAGTTGACAATTTAACACCGGTGTTAGAGTTAATATAGTAACACTTAACATTAGTGTATAGTGTGTATAGTGAGCTTTACTGATTTCTGCGTCGTTGGAAGCAGCAAACTGAAATGAGGAGCGACCAAAGGAGGTGCGAGCTTTAGGAATAACCATAGAAAATAAGTTATGGATATTTCTAAAGCTCGTTTAATACCCTTCTCAAAGAATACAAGCTTCAATGATAGCCAATAATATTCTCTCAGTGATAAAGTGCGTATGCTTTTGCTAACAGAGACAAAGCTGCTCCTGGTTAAAGTCCTTAACCTTTCCTGTCATCTCATCCTCCTCTGACCTTGTTAGTCATTGCTTATCCTTCTGTACCACTGATAGGAGTTAAGTCTGATAGTCTTCTGAAGCAGCCTTGTGTAGGCTTAGAACATCAAAGGCTAAACAATGAGGGGGCTGTATAAATAAGATGACCCAGAAGTGATTAACAGGATGGCCTGGATCAGAGCAACACAAGCTCAGAAGAACAATTAACTGATCACCGATGCTCTTCAATTGACTCCTGGAGACAAACAATTAGCTTGAATTATATTTCTAAAACTAAAAGTCTTGGGTTTATTAAGACGGTAAAATGTGTCAGCTTGCCCATGCAGTCATGCATGCTACTGTTTGGTCACAATGACATCCGTCAACTCACTGCAACATCCCAACATGCTGGGTCAGAGTCTACTTGTGGTTATTGTAAACACAGCTGACAAACTGTTCCTGCAAGGTAGTGAATCATATTTAATCTGGATGATGTCAGTTCAGGACGATAGCAGCTTTTACAATCAACGGCTGAACAAAACGAGGAACTGACAGCATTGGGCCCTTTGCTTTATGAAATCAGAAAAAAACTGCACAAAGTGACATTTTTCCTTGTTTATTTTATATGATTGTGTGGAAGGAACACTTGATGTTTTAAAATGATCACACAACAGGAAAAAGTTGTGATGCTGGAAAAAGTTTAGGTTTTTATCAGTTACTTGATTTTCTTTTTGAAAAAAAAAAAAATCAAGACCTTACTGACCTAGAAACATATTTTTCTGGTGCACATTTTGACAAAGTCAAACCAACCTCGAGTGAAAACCTTTTAGTGTGTGGTCAGGAGCTTAACCTCAAGTATCAACAAGACCCACGCAGATTTCAAACTCTAAATGTTTTTTTACTAATGGTTTTCCATCCAGTTTAGTGAAAATGAACTATTTCTACCAAGAACACCTAGAAACATGCACAAAAAAGGGATGATTGTCTTGATTTCACTTAATTTACAAAACACTTCAACTCTAATTTGAATGAATGTTACGTGTGATAACTGTGAGCCATACATGCTCTAAACATGTTGTAAAGAGGGAAGTCATTTTAATCTTTCAGCCTCTAGTTTATTCTTGATCACCAGATAAAAAAGGGAATGGTGGCGTAACGGAAGACAGCGTAGAAGCCTGATAAGCTGTTACTCAGTGGATAAGCATGAAAATGAGGTGAAACTCTTGTTTGCATGTATGACCTTGATATTTACCAGAACAGCTCAAATTGTTCTAAAAAAATTTTAAGAAATAATCATCTTAATTATAATTAAAGCTGTGGTCTGTAGCATGTCGTCATCAAGGAGAGAAGATTTTGAAATTTGAACACTATAGCTCCCCCTCCCCTTCTGAAAGGAGCTGAAAGCCATGCCTTATACCGCACACGCAATTAGCCTTGTAGCCCTAACGGACAAGTATGTTTGTTTTTGTTTTTGATATGTTCCTGCTCAGACATACATGATTAACTGCCGATTTATCTCCTCAGCCTTCATTGGGTTCTACAGGATTTGCTGCTAATCACTGGTTTTGGTCAAATATGTGGTGTTCAAGCAGGGAAACATCTAAAACCAGCAAAAATCTGGTACGTGCAATGCTAACACAAACCCCTGCTAACGCTACAACAGACAAAAACAATAGTACGATGTAGCATAATGTTAAATGCTACGCTAATCATTTAGCTCCAATACACAAAAGATACATCTCTTTTCAATCCCCTCCCTCCTTTTCCACAGCTAGCTTGATATTTACAGATTGACACTAATTCAATGCAGGTCAAGTTAGCATTCAAGCTAGGTTTGTGATAAGCTGACATCTTAGTGCATGCTGGGGACTGGGGTGATTTCTCGTTGACTGACAGCTCTCTTGGATACCTTCTATTGGTCAACGCTCTAGGCTCATATAAATTATTTATGTTGTTATAGAGGCCATGAGGGACTTAAATTATGAAAGATTACCTACTTTATCATAGAACAGGGTCAGATAGTCACGTTTAAGCCTTTTAAAGGTGCAGTTCACTCGTTTAATCAATGCATTTGCAGTGGTCTCTGGTAGGAATGAATGCCTTGCAAGTCGTACTCAGGGCAAAAAAAAAAACCAGAAATGCTTGGATCAGCATGGACAAGTCTTCTGCAGCAGAGAGTGGCACAACACAGCAGGATTTGGAGTCTTATTTCCTGATATTTGGACATCTCGCCTCGGATTGGATAACAGCAATGCGACTCTACCACTGACTTGCAACACCGATGTTTTATCTCCACAAATAACACAAGCCTGGAGGAGCTGCCATGTGGTGAAGTTGCTAATGCTAGCGGTTAGCTTCTGCTAGCCAGGACGTTGTCTGCTGATTTCTGAATGTTAAAACAACAACAGTCAAGATCGGAGAGTCCATAAATGTTAAGTGACAGCGTAACGTAGATCTGTCAGGCTTTACAAATCCTAGAGTTTCACCGTCTATTTTCTGTCAAAAGCTAATGCAGGAGATAGGTGTAGGAGACTATTTTCATGTTCAGCCTGCATGAAAAACTCAGAGTGACCGATTATAATCAGAAATCATTAAAAACTGTTTTTTCAGTGAACCACACCTTTAAGTTAATTTAAATTTTTAAACTACGTACCACAGCTTAAGAGGATCAAAGTAGCTAAAACTAATGTGCTCAAGCTGATTTGAGATGTAAATAAATAAATAAGCACCAGACTAACTCTAAGGAGACAGATTACCACATCACTGTTTTACATTCCTGATGTCTCTTCAAATTTATGGAGCCTGGCTGAAGGTCATAAAACCACATCACACACATCCACATCTGCAAGTGTATTTCTGTTTATACAGCCAAGGCTTTAAGGAACATATGTTTTTGAGGACACATTAAATAACATCTGTAAGCCGAGTGAATCTGATCTAAACTGTCAGATTTATTTCACTATTAAAACCTTTAGAAATATCTTGATGAAGAAAAAGAAAACTCTTACCTGATAGTAGGCTTTGACCTGCCTGATGAGAATAGACAGGTTCTGGATGCGTAGTGTGGGGTCATTGTTCACTTTCTTGTTGGTCCTCTGCACGGTGGCTTTAGGGTTTCTGCAATGATAAAATACAATTAACAGTAGAAGATAAAAAATGCATATCCTTTTATTTTCCACTTATTAGCCTAAATAAAATCACGTGTGCTGCAACATTAGCAGCAAAACTTTAGATGACTGAATGATATTATAAAATCAATTATTTTATTTCATCCCTTCCTAAATTACATTTACTACAAGCACAACTGTGTTAAATGTATTAAAAGTTTCTTTTACAGCATTAATCATAAATACAGGCAGAAATTACCTGTTAAATGCTAAAAACTACTTTATGTGATGTCTAATAGGATTTTCAGCTTCTAAAACCAAACAGGTTATAATAAATGAGTTATTGTGACATCACAATAGTGTTTTAGCTCCACTCAAGTGTGTGATGCATAAAATCCTTTCTAGAGTAATCTAACAGTTTTGGCCTAGACGTTCTCAGACAATAACAAGCGTTAGACATCATGGAATAATTCATGTTTTATGATTAAATAATAAATATTTAAATCCTTTAAATAAAACGTAAAATAATATTTTGTCAGTTTTGCCAGCCCTTTACTTCTCACATGAACAAACATTTCTGTTTGCAGCTTGCTCTGACTCACTGGTGAGGTTCTGTTTTGACAATCCTTCATTCTTCAGCTTCCATCTTTAGAAAACACTCAAAAAATAATGTTCCTCCCAGACAGCAAGAAATCCCTGTAACTATTTATGTCATTTACTCTGAATTTATTCAGGAAAAACAACAAAAACTCAAAAATCGATGAGTCTAATATCAACCAGATTAACAGGAAACTCTTGTTTCTCTTTTTGTAAGACATGAACTTTAAGGTGTAATTCATGCAGCCCATGACCCATTTATGGGGGTCAAGAGAAGACGCCTCCTCCACGGTGGGAGGAGTTAAGATTGTTTATGAATGCATGCATGCACACATGTGAAGTCATGCATTTGTGCACTGTATCCGAACTGTTGCTTTAAAAACAAAACTTCATTACAATAAACTTCTGCAAAACCCTGAAACACCAAATATATTTAAGCACAAGAGCTTTTTAGTCAAGAATAAGAGAATCACTGTTTTTAAGTCTTTCTACTGAAGTCAGCTGGTTTCACTCTGATGTCTTCATTAGTCTTTTGATGAGTCGCCAACCTACCACAGACACGTTTATGCTAATCAGGAGGACACAGGGCTCTTTTAATGCTGGTCTAAATGAACAGTCATGTGACCTCCATCTCTGCACAAACACACACACACACACCCTTTCGAGACCCATTGTGGGGGGTCTATTTAACCCATTAATTAAAAAGCACAAAGGGGGCTGTAATCCTATCAGGACGAGCAGGGTAATGTGGCGTACGAGGTGTGGGAGAGAATAATGGTGGCACATCTTTTCCATTTATAAATTCCATCATCATCACTATCAGCTGAGAACATGGAGGCACAGAAACAGAACCAAACACATGCTGATGCAGATGCTCGTGGATTCACCAACAAACACATAAAACAGTAAAAGCTGTAAAAAGCGGCACTTATTAACCCCCCCGACTTTATCCCGCTGTTGCAGTAAACCCAACACTTTAAATGCACAAAAAGATTAGGGGATAAACAGACAACTAGTCAGCAAGACCGCCAGACGGCCAGTCAATAAGCCGGACCGTCGGTGCTGTCGATTGGCACTGCAGCCTTCGAGCCCGAGGGCCGCTGGGCTTCCTCCTCCCTCTTCCCGCCTTTGATTGGCTGAGTGGGTTACGGAGTAGTGTTAACCTATATATGACAGGTTAAATTACACTCAGCTTGGGCAGTCAGGCACATACCCATGCACAGACATGCTGAAAGCAGCCTGAATGCGCACACACAAAGACAAAAATGCAGGCTGCACTTGGCCACGTGCTGGAGACGGGAGATTATAAGATGTGCCGTCCAAACACAGCAGGCCAGAGTGTGTTCTCCACCTCCGTGTGTGTGCAAGACGACACAAACAGACGAGCAATCTCACTGGGGCGTGCCATGATTAGCAGTTTGGAATAACATGGGTTTCATTCAGACAATTAAATTAAAACCGCCTCCTGATTATTAATGGAAAACACACTGAAATGTCCGTTTATTCATTTTAATCTGACTTTTTTTTTGTTGAATTAACACATCAAACATTTAAAAAGTCAGTGCAGATAATAATCTCTATATAATTATTTTGTATATAATTTAGTTGAATATTTGCTGAATCAATGTAATTTAGTATCGTCTGACCCAGCAGGCAGAGTTGTGACTCTGTGTCGGTGTTAACACACACGATGCCCAAGCCCACATCAACAATAACAAATAAAGCAGAAAAGGCAGAAATGTGATGAAAAATCCTAAAATGAGTTTCCTAATCCCCTTTTCCTTCACTTGTCTCCTGCTTTTCCTTTTTCAGCTGCTACAGGGCCACGTCCCATTCCTCTAGACCTGCAGCTGGACTCATTCTTGCCAAAACATCACTGCACCACTCTTAAATGTAGTCAGTAAGTCAAATAACTCGAATCATAACCCATGCACTTTGATTGATTTCTTCATTAAATGGACATAATCCTGCTTCAGTCCTGAATCTGCAGCCCCGAGTTCCTCTCTAACCTTGTTCCTGGTTAATGATTATTACGGCTCTGCTGGCAGTTCTCAATGTTAAGATGGAGTTAATGGACCTCAATAATTCCTGCTGATGTTTCACAGCAAATGTCTTAGAGGGTGCAGAGGGGATTATTACCCCCCAGGCTGTTGAAAGGCCAGAAACAGATGGACAAAGTGTTGAGTTTGCAGTAACAGCAAAACACAACACCAGCAAACTAACGTGGATAATGGAGGCAGACAAAACTAAAACCTGAACGTGAAAATGCAAATATATTCATACATCTTTAATTGTGATTGGCTGTGGATCCTTCATAATGACAAAAAATACAACTAAAAATTGACTTTGCATAACTGGACATCAATTTAGATATTACATTTAATGTTAAAAAAGTATTGTAAGTGCAGAGTTGCAGTTTCCTGCCAGACGTGACACACATCCTTCTGCTACAGAGAGCCTGGCAGGACACAAAGATGATTACGAGAGCTAGAAGATTAACGTCTACCCTCACACTCTGACATGCAGCTCCCCACCCCTCCCCTCCGCTCAGACAGCAGCATCAAAAAGACCGACTACCCAGCAGCTGAGCTACCTGCCCCTCTCCTGCAGCTCAGCAGGAATCTAAACTATGTCCACGACTGAACGTGCTGCTCATAATAACTAATGCAGAGCAGAGACATGTGGACAGGCAAATTTAGACGGATTTCCATAAATGCATGGATCTGTCCGATCTGCACCAACCTCAAACAAACAGATGTGTTCCAAAAACAAGATAAATATTGTGCAACTCCTTTGCATATTATTTTATTTTCCCACCCATTTGCACAATAATTCACAACAGCCTACAGTAGAGTTCAACTGGACGGTGGTCTGTGACTAAATTTAATTGGCTCCTCCTTGCAGAAGGGGAAAGCTAATTGGTTTGACAGCAGTAGGAAGGGAATCTAATTGGCTGGATCATGTCAGTCACATGAGGGGCACAGGGAGGGGGCATGGTGCCATCTGGGTGTCTGTCAGCAAACCGTTGGGCATCCCAGGGTCTCTCCCATGGTGTCCTCGTGACAACTGCTACCAGCCGGTCTGCCATGTCTCCTGCAGTGACGGACGTGCAGCTCGACAACTGATATAAATCATTAAAAAGGCTGCATTTCTTTAGCTGTAAGTGTGCACATATCACAGCATCTTGACTTTTTACTTGACTAGTGGGGGGTCAACATGTAAACAATCAGGTTCACTATCACTTTTAGGCCACGTTTAATAAAAAGAGAAGGAGAAAGCCTTGGGAAGCTCCCAGGTATTGTTTGCTTCGCTTCTGTCTCTTTAAAAGTTAAAGTGAATAAATTAAAAGTGTAGCATTGTTTGAACAAACGCATAATACCTGAGCTTTTCATGATGCTTTAAATAGTAGAGTTTTAGTGATTTGGGTCAAAAGCAGAAAATAAGAATTAGCTCAATACCATGTAATGTCCTGAGATGTAGAATTATGTGTTGCAAACGACTCAGCGACTACATCAATTATCAACTCAAGTGACTATTTGTAGAGCACTTTTACATGCCTGGCTGGGAGGCCAAAGTGCTGGACACATCATACAACAATCAACACACACAACAGTAATACTAAAACCAAAATAAAACACAATAAGACCTAAAAACCCATAAAAGCAGTAAAACACATTAAGTTCAAGTTTCATCTAACCAAGGGGTAGGGAACCCTGGTCCTGGAGAGCCACTATTCAGCACGTTTTAGAGGTTTCCCTGCTTGATTCACCTGTTCAGCAGCTCATCAGGTTCTGCAGAAGCCTGTTAATCACCTGCTGATTAAAAGCAGGTGTGTTGAAGCAGGGAAACCTCTAGAACGTGCTGGATAGCAGAACTCCAGGAACAGGGTTCCCTTCCCCCGATCTAACCAAAAGCTAAATCAAAATAATGAGTTTTCAATGTCGACTCATATTCAAGGTTCAGGGGTCCATAACGGAAAATGCACGACGCCCTCGAGATTTCAGCTTAACAGAAGGGACGATTAGTAAGTTTTGATGAGCTGACCTAAGCATAGTTGTTAAGCATGCCTCTCACATAAATGGGGGCAATGCTATTGAAGGCCTTATATGCAAGAAGTAAAGTTAATTCTATATCGGACCAGAAGCCAGTGAAGTAATGCCAAAACTGGGGTAGCATGTCCCTGCCTTGATGTACCCGTCATTAACCCTGCTGCGCTGTTTCGACCCTCTGGAGTCTAGCAATAGCCATCTGACCTTCTGACTCATACCTGCATAGACAGAATTACAGTAGTCTAGCCTGGAGATGATGAAGGCATGAAGTTCAAAGTCTGTAAAACTGACTTGAGTTATACCATTTTTATGTTTGCAATATCCAATTAACTGTGGCAGCCATCTTGAATTGGGTTGACTAATAGGGTATGTCTGAATCCAGTACATCCTTCAGAGTACGCAAATATCACAGCAAAGTAACACAGCTGCCCAGATTTGAAGGATACTCAAAATGCATCTTCAAATGCGTCCTTGTTGCCCCTGATTTTCAAGGACAGGTCTGATGTATAGTCACTGGCAAAGGTTACCCCAGGACATGCTGAGCAACAAACCAGTGATTTTTGTCTCAGGCGAAGCGGGAGAGGGTTACGGTTTTAAATGTTAGTGCATTTATATCTGGCAGTAAAAATAAAACACTTAAAGCGGTTGTTCACTTAGGTTTTCTTAATTTGCATATTTGTTCTTTAAATGTATTTTTTGTCAAAAATAATAGGAAAAATACCCGTAAACAAGTTCGTATGACAGGTCCCGCATTTCTTCAATATTACCGCTGCCCTTAGCTTTAACTACTATATAGACCCTGTCCCAATACCTACACTGAAGCCTATACGGTCCTATATGAAGTGCACTTGGTGGAAGGCATCGAGTGCGTAGTAAACATGTTCGCAAATAATTGCAAAATTGGGACGGTAAGGATTGCGTCATTAACCCACGCTACTGCGTCGCATCTCCACGACTTCCACTGCCAGTCGCTGTTTGTGCCAATTTGTTGAACTTATATTAAAACTCTAACTTTCCTATTAAATGATGTTAGAAGACTTGACTTTGAAATTGCATGCTCATTATTTCAATGCAAATGACAGATATGTTTTATATACAATGTTGGTTCATGCTTTCCTAAACTTTTAAACTCATACCTTGCCTTGAATTGAGGCATTCCTGTACCCAGTGAACAGGTGGTCATTTTCTGACCTGAACGTTTAAAAAATTTAATGTCTTCTTGACTCAAAATTGACACAGCAGTGGATTGCGGGTAATACGAGCCTGCATCGGTGCAGACTTTGGCGAAGTGCAGAGCAAGGGTGCAATAGGTCCACTCTGGAGAATTGGGACACCCTATGCATTCACACTCCTCAATGGGACACCCAATTGAGGGGCACCAGAGGAAGTGCGAGTATTGGGACAGAGCTTTAGTGCCATCATGGCTGCTAGGCACAAAGACATGCTGCAGTGAGGACAGGAATAAATATGAAAGCTAGACCGTCCAATTTCACAGTCGCTCATCTTTGGTCTTAGCGATCGAAGAAGAAACTGACCTACGTGGTCCGTGTAGACGAGCACTCACAATAAAACTACCCCTGGATTCAGACACACCCATAGTCAACCAGTTGTAGACGCACATCCAGTGAGTTTCAATAAAACCCATCCAGTGGATCATTAGATATTTTGCTAAAGAACAGACAAAACCAGACATTATCGTCTGCATTTCACCTTTCAGCAGCAGGTGATGAAAACGTCTGCAGCAGCTGCAAAGTTTAGATGCATAAGCGTATGATATACGAGACCCATTTCTCGTTAAGTGAGAAAACAGACAAAGACCAGTTTCACAAACACAAGATCTGACCAGTACTGTAGTGCTTTGTGTGGGAGGGTGGCTGGGCTAGACGACTACCAACAGCTGCCTCAGTCCATAACCAAACGCACAAGAAAAAAAAAAATCCACAAACACACATACTCCCACACATACTCAAAAGCCTTGGAGATATCCATGCACACAAGCACACAGTGTTGGCTGTGACTGCCAATCCCCAACATCCTGTCAGGCAAACCACAGTTCATTCGAGTTCATTGCTAGCCGTCTTTTAACCACTGCACATGTGTGCACAGAAATCCTACAGCGTATCTGGGTAATGTATATTCATCTCTAAACCCCAGACCTGGCTTTTTCATGTCAAAGGTTATTGTCCTTCGGTTTTTCTGTCTTGCTTCATTCTCCAACCCTTCCCCCATATCCTTTCAGTCGCTTACCCATTAGCCAATGTCCCATTGGGGGAAAATGCTCTGAAAATACAGCTTTTACTCTTTCACACAGTAAATGAGGAAACATCTAAACCTAAAACCGGGTTTCCTAAACACGTGAAGCCACTGAGAGACTAGCTGCACTCGGGAGTAGACGAAGGACGAAAACAAGCACTGGAGAGGGAGATGGAAGAGGTCGTTAAAACTTGAGGCCGCTTACAGCGAACCGACAACCGGAGCAGGAGGAGGTCGAGGACAGTGGAAAAAGGCAGCAGGGGAAACGAGATGAAGTGATGAGAAACTGCAAACAACCAGAAATAAAGTGTCCTCTTGACCTAAAATATCCTGTCAAGTTATTGTTGATATACATGTTGTGTTTAGTTGTAATTATTAGCAAGTTTTCTGTACTTTTTAACTGTTCTTGCTCTTTAAAAAGGCATCAATCAACTATTTGTTCTACAAATACATCAGAACTGAGGTTGTTTTGGCTCAAACTGATGGGAGGCGACACAAGATGTGCTGCACATAATCTCCTTTTAAACCTATTCATCTGGGAGCAGGCTAGGCTCAACGCTCCTTAGACAGGCAGGCAGGGGAAACGCTGACAGAGGAGAGTCTAGCATTAGTGGAAATATGGAAAAAATGTATTTTAACAAATCCTGCCAGCAGGAAGTGGCAGCCTGCAGCCAGACAAAGAAGTGGAAATCTGTCTCCTGTCATGCCATATATAGATTATTCAGTCTCTGGAAAGAGAAATTTGACATGCAGTGCTTCACAAATCCCTCACCTTCAAGATATCTGACCTAAAAAGCTACATTTTCTTTAATTAGATAAAAATAAGATGTGCTCTTGTGTTTCCCTGCACCTTCCAAGTTAAATTTTCATGCACTGTATGTGCTGGATCTCCTTAGGATTAATCGACAACACAGCAGGGAGCAGCTTCAAGGGAATGTCCTCTAGTTTTCTGCAGATAACTGAAAAAAAAACTTGTGCATGCTGCATCCATGCATCTGATACTGCAGACAAGCTCAAAATACATCCAGCAATAAGTGTCTGCAAAGATTTCTGACCCTCCCAACACAGGGTCTCCTTTGTGAGCAGCCTATATTCAGTTCAGCTGGACAGAAGCTGCAGTTGTTTCATTTAGCTCCTGTAAGGATGACCCCACTCACAAAAGGCCTGAGGCTGACCATCATTTTAACCCTCCTCCACTATAATAACAGTAAAAATGGGCTGTAGATTTTGCACATCTCTGGTTTAAGTTGCATGCCCTCATTTGGCTAATTCCGTCACTAATGTAGGCCAGCTCAGAGGACCCTCCAACTCTCATTTACTTACATCTCCAGCATGATCTCGTTCAGGTAAATCCCATCCACTAATTCCATATATTCCGATAATTTGCTGCCATCGATCACTGTCGACTGCCCGACTGTCTTCACCTGGAGAAAGAACCGAGTGCGATCAATAAACAGCCCAATAGGTGATTCTTTAATGAGCCAATTAGCATATTTAATTAGGGCGCTTACCCAGCAGACCAGAGGAGTGAGCATGAACTGCTCCAGTAAAGGGGTGAAAACCTCGTTTTCCATTTTCAGGCGCTTGTTTGAACAATTTTCTAATGATTTAAACTCCACTCATGTTGGTAATGCCGCGTTTTAATCCAGGTTTTTCTTGATGAGATGAAGAAAAAATGTTAATCCCTAATTTTCTCAAATCGACCCAGCTGTGTGAGGTGCCGCCGACGAGGCTTCTTCCTGGGTGGGAGGGGAAAAATCACATTTTTGTGATCAAAAACCGAATTCCTTAAAGGTTTTCTGTTGTTTAAGGGTCAGTCCGCTTTGCCTTCAATGTTTAAACGCTGGAAGGCAGTCATGTGCCGGGTTGGGTAGGTCTGACCGTTAAAAATGATGAGAAATAATAATCCTCCGACTCGGTTAAATAAAAGAATGTCCAGCTGCGAGGGGAAAATGAACAGATGTTGCAGGAACGCTCGTTTTCCTCCTCATATTTCGTTTTAAGTAAAGTAGACGTGGGTTCCTGGCTGTCTGCGTCCAAACGCCGCACACCACTGAGCTGCTGGAGTTGAGGATGACTGGAGGACACGTAGAGCCGCGCCTCCCTTCCTGCGCATCTCCTCCTCCTTCTCCTCCTCCTCCCAGAGAAAAGTAGGGCATTAATCAAAGCGTTCCCTTTCTCCTCTCATTTCCTCTGAATCATAGGGGAAAAAAAATCTTAGTCAACACTTAAAACAAATAAAATAAACTCGTTTAGGTTCGAGTGCGAGGAATGGAACCGATTTGTTTAAAAAGAAAATGGGAATGAAAGCTCCTGTCTTGTGATTTATGACGTCAGAGTGTAATATTTAAGTGCAAATTTAGTTTAACTTTCATGCAGAAATGCAGGTTATCAATGCTTAAATGCACTTCCTTTGTCTACCTGTGCAGCATGCATTAGAAGTCATAATGGAGGTAAGCTGGTGACACCTGGTGGGTAACGTGACATAATTATTTAAACACCTAGAAAAAAAGAGGTTGAAATAGTTCAGATCCTTAGAAGTGGGCTTTTGTTGGAATGTTATGAACAAGTAATGCATTTCCTGTTCCGGGTAGTTCTTGAACAACCTCAGTTTGGAGAAATAGAGACAAACTCATGAAGGGGGGTAGTTTTCTTTGATGTTCTGGTCAGCAACGTTGATGTTTTATCTCCACAAATAGCCTGGAGGAGTTTCTGCCATGTGGTGGAGTTGCTAATGCTAACGGTTAGCCTGTACTAGTTGGGATGTTCTCTGCTGTTTCCGGGACGCTAAACCAACAACAGCCTTCCCCATCACGAGTCAAGGCGGTCCATGAATGTTCAGTGACAGTGTGACGTAGATTTGTCAGGATTTTCAAATCCTAGAGTTTCACCGTCTATTTTCTATCAGTAGCTAATGCAGAAAATAGGTGTAGGAGACTATTTTCAAGTTTAGCCTGCATAAAAAACTCAGAGTGACCCAGTATAATCAGAAATAATAATAAAAAATGGGTTTTCAGTGAACCACACCTCTATGACTTTCTTGTTCGTCGGCAAATCACCCAGTACACAAGCCACTTTGCCAAACACTGGTGGAGCCAGTAAACCAGCCAATCAGAAAGCAGCTTGTTTTCCATTGTGTCGTGGCCGAGTGGGCGGGGCAAACCAGTCCTAATTGCAGGTCTAATTTATGAGGTTGAGTTTGGCCTTTTATCAGGACTCCTGGGTCATTGGGAGTCCCAACAAAGTTTCATATTCTTTACAGAGGCTCAATAAACTGTTTCAAATTGTAAATAAACAAATATTCTACTGACCCTTTAAAACTGTATTTATTACTTTACATCATAAACCACTTTGCTCTAAAATGAATGAAAAACTTCAAAAAGCAAAACATTTTATAGCTTTTTTTCCTTGGTGTGGATCTTAAAGGAAAAAGTCAAAAGCTTGGAGTGAATAAAAGAACTCGCTGGTGAACAAGTTCAACTGAAGTCTGAGTTTGTGTTTATTGAATAAACTCTTATAACAGGGAGTCCCAGTCATATGCAGATGCTAGATACAGATTTTAAGACGACACCAGCAGAGCGGTCATGTGATCTAACTGATGAAGGGCTATAACTGTGCTGGAACAGTGATCATGTGCCCAAGTAACCTATTAAAATGCAATGACTGGTTCAAATCTGGGAAATGAAGAACTTCTCTGGAATTTGACAAGAAATAAAGAATAAGGATTTGGATGGAACTTTAAAATACATTCAGCAATCTGTGTTTGTAAAGTAAGGGTTTGTTCACATTTGCAATCAGGCTAATGGGTGCTGTTAGTGCTTTTTAGTGCATTTAGTAGATTGATTGTGCTTTAGGAATCAAGAGAAAGGTAAACTCAAAATGTTAAAAGGAACTGACGTATCAGAAAATGATGTGCTCATGTTTATAGGATTTATGCAAATTAAGTATTTTACTTTAAACCTTTTTTGATGCAACCCACACTCTTCTCTTCTAACCCCATCACCCCAGCAGACAATTAAACCCTAACGCACATAATGAAAACCTTTCATGGCTGCAGCCTGAACATGATCATTTTCTGCTCTGTCACTGTGGAGGCGTTGTTTGAGTTTCCCTTAAGCTCAGGTTGTTTGTGATTGTGTGTTAGCATGGTGGAGTGAACAGGGGTGTTCATTCCTTCCTCATTAGAATCTGGGATTCACGCTGCCATTTGTGAGTTGTGTCACAAGGCGGCACTGACTTTTACCTGATGACTCAGTGAGTGTTTGGACCCACCCCAGCATTCTTTTCTCACATTCTGACCACAGCAAGACTCGTGGAAAGGCATTTTTCTTCTTTTAAATGTTAATTTGGTCAATTAAACCTATTATTTCTGAGGCAGCATCACTCATTGAGGAGCTAGATTACCCCAAAGTCCTGTAGATGATTTCACAAAAATGTACGAGTTACCACAAACATTTATGTTTGGAGCTCTGTGCTTTGTGGTTCTTACTAGTGCTGAACAGAATTTTCTTCTGAAAATTTAACCCACAAAACGGTAAAAATCACAAATACAGAGAGAAGAGTGGTGTATGTTTTTCTTATATGGTTGTGTGTAGTATTCATTAGATCCACAACAAGAATGCACACTCATTATTCTATTGTTACTGCAGGAAAACCGTTTAGTCCACTAAAAATGGACTGGTCCATTACACAGTTTAATATCCCACCGCTCTGCTTGATTTAAATGAGGTGTTATTGTGTCCCTGAGCCATGCAAAAAGAGACAATACTGCTACAGCTCTGGGTAATAATGGGAATGAGAGCTTGTGTGCTTCAGAGTGCAATTGAAGCCATGCTGTTTTCCTCTGCAATTAGCTGCTGAATGTGTGTGTGCGTGCATGCATGTTTGTGTGTATGTGTGTGTGTTCCAGATAGCGCTAGGATGCTGTTAACGTTCATCTGTTGCCATAACAACTGCAGGAAACCCACTGTTAGAGAGATTGCTCAGTGACTGGATGTTGTTTGTTGGTAAACTAACTTCCAGAGTGGGTGAATAATTTCAAAGGAAGCTCACTGAAAAGCTGACAGACACACTGAGAAACATTTTCTTACTGATATTTCAAAGATAACAGCAAAAGTGATTGTAACGTCTTGCTCTGCTTGAGCAAAAGCCAAATCTGACTGCATGCGGGATAGCTGAAGCAGATGTTTCCCTTATGAACTGATATCTTACGTTTAAGTGTCAGAATAGATGTGTATCATCAGTTTTTTGTACAATCCTGACACCTATTGGTGAAACCCTAATCTTACATATTGTAGTTGGTTTAAAAGGTCATTGCAAGAATAACTGCATTTCTTTAAAATCAGCTGTTTTCGTGGGACCTGACATCACTTAGCCTACATTATTTAGCTTTTTTGTATATTTAGATTTTTTTTAACTTTTGTAAAATCGTTATAATTGTATTATTTTAAAATTATTATAAAAATTTTAAATACAAGTTATGTATGTATTTTTATTTTACAAGGTAATAGTCAATGTGAAATAAATGTTAACCTTTAAAAGCCTTCTAAGATAGAAAAGGGGAAAATATGATTAGATTTTCATGTATAAATGAAATGAAACAGCAGAATCATTCTAAAATGTTATTGTAAGAAAACTGCTAAAATGTAACATTATATTCTAAGGGAACAAATAATTTAGTCATTGGAATAGAGTCAAAAATGAGAGGATTTGAAAGAAAATGTGCATAAATTTGTATTTTTAGGTGAATAGTCTACTTTTCAATCTACACCTGCAAAAATACGACTTTTTTGTGAATTTATTATTTTATTGAGTACTTTGCAAGGTATTTTTATATGTCATAGCGTTTCTCTTTTATATAATTTCTTCATATTCTTTACCGGAACTATATATGTATCCATGCGAAGTAGCACCGACGGAGTTTTGCTGTAACGCACGTTCTCTCACCCGACCAATCAGAAGACGCGGCGTCTTTACGTAATTCCGTTCATTTGACCGACTGTCATG
The DNA here is from genome assembly GCA_006937985.1 of Aphyosemion australe. NCBI lineage: Eukaryota > Metazoa > Chordata > Actinopteri > Cyprinodontiformes > Nothobranchiidae > Aphyosemion > Aphyosemion australe. Next base: position 793,505 of record SSNS01000090.1, read on the forward strand.
GAAGTCCTCGTGCGCATATGTAAACTGTGACTGTTCTGACTGAAAGCAGGAGCATTTCTTTTGTGTTTTATTTGTATAAATATGAGGAGTTTACTCCGACTGGGCAGCTCGTTCGGCCGCCTTCATTTCCGGTTATGTCACCAGAGCATTTACAGCAAAAACACAAACCTACGGAGAGTGGGAGTGGACCTTGGAGAGAAGTGAGTTTCGTTTCCCTAATATTCTCTGATGCGACCAGACTCAGTGTGATTTTCACCTAAGGTTGTTTATCGTGCAGGATGTACAGAACTGGGTTCGTCTCCGAGATATTTATGTGTGTTTTTGCTTTTGTAGGAAACTTGAAATCTCTTCGGGGAAGTTTGCTAGATTTGCTGATGGAGCTGCTGTGGTACAGGTAGGTACAAAAGATTCTCTTTGTCACTTCTCATTTATCCCCATGTTTTAATCTAAACGGACAGGTGAATTATTTGACATGTTTTCTAATGTAATGTATGTAATATTAAACATGTCTTCTCTTGGGTCCCCTTTTCCTCTTCCAAAATTGTTGCTATGTTATTCCCTGTGATTTATTTTTATACAAGAAAATTCCAAGGAATTCTAAAAAAGTATAATATAATTAGACTTTTATTGCCTTGAGTTGTTTTGGCCACTTTGTAATCAAGTCATCGTATGATTGAACATATGTAGATGAAGTTTATTGAGTGGTTTCTATGGTAACTGCCTCCACTTTCCCTTTAGCTGGGGGACACCTCTGTGATGGTGACTGCTGTGAGCAAAACTAAACCTTCTCCATCTCAGTTCATGCCACTTGTGGTAAGTTCTTATCCATGTTTTTTATGACAGCATGGATGTGTTGTGATCACCATGCTAATTTTTGCTGCATATATTCCTGCTACATGAAATCTAAGTGGATTTTACTGAGAATATAAGCCTTAGGGCTGGAGTGGTGTTACAGAGTGCTTCTTATTTGTCCTGTGAGTGAATATCTACTTTGCTTTGGCAGGTGGATTACAGACAGAAGGCTGCTGCTGCAGGTCGAATCCCCACCAACTACTTGAGGAGAGAACTAGGCACCACTGATAATGAGATCCTCACCAGCAGACTCATCGGTGAGCTGAAAATAAAACTTTTTTTTGCTTCTCTTTACTGGTACTGTAGAGTCAACATTTTTAACCAACCTCTTCCCGTTTCTGTTGATCAGATCGGTCGATTAGACCTCTTTTCCCTCCTGGTTACTTTTATGACACTCAGGTAAATTCAGATTTGAATGTATCATGTAGTTTTGTTTTGGAACAATGATGACAGTCAGGATTATCTGAATATGATTTTATCTCTTCTAAAGGTCCTTTGTAACCTCCTTGCAGTCGATGGTGTAAATGACCCAGATGTGCTAGCTATTAATGCAGGTAAGAATAAATCTTATCCTTTTATGTTTCCTAATGAGTATGGTGCTTTAAAATTTCAGTTGACGTGTTATTTTCTCTCATTAAAGCTTCTGCTGCTCTGGCTCTGTCAGACATCCCTTGGCATGGCCCCATAGGTGATAAAAAATATTGTTTCTCCTAATATCTTTATTGGCTTTACTCATTTGAGTTTACATGACAATACGTTTGCTTGAATCGTGACTTCTTGTGTTTTTCCAGGTGCTGTACGAGTTGGGATGGTTGATGGAGAGTTACTGGTCAACCCAACAAGGGCAGAGATGGCTTCCAGCAGTTTGAATATGATTGTGGCCGGGGCTCCCAGCAGTCAAGTGGGTAAGGATGCAAAAATACTCACTAAATGTGGAGAAGTTTGAAAGTAGAACTTATAGCCAGTAGTAGTAATAGTAGTAATACCTTAAGCACCTTAATTAACAGACTTTGTGACTCGGTGGGGATCTCTGGAACTGTTCTAGACTGGTTCAGATTGTACCTTACTAACAATTTTCAGTGTCTGTATAAGCCAAATCATGTCAAATTCCACTAATCTGTTCTGTGGGGTACCCCAGGGCTCTGTTTTGGGTCCACTCCTGTTTTTACTATATATGGACAGATAATTGATGCTTTTCATGATGTCTCCTATCACCTATATGCAGATGACATTCAGCTGTACTGCTTATTTTATATTTTGTTGTTTTGTCTTAAGATCACTTTATGATTCTATGACTTTATGATTTGTTTTGTTGATCTTTGTGAAGCACACTGTGATTCTCTTTCTGTGATAAGTGCTATATAAATAAAATTTACTTACTTACTTATATTGTAGTAGTAATAATTTGGTGCTACTTTAATTAGATCAATCAGACTTGAATAATTTGTACTCCCAAAAGTAAAATCCACTATTAACCTGATTAAGATGAACACATTTTTTGACAAATTTTACCTAATTGTGAGTTTGTGTTTGATATTTTCATAAACACAAATATTACAGAATCCTTGGATTCTCCTTATTTAGAATCCAAACAGAATATTAATGAACAGGACAAGTCGCTGTAATTACAGCTAGTTTTATCTTAAATATGTTTGTGCCTTATTGACTGTCAGTGTACCAATTTAAAGAGCCACCTGCAAAACTACTAAAAGTCCACCCGCATTTCCTGTTTGAAAAATGCACCACAAGGAGGTGTTGCCTGGTGGGCCGAGAGGGCGGAGCTGCGGCAGTGACTCACATACTGCTTTTGGTGTGACTTGCTCTTAATAATTGTCATTATTCTAGTGTTGTTTCTATTCAATAAAACACCAAAAATGCTACTTTTTAGCAGTTATCCCTAAAAATATGCTGAGTACCTTTATTTTCCAGCATCACATGTTTCTAATCGGCTCCTCTTCTACGTGTCTTCCAGTGATGATTGAGGCGTCGGCTGAGAACGTGTTGCAGCAGGACTTCTGCCACGCGGTAAAGGTGGGAGTCAAACACAGCCAGCAGATCATACTGGCCATCCAGCAGCTGGTGCGCGAGCAGAAAGTCATCAAACGCACGCCAGTCAGAATGTTCTCAGTCCCGACTGACATGGTTGAACATGTCCAGAAGTAAGACTGCATACACGGTTGTTTTCTGTTGTTTAGATGTGATAAAGATGGTGGAAGGGGGTAGTAAAACATGTTTTTTTATTTATTTATTTAGATTAGCATCTGAGAAGATCTATGCTGTTTTCACAGATTACTCACATGATAAGGTACAGCTTGGAATCAGTTTTGTTATTCGTTCAAATTCTGCCCTTTCTTTCATAAATAACAGAAATGATTCTAACCTTGTTTTAGATCTCGAGAGACGACGCGATTAACAAAATTCGACTAGAAACCGAGGAGGATCTTAAAGGTAGAAACTCCTTATTTATTTTAAAGCTGCTGCTTTTACCTAATCATACGTTTGTTCATTCCATATAAAAGTGATAAATTATGTTTTTGTGTGTGAAGAAAAATTCCCTCAGGCTGAGCCCTTTGAAGTCATTGAATCGTTCAACACTGTGAGCAAAGAAGTTTTCCGTAGTTTAGTTCTGAACGAGTACCGGAGGTAAGATTTGTCTGGACAGGATTTACAGAATAATCTCACGATTTAAAAACGTGAGTTGTGAAAAAGTTTATTTTTTTCCGTGTGTTAAAGATGTGATGGAAGGGACCTGACGTCTTTAAGGAACATATCCTGTGACGTTGACCTCTTCAAGCCGCTCCATGGCTCAGCTTTGTTTCAGAGAGGTCAAACACAGGTTTGTAAAAACATCATTTTAGTAAATTGTTTGCTTTTTAGATCGTTTAAACATGTTTAATTAGAAATGAGAAATGGCTCTAAAACTAGTAAAAAATAGCTTGTTGCATTTAAAAGCCTTTTTTAAATAAAAATATATGCACTTTATGCTCTTGTTCTTCCTGTAGGTGCTCTGCAGCGTTACGTTTGACTCCCTGGAATCAAGTGTCAAAACAGACATTATAACCACGGCTCTCAGGTTACGTATATTCATTTATTAAAGCCATACTATGCAACTTTTTCATATTTTTTAATCATTTTCTTGAGCCAGTATGTGCTAAAATAACCCTTTACAGGGTTAATGAAATGTCACTCAGAGCCCCACCGCCCTCTGTGGCCAGAATACCGCACTTGCAACTTCAGAGTGCCGGTCCGGTCCCTGTTGGACTTAGTAAAATGGAGCTGACATACCTGGTGCTGCAGTCTGCTTCCTGCATGTTTTAGCTCCTGAACACAGCTGATTTGTTTGATTTAGTGATGAACCGCTCCTGTAGACACTAATGAAGGCTGAGGAGACATTTCAGCAGTTAGATTAAGGTGTTAAAAAGCGTGTTCAGTACTTAAAGATCCTACAAGTATCTCTACGTTTGCTGATGATACCATAATATATTTGGCAGGTAAAACAACTCGTCAAATAAGAACAACTCTTGAAAAAAAACTTTAAATAATTCTGAACTGGGTTGAAAGTAATAATCTTATCTTAAATATTGGAAAAGCAACACACGTTGTAACTGTTACTAACCATCTGCTAAAAGAGAAACTTTAGTTAAATCTCTCAAGGCATTCTAAAAGGCCGTGTTTAAAACTGGTCAGAGCCGATGTTCAGCGATGCTTAGGGCCACGCAAGAATGGAATCGTTTACCAGAGATTTAAAAAAAACCAACAACTCAAAATGTTTTATTTTCAACAAATGTATCAATCTAAGTGAGTCATTGGTTTGATTATCATTAGCACATCAAATCTCAGGAATCGACTGCATCTACTTAGTGCTTAATTTGAAATTCGTCTGTATTTGTTGGTGTAATTTTCCTAATCTGTTGTTTTGTATTATGTGGTGTGATGTCATTTTTATATACTTGATGGGAGTGGGTGGAAGAGTAGCTAATACAGCATGCTGCGTTAGCTAACGGGGATCAAAACAAATAAATGACAGTTTTGATTTTATGGGAATGTTAACTTTAGGCTACTAACCTGTATTTTTAAAAAGGGTTATAAAGAAAATTTGTTACATATTTGAATGTAAAAAAAAAACCACTCTATTGGAACATCACATTAAATTAGCTGAGTAATAATGTTTTGGAAATATGATTTTTGTGGAAAGGTTACTACCACCCATGACTAATAGTTCAGAAATTAGATTTTAATAGTTTCACAAACCCACCGGGAAATAAAATTAACATTCATAAAAAGAAAATAAACCTCTTAGGTTCATGATTGGAAATAAATTAGGCAAATAGCTCTTTTTATACTTTTCAACCACTCAAAGCACTTGTATACTAATAGCCACCTCTACACATTATGACATCATTTATAGTACTTTTTTTAACGGGTACATTTATTTTAAACTTCAGTTAATTTATTCAGTCTTTTTTAATATAATTTAAATATTGTCCCAGCTTGTTCAGACTTTATTTATTTATTTATAATGTGATTATAAATTTCTTTCTCTAAATAATTTCTGGAGGATTTCCACCTTTAGAAGACCCACTCTTTCTCCTCCATCACCACAAAGAATGATGTGTATGATTTAACAGATTAGGAGTAATTTTGTGTTTTCATGATTTGTTTATATTTTTCCTCCGCAGTGGCATCAAAGACAAAAACTTTATGCTTCATTATGAGGTGAGTGAAATGCTGTTGTCCTTTTCTCTGAAAAACCGAAGGAAAAAACAGGATTTTTCTGTTTTTTAACTTTTTTTTTCTTTAAATATCTTTAAAAATGTGTTTTTGATTTCAGTTCCCTCCATATGCAACAAATGAGACCGGGAAGATCGGCGGCCTCAACAGGAGAGAGCTTGGACACGGTTTGTTTGCATTCAAATCCTTATATTTATCATCCATGAGCGACGCAGCCGCTGAAAGTGCTGTTGTGTATTTATTAGGAGCTCTGGCTGAGAAGGCTCTGAGACCGATCATTCCTGGAGATTTCCCGTTCACCATCAGAGTCACGGCGGAGGTGCTGGAGTCCAACGGTCAGTGTTGGGATGCCAAGTGCTTTTGTGAATAATCCTGTAAACGTCTGCATAGTTAGACCAGACATCATCTCTTCTCCTCCTCCCAGGATCCTCCTCGATGGCTTCAGCGTGCGGAGGCAGCCTTGCTCTTATGGATGCAGGTACAAAAACGGGAATGCTCTAGTCTAGATTATGTTTTCTACCTAAGGCATCAGCTTTTTAAACGACTCTAACAGACCAAATTACATGTAATATGATACTATTTATGTGTACGTTTTATTTGCAGGAGTCCCCATCTCTTCAGCTGTAGCAGGCGTCGCCATCGGCCTGATCTCAAAGGCTAATCCAGAGAAACCCACTGAGATCGATGACTACAGATTACTAACAGATATTTTAGTATGAACAGTACAACTTTTACCTTGCTGACATCTTTTTTTGTCATTTGTGATAAAAGATACATTTAAAATCTGAATTCTTTTGTAGATTTTTATCCTGTAATTGTTTTCCTAACAGGGAATAGAGGATTATCTGGGAGACATGGACTTCAAACTGGCAGGAACAAACAAGGGGATCACTGCATTACAGGTATTCTATTCTCAAAACCCCAAATAAACAAACTAAATTTCCTTCATTTTTCATTATAATTTAAAAAATATTGATCTAATCTGGGTTTACTAAACATTGACTTGAGATTTTATAAATTTGGAAAATTTCTATTTTTGAAATCAAGGATAACGATTAAAGGGACGTAGTCGTTCCTTCAGTACCACACAGCTGTTGTAACAGTAAACCAATCAAATTTGATGCAAATTTAAGATGATCTACTGTATTTAATCTTTAGGCTGATGTGAAGATTCCAGGTTTACCTCTTAAGGTGGTCATGGAGGCGATTCAGCAGGCCACAGGTATAAGAACTCCTGAGGAAAGCTGAGCTAAAGTTATTGTGTGTTTTCAACAGTTTTGTTTGAATATCTTTTGTATTTCAGTGGCAAAGAGGGAAATCTTGGGTATTATGAATAAATGTCTAGCAAAACCCAGAGGGACCAGGAAGGAGAATGGGCCTGTTGTTGGTAGGTTTTGTGTTCTAGTTTATGCAAATCTGAGACTTTTGTGACTTGTTGAATACGTTTTGTTCTGATGTGAGTTTTTTTTTCTATTCTAGAGAATGTCAGGGTACCTGTGTCTAGAAGAGCTCGCTTCGTTGGTCCAGGAGGGTATAACCTCCGGAAGCTTCAAGCTCAGACAGGTACAGCGTCGTTGGTTTACTAATGTTGGATCGTTACAATTTTATTTGATGTTTTAAGATTTTCCTTTTTTCCTCTTGAGGTGTTACAATAAGCCAGGTGGACGAGGAAACTTTTTCCGTGTTCGCTCCAACACCGGGAGCCATGAACGAAGCCCAAGAGTTTATCAGGGAGATCTGCAAAGATGATGTGAGTCTTCATGTTTGTTTTTGTCACATTCTTAAAGGTGAAGTTCGGTTGGTCTCTCTGAGTTTCACATGCATGCAGAATGTAAAAATAGTTTTCCGCAACTATTTGAGTGACGATGGCAGAGCCTCGTAACCAGAGGGTTGCAGGTTCGAGTCCTGTCTGTTGTAGTCGTTGTGTCCATGGGCAAGACACTTAACCCGCCTTGCCTGCTAGTGGTTAGTGTGCCTCAGGGCAGCTGTGGCTACATTGTAGTTTATCAACACCAGTGTGTGAATGTGTGTGTGCTTGGATGGATGACTGTGTTGTAAAGTGCCTTGGGGGGTTGTGAAACCCTAGAAGGCACTATATCAATACAGGCCGTTAACCATTTATTTACCATATTTCCCGCATTAGCCGCAGAAAGAAAATAGATGGAGAATTTGGGGGATTTGAAAAGCCTGACAGATCCACGTCACACTGTATACGAACATTCATGGACTCACCATCTTGGCTCACGACAGGGAAGGCTGTGTTGATTTAGCATCCAGGAAACAGCAGAGCACGTCTCAGCTAGTAGAAGCTAACCATTAGCATTAGCAACTCCACCACGTGGCAGAACTCCTTCAGGCTTGTGTTTATTTGCAGCGTTGCAGAGCAAACAGTCAGTGGAAGAGTCGCATTGCTGTTAGCCAATCAGAGGCCAGATTTTTGCATATCATGAATATTAATGATTAAGACTCCAAATCTTGCCGTTTTCTGCCCCCACTCCTCCGGCTAGTTTCTACTTCCTGAAACAGGAGTGCCAGAGCATTTTTTCCCCTAGAGAACAACTCCCAAGGCATTCATTCACACTAGAGACCACTGCAGATTCACCCAAATAAAGAGTGTATGCCCACTTTAAGCTTATTTCTTCATATTTGTAAATCCAGGGCGATAACATCCACTCCTGGATTTTATGTTTATTATATATTTATTGTCCATTTATTTGCAGCAAGAACAGCAGCTGGAGTTCGGTGCTGTCTACACTGCCACCATCACAGAAATAAGGTAAAAAATAAAATGAGAATGGGTATTATTAATTACATTAATGGGTTTATTAGCACTGGACATTAATCTGCAGAGAATTAAAATCATTTGGGTTCATATGCCCACTAAGAGTTATTCTCCACTGTTTTAGGGACATTGGTGTGATGGTGAAACTTTATCCCAACATGAGTCCAGTGCTGCTGCACAACTCCCAGCTGGACCACAAACGGGTCTGTAAATCAGCACCTTTCTTTAGTCGATTTAGGTTTTTCTGTGTAAAAAAGCAAAGATTCTAGAATCTTCAAATATTAAAAAAAATATATTTTTGCATTTAGATCAAACATCCAAGTGCTTTGGGTTTAGAAGTGGGACAGGAGATACAGGTATGCATCACTAACTATTATTGGTTAATAGTAGAAATTGTGCGTTTCCATTTTGAGTTGACCACGTTTCATTTGTGCTCTTAACAGGTCAAGTACTTTGGACGGGATCCAACAGATGGAAGAATGAGGCTTTCGCGGAAGGTCCTGCAGTCTCCTGCTGCAACTGTGGTTAAAACCCTGAGTGAGAAGCAGAGCATCTCTATGGGCAACGGCAACAGGACCGACACAGACTTATGACACAATGCATCAGCAGGCGCTTCTCCCAGACGGGATTCAAACTGTGGAGATATTTTGAGAAAATTAACTTATGGACATGTTTATTAAAGGAAATAACATAAGAGGCTCGTTTATAAACTCTAAACAGCTACTGCTGAGGAAGGTTCTCTTTACTGAAACAGCATCCTGCTCTAAATCTGCCTCATCCATAGGCTATCTGACTGAGATACAGATGATGCTGATCCTGTTTTATTTTTTTTCATTGACAACTGTGCTTTATTATGTAACATGGAACAATAAGTCACTGTACAGTGATGTTTCTCACACCTACTGGTGCTTTTAGTTTGATAATTGGATATTTGCTATCATCTTTTTTGGTAAATGTGCTCCTAAAAGTTGCCAGAATTAAGAATTTGACAATATATGAGATGTGCTCAAGAGACTTGTGGTGTATTTATAGTAAATGTGATATGTATATACCAATATTAATCATTTTTATAGCTAAAAACTGTCCTTTCATAAATAAACAGTACATATATTAATAGACTGTTGCTATTATTTTGACTTTCGGTAGGAGGCGCTGTGGTGTACTGCTAGTAAAGTAAGCCCCGCCTACCCCACGGCGGTTAGCGTTTGATTGACAACTACGAAGAAAAAGATCGGATTACAAGATGGTGGTCTGTGGACGCTAGCAGGCAGGCCGTTAGAGTTGTGTGCTCTTTTAATTTTACTGTTTGATTATCAGGCCTCCTTGTGTTATTGCTTTATTCCGTAGTCGAAATATGTTGAAGAAGTAGCGACAGTATAACAGTAATTGTAAGTTCCAATTAGATGTGCATGTTTTATAACATGCAGGTGGGAAAAAAGTTAAAAGGTCGAGGAAAACACTAGACGGGGTGAGGCGAAAGCCTGTTAGCATCCAGCTAGCTAGCTAGCTCCGACTCGATTAGCCATGTCGGACACTCGGCGGCGAGTGAAAGTGTACACCCTGAACGAAGACCGACAATGGGACGATCGAGGCACCGGGCACGTCTCGTCCACATTCGTGGAGCGATTAAAAGGGATTTCACTCTTAGTTCGAGCTGAATCGGACGGTAAGTTTCCCGTTAGCATAGCCGCGTTCACGCTACGTTGGCTAACTTTAGCATGCTATCTCCTTGTCCTGACAGAACGCTTCACTTTGTCAATATTTGTTTTGGTGGGCATCTAGTAGGTTTTGTACCTTTGTTGTTACTTTCATGGCTGACCGTATTTGACAGTTAAAATACTAGGCAGAAGCCTTGTTCTACACAAGTTTTCAAACCACAATGCTTCACATGCTCATTTGTTTAACACGACATCATGATCACGCACGGGGGCTCCTCGAAAGTCTCATCGTACACGCTCAAACTTGGAGTTGCTCATTATATTAAGCCCAGCATCTATTGAAATACAGATTATCTTAAATAACTTGTCAAATGTTGATTGTTGGTTGATATTAGGTGTATTTTTTTCAAGTTGTGTCTAGTCTTAGTATTGTTAGTAAGTACATGACCATGTTTTGCTGTTAAATGTAGCGATCTTTTTATGTACAGCTTATATAATCGACTATCATCACAATTTCAGGATCGTTGCTGTTGGAGTCGAAGATAAGTCCAAATACGGCATATCAGAAACAACAGGTACATAGTCTGTTATGCCCTTTGATAGTAAGCCTTCACGTGGCAACTTGATTTGTCTGAATGAAAACTTCTGATTGCAATAACCAGCCAAGACTCTTCGACCAAAACTGGATGTTTGTTTCTCTCCTTGTAGGACACACTGATTGTCTGGTCTGAAGCAGATAATTATGATCTTGCCTTAAGTTTCCAGGAAAAGGCTGGCTGCGATGAGATTTGGGAGAAAATTTGTCAGGTATTGTTCAGCTAAAAAAAGCTGATAAATGTCATCTTTTAATTGTTATTGAAAAAAATGTGCTTCGAGTGTAAATGTTTATTTTATAATGGACAATCATTTATTACTCAGGTTCAAGGTAAGGACCCTGCTCTGGACATCACCCAGGACCCAATTGATGAGTCAGAGGAAGACCACTTTGAGGAGATCCCGGAGACGACGCATCTGGTTGAGCTGCCTCCTTGTGAGTTGAGTCGACTGGAGGAAATAGCTGATCTAGTTACCTCAGTCTTGTCGTCACCCATCCGGAGAGAAAAACTCGCCCTGGCACTGATGAGTGAGGGCTACATCAAGAAACTGCTGGGTCTCTTCAGAGTGTGTGAGGATCTGGACAACAGAGAAGGCCTGCATCACCTCTATGAGATTGTGCGTGGTGTCTTGTTCCTCAACAAAGCAGCTCTCTTTGAGATTATGTTCTCTGACGACTGTATTATGGATGTGGTGGGTTGCCTGGAGTACGACCCGGCCCTGGTTCAGCCTAAACGACACCGGGAATTCTTGACCAAGACGGCAAAGTTTAAGGAGGTGATCCCTATCACAGACTCGGAGCTGCGGCAGAAAATCCACCAGACCTACCGTGTTCAGTACATCCAGGACATAATCCTGCCCACACCCTCCGTCTTTGAGGAAAACTTCCTTTCCACACTCACGTCCTTCATCTACTTCAACAAAGTGGAAATTGTCAGTATGTTGCAGGTAAGGATTCAAAACGGGAAAAATTAATTAAATTCTGACATTTCTAAAGTTTGTGTGGTGGATTCCTGATTCTGTATGATGTTTAATAATATTACATTTAATTAGAATTCATTATTCATTGTTTTTGTTGTGACTCAGACCTGTTTAAAGAGTTGTGGACAGTTGGATCATGTATTCTGTTTGTTCTGGCACGACCCTTGATTGAGGCATGTGTTACAGACAATGTCTTCCTTAAACGTCTTTTTGTTTTTATAAATAATTTAAAGGTGTCTGTATTTAATTTAAAGGTAAACAATTGTTTCTGTTCCAGTGTTTCAAAGTTATTTTGTGTTAAAATGTTCAAATGGTTTTACCCTTTCATCTAAAATTCCTCTTTTTGTTCAGCATCAGTGAGTTTAATGTAAGTAAACGCTCCTCCGAAATGCTGTGAATGATTTAAAGTGACGCACAGTGACATCAGAGATTGCTGCCGTTTGAAATATGGCAAAGAAAATGTAAACAAAAGGAGACGTAGTAAAAGGGAAATATGAATTTCTGTTAGTTTCTTCCAACTGTTCTACAGGTGAGCGGAAACAGTTCTAAAGATTATACAAAATGATCATGGTAAGCTCATAATTGTCACAGGATTAGGTTTATTTTTTTTATCCTCAGTTTGAATTTATTGATAAGTCTTTTTGATCACTTAGTCGTCTTGATTGCTAAAACGTGTTCTGACTCTGCTGCAGGAGGATGAGAAGTTCCTGACGGAGGTCTTTGCACAGCTCACAGACGAAGCCACGGACGACAGTAAAAGAAGGGAGCTAGTAAGTGCAACCGTCGTCAAATATAAATAAGTATATTTTTTACTTTTAGGTGCGTTGTGCTGAGCAATAACTGTTTTTCTCTCCATACTTCCTAGGTGAACTTTGTCAAGGAATTCTGTGCTTTTTCCCAAACGTTGCAGCCACAAAACAGGGACGCTTTCTACAAAACTTTGGCAAATCTGGGAATTTTACCTGCTCTTGAAATAGTCATGGTGCGTCTTAGGGTTTTGGATGATCGTTGAACTGTAGTGAAATTGGATACGTTTTCTAAATGACGGGGTGTACGTGTGTATAATCGGTCTTTTGGTTGTTTTTCCTCTTTAGGGAATGGACGACCTGCAGGTCAGAGCAGCAGCTATCGACATCTTTTCTTACCTGGTGGAATTCAGCCCCTCCATGGTTCGAGAGTTTGTCATGCAGGAACAACAGCAAACTGAAGACGTAAGCATGGATATGACGACCGTTCTTGTTTTGATGTGATCATGCTCGATTTAATGTGTTATGGGTTCTCAGATTGGTTTGTATTCATGTTCCTGGTGTTAGTGTTCCACTCGGACATCAAGTATAAAAAAAATCACAAAAATTCAGATTCTGCAACACGATAGATTATTCTTATTGACTTTTAACAATGAAACAGGTGGCTGAACTTGTCTTGGAAGCCGTTTTTTAAAAATATTTTTGTGTGTGTGTTTTTGTTTACTTGTGTAAACAAAATAACTTGTTTAGGAAGGTTTTGTTTAAAAAGAAAACATGCTTTCCTCCAGTCGGGTGATATTTGCTGTTTTTTGCGTGTGTGTTTATTTCAGGACGTTCTGCTGATAAACGTCGTGATCAAGCAGATGATTTGTGACTCCGATCCGGAGTTGGGGGGGGCTGTCCAACTGATGGGTCTGCTCAGGACTCTCATCGACCCAGAGAACATGTTGGCTTCCTCTAATGTGAGCAAACGTTAGAGTTGTGTAAAAAAACTACAAATACGTTTGCCTTTTTTGTTTTTCTTGAGCAGCTGTCGTCAGTAACAACCTGCTCGTAAAAGCTCTGGTTAAAACGCTTCAACGCTTGTTTTTGTCACATTTATTTCTTTTAGAAAACCGAGAAGACTGAATTCCTGAGTTTCTTCTACAAGTACTGCATGCAAGTCCTTACAGCTCCTCTGCTGGCCAACACTGCACACGACAAGAACTCAAAAGGTAAACAGGACATTAAAACCAAACTATGTCAGACTTTAGGAGAATTGATTTAAACGGTTTCTGTGTTTTTACCTTTCAGATCAGCCAGAGGGATCAACAAAGATCAACCCCGTCTGTCCAGGTGGGTCAAACCTCTGCTGAACAGATTTGTATATTGAATTTTGTAGAAGTTGGTTGTTTAGTGCTGCCACTATTAGTCCATTCGTCACGATAATGTCAACAATAAATTTAATAATCAACGTTGTTTATTCTATGAAGCATTTCTTTTTTAATCTTGCCTGCTGTATCACCTTCTGCTGCTTTCTGTCTTTCTGCTCGAGGGACATGCGCAGTAGTGGCCATCCAGGTCAGCCTTTGTGTCATAGCGAGTCGGCAACTTAGCTCAAAAGTTTGGGAGCATTTTGCTAAGACAAAAGAGAAGCACGCACAGTGCAAAATCTACAAAGTAGAACTCTCCTTTCACAGGAGCAAATCAGCGATGCACAAACACCTTAAAAAGAAGCGCGTCGTAATGGAGAACGAAGAGGGACAGTTGCCTCTGTAAGCTAATTACCTCTCGTTAGCTGCTAACATCAACAGGGAGTTACTTGCATTTATAGCTGTAGCAACAACAGTAGTGATGGTGATTTTATTACCTTTCGCACACGTATGTCACGTATTTGCTCTAATGTTACAAATGCTAATGATTTATTGTATCCCGCTACGTTAGTGTTTAAAAAAGCGCTCATTTTCAAAGGAAATTTTTAGATGGCACATAACAGAACGCACTTTATTTTATTTATTTATTCTTTATTTAACCATGAAGGTCCCATTGAGATTAAAAACCTCATTTTCAAAGGAGCCCTGGCCAAGAGGCAGCAAAAGTTACAGTTACATTTTTCAGTTACACAGACATGTTATGTACAAAATTACAGAAGGCAGTTACAACACAGGGAATCTGTCTCAAGGGCTCTGTCTGGTTTTAAATGTATTCAAGGAGATGAGCTCGGTTAGTTTCCAGTTTCCCTGCAGCCTGTTCCATGCAGAAGGAGCAGAGTGAACAAAAGCCCTTTTGCCCAGTTCAGTGCAAGCAAACGGAACACAGAGTAACAACTGATCGTTTGCACGCAGACTGTGAGAAGTTATACTTCTCCGTGAGGTTAAGTTACAGATGTAGTTGGGTAGTAATCCAAGCATGGCCTTGTAAATGAAAGTGTACCAATGTGCCAACCTCCTGGTGGACAAAGAAGGCCATCCCACTCGAGAATACAATTCACAATGATGGGTATGTTCACTTCAGACTAGAAGCTAATGATGGGTATATTAGAGCAGCTGCATCCTGGTGCAATAAGCTATACTTTATGCATGACAATTGTTCATTTGACCTCAGATTAAATGGTGCTGCGGCCAGTGAGTTAAATTGGCTAGTTCCTGTAGAAAGGAACTCTGGTAAAATGTAATTTTGGGCTCGTGTTGCATGTTTGTAATTTTGTGTGTGTGTGTGCGCGGGCGTGTGTTTGTGTGCGTGCGTGCGTGTGTGTAGACAACTTCCAGACAGCTCAGCTGCTGGCGCTGATCCTGGAGCTTCTAACGTTTTGTGTAGAGCACCACACCTACCACATCAAGACCTACATCATGAACAAAGACCTGCTCAGGAGAGTGCTGGTGCTCATGAACTCAAAGCACACCTTTCTCGCTCTTTGTGAGTTGTTTTGCATGTTTACGTTGTTCTGATTTCCTTCATAAAATATAAATAGTTACAGATACAACCAGCCAGATTTCTGTTCAGATCTAGTTGTAAACAGTAGTTTTCTTTGCCCTAGGTGCCCTGCGATTCATGCGCAGAATCATTGGGCTAAAAGACGAGTACTACAACCGCTACATTATCAAAGGGAACCTGTTTGAGCCTGTCATTAATGCGCTGCTGGACAACGGCACCCGATACAACCTTCTCAACTCGGCCATCATTGAGCTCTTTGAGTTCATTAAAGTGGTGCGTGATCAACTCGATCTTGGTGAAAGTTGTTCATAATGTCTACAGAAAGTTAGATTTTTCTCCTCATCTTCTCAGGAGGACATCAAATCCCTCATAGCTCACATTGTGGACAACTTCTACAAAGCACTGGAATCCATCGAGTACGTTCAGACTTTCAAGGGGCTGAAAGGTCGATACGAGCAGGAAAAAGACCGCCAGAGCCAGAAACTCAGCAGGTCAGTGACCTGAACAGATGCATCACAATTTAGGAATGCTTTGTTACTCAGATAAGTCAAGGAACTTGATGCAGCTGATTCCCGTCTTCAGATATCGCAGAGATGCACGATCCTTGGACGACGACGAGGAGTTATGGTTTAATGACGACGATGATGAAGAAGATGGCGAGGCAGTGGAGAGGAGGATGGAGGACGATTTCCCTGATAGCTATGAAAAGTACATGGAAGCCAAAAAAGGTGAGATTATTTCATGCAGCGTCCTAAAATGTTTAGTTTTTTCCACTCTGGATTTTAACACGATTATCTCGCTACTGCAGGAGCTGCCAATGGAGCTAATGGTGCCAACGGCGGCAAGTCTGCCACAATCCCACCCGCCTCTCCAGCAGCCCCCCCAAACAACAGCTCCTCCTCCTCTGTCAAAACCGTTGCTCTTCCTGCGACGCCTGTCGTAAAGGTGACCTTTCCTCACATGGGAGCCGAGGAAATCGTAAACCAAAACAAATCTGAAAATCATGTCGTTTATCTGCTCTGTCTTTCAGACTGCTCTTGTTGGTTTGGTGGACTACCCTGATGATGAGGATGAAGAAGAGGAAGATGAGGAGGAAGAGCAAGCTCCACGAAAGCGACCCCGTTTGAGCTCTTAGGCTAAGTGTCCTCTGGTGTTTGGGCTCAGCGGACAGACGACGAGTCCCCCGCCCCTCCTCTGGTTGTCTCATTGGTCCACGGCCTGTCTGGACCGCCTCCGTCTCACCGAGGAGATGGGTGAAGATGAACTCTGCTCTTTGCTCCCTCTGAGAAAGGAGGTGGAGAACTTCTCTGGAAATCAGTCTATATTTTTCAGGCTGTTGATTTTTATTTTGTATTGTTTTTTTTACACTCTGCTCATTCTCTACGATCCCTGAATCTTTTCTTTCTTGATCAGAGAATTTCCTTCCTGGTAATCTCAGTTCCAAGGTGATTTTCTTTTTTAATTCCACCATATTTTTGCAACAGTAACAATGAATCTGTGGCTCCGCAGCAGCAGCCTACATCTTTTTTCCAAACTGAACCAACGAGCACCAGAGGCAGAGGACTCCAAAACACGACCAGCCAGTGTAGAAACTGTTCAGCTGGCCATTCAGGCTAGCGGGACTAGCCATCAAAGTGATGAAAACCTTGATTGGCTGAAGCCGCTGGATGTGTTCTACCCCAGCAGAGTTAGAAGGATCTAGAAAACAGAAGTATAAATATAAAGAGAAGGGAGGTGACTACACAAACCTGGATGAACTCTCAGCTGTAACGACACTTAGATCGAGTAGAGCAGGACTCAATCCTTAAAAGCCATGGCGTCCGTTCGGTCACGGCACACAAAGTCTCACAGGATTGTGTACACCACAAGTCTTGTATTTAAAGAGTTTGTTAAAGTATTGTACATAGTTTTTCCCCTTTATAATTATTTTTCACTTGATGTGGTTCTGAAAAGAGGAGAGTGCCTGCCTGTTATTGGAGTTTTTTGTCAAAAGAAAAGGTGGGCGCTCCTTTTCACTCGGTCCAGTTCATTTGATTCTATGTCACATGGCGAAAAAGGTTGCAAATGCTGGTTTTAAAAATGAAACGACTGCAGTAAAGTCACTTTTGCAGCTAACATTTTGAAGATGTCTGGAGTTTTGTATTTTAGTCAATTTAAGAATATAGTGTTATGATTTACACCCAATAACAGCTCATATTTAGTTTTAACGGGGTGGTAGAGCCAAGCTGTTGGTGTGCTTTAAGTAGATTTAGTGCCCACTTTAGTCCCGGGAGGTCACGTCGCTCTGCTCTCTGACAGATCTCAGGTTTAGAGTTTTATTTTCAACCTCGTCTGTGCACTGTAACGTCATCAGCTCAGTCTGAAGGTCCCGTCATATCCACGCCAGGGTGAGTGTGGTTCTGTAGAAAGTGTCTGCAGTTCAAAAGAAGTTGAAGGATAATTTGTGAAAATGAATGAACGGATGAGCTGTTTTTGTTATGAGTTGTGGTTAAAAAATGATTTGATGCTGCAGTTGAGGCAGTGCAAATTTTCTGTGTTAACTGTCAAAACAGCAGAATGTTTTTTTTTTCTTCTTTGTCTCCTGAGCTCACCAAAAACGCACAAAATCAGATGAAGGGATTCAAAACCAGATTCCAGTTCACACTTAAGGCAGTAGAGTTGGAGCACAAGTAAAGTTGTTGCCAACGTCGGGAGTCGAGCGGTGAAATGTCTCTTCCTGTCTATCAGCGTCACCCAACGACTGTTTCTGCTCTGAATTTGTACCAAGTGCATTTACTACCACTATCCATATTCTTAACATTTGTATGATTTTATTTGATAAGTTTTGAAATTAAATGTGACCCTGACATTGAACTTGATGATTCAGTTTTGTTTTTATCAACTAATTTCTACACATTTGAAAATTCAAATGGTAGTCGTTGCGCCATTTTTCAGAAGGTTATAATAATTTTCAAGGCACCCAAAGCGCTTTCCATTATTCACGCACTCACATTCACACACTGCTGATGATGGTAAGCTACTGTGTAGCCACAGCCACCCTGGGGCGGTCTGACAGAAGCGAGGCTGCTATTTTGCGCCATCGGCCCCTCTGACCACCACCAAGACAGGCAAGTCGGGTTAAGTGTCTTGCCCAAGGACACGACAGCGACAGACTGAGCGGGACGCAAACCTGCAACCTTCCACCATCGCCCTCGTTATAGCCCAATCCCAATACTCGCACTTCCACCCTTGCGCCCGTCAATTGCTCATTCCCGGCCAGGGCTGCCAGTGCGTAGGGTGTCCCGATTCTCAAATGCAGGTGACCACGCCCCTTTTGCGCCCTTAGATCTGCACTTCGCCCAAGTCTGCATTGATGCAGACTTTGGGCAAGGGTATTACCCACAATCCATTGCTGCATGGGAAGTTTAAGAAAAAGGCTCAAGTGCCTTTTCTGAAAATATGTATTTTCAAGTGAAAGAAGTTAATTTTAAGACGATTAATGCTACTTATTCATGCTCGTGAAGCCTTAGTGGGCACCTCCTCTAAGTGCACTTCCTAGAAGGGTGCAATGCGAGTATTGGTATTGGGCCTATGACCGACTCACCTTATGAGTCGTTTCAACACCCAAAAGTCTGGAGATCAAGTTGTTTCTACAAAATGTGATTTATTAAAACAGCATACATAATCATTTTACATATACAGAAACTGGTGCAACATGATTGCTCGAAGTGAAAACTGCTGATTGCTTTGAAAACAAATACTGCACTCCTTGTAAAGCAACACACCATTTTCTTGGCCCCTTTAGAATAATGTAATAGAGTAAATCTCGTAACGGTAGGTGCTACAGTGTGGAAGAAGTGGAAAACGCAGGATGTGATTTAAGCTAACACCACCTTCATAACTAGGATCGTTCCTGAGCTTTTCAGGCCACCTGTCATTCATGTTATCTACAGAAGAGAAAATCCCCGTGATGGTGCATTAAACAAGTTCATTAGAAAACGTATAGTGAGCTATTACTTTTGTAACCATTTCACATAATTACAGTAGCAGGTCAAGCCTCTATCATATTTTAGTTGTGAAGTTTAGAAAAACTAAAATAAAAAACTCAAGGAATTTGATTTCAGAGGCCAAAGAAAACAACTAAATTTTGAGATAACTGTGTGACCGTTGCTTAATCAACTGTTATAAATCTGGAGATTTTCATGAACTAGTGCACAAAAGGTGATTTTGGAAATCAGCAGTTATGAATCTGGAGACGTGGACCTACAGTTGTGGAAACTATGGAGTGAATTTTAATTCGCTTCACATTTCTAAAGGTGGTCGAACAAACAAAGGTCATCTCATCTTCAAATACTTGAGTGGCAAATTTCCACGCCCCAAATAAAAATGCACGGTTCTGCTCTTTAGACAGTATCAACTTGAGTACCGTAGGTGCATTTTATTTATGTTTAAAATAAAACGGTTGTTTTGATTGGAGGCGAGCTTATTTCTTGATCACTTCCTCTTTCAGCTTGTCAGCCAGATGCTTTCTCTTCTGGAGCCTTTTCCTCTCCTCAGCGGATATCTCCTGAGTGAACAGATCAGACCACGCAGATGGGTTAATGATCCTCAGAAAGGTTTAGGCGGACTACAAAAAGATCTCTTGGGTTCAGCCACGTGTATGTAAACATGAGTTAGTGAGAGAGGCCAAAACAGAAGGGGAGACAGCACGTGCAGCACAGGACAACCAGGGAAACGAGCAAAGAGTTCACATGAGGTTCACCTTCTGTTTGGTGGAGTGTTGTGTTGGAGGAGGAGGAGCAGGAGGAGGGGAACTGGCCCCATTCATCTGGGGCTGTCCCGCTGCCTCCTAACACACCAGAGAAGATCAGATGCAGGAAATGAAGAACAGAAATCAAATAAACACATCAAAAGAAAGTAGAGAAACAAAAATCAGAGGTTAGACAAAATGAGGTGAAACAGAGTAAAGAGAGAAGTTAAAAGGATAAAAACATGGTGTGAGTGAGGTGTGATTCACAGCCAGCTGAACACAAGCAACACACTGACCTTTACTAAGATGTTTGTGCATATATCTGTGTTTTTAACAGCCGTGTCACTGATCTTATGACATGAGGAAGGACACCGAACAGGCTGTATTTACCGGGGGTGTGGAGGGTGCTGGTGTGGGATTGGTCAGTGTCTCCTTTGGTGTAGTAGTCCCTTTGGGTTTCTGCTGTCCTTTTTTCAGCTCGTGCAGCTTGTCCCGCTGCTGACGCAGATACGCCGCCCTCTGCTGGACCTCCTCCTGCTGAGACAAAAACGAGTGATTATGGTCAGAAATCGCTTAAAACATTTGGTGAAACAGAACTGTGACATAAAAATTAATGACAGAACTCTCTTCAGTGTGAAACTTCACTTCCCATCACTTAAAGGTGCAGTGGATGATCGTTTTCTGGAGCATTTTGGCCATATTGCTCTTCACATACCGATGGCAACCAATAACTTCAAAATAAGAAGGAATAACTTTTATCACATCTGAAACTTCAAATCCTGGAGAAACCTCATCCAGTCATTGTGAATGTCCCGTTCTTAATGATTGGATCATGACCCATCCGCCAAACTGCCCTATGAATCGTGTGTTCTCAGCTCGGAGCAGCTTAAAAAGAATGAAGCCAGAGCCGGGCTGCCTAGTGTCACGGACAGAATGCTCCATTCTGTTCATCATTTGTAAATTTAATTTAGGGAATTGTTTTACATGTTCTGTTAAGAGTCTGATTCTGTTCTTATTGGGAAACGTTTAGGCGATGGAGTTGTTGTCTAAGAAAGCTGCCTGTCGGCTGTCATAAGGGGGAGCCACGCCTCCTCAAACCTGCATGTCTCCAGTGTCTGAGGCCTTCTGGTGAAACCAACCAATCAGCAAGCAGCTCATTATCATATTCATGTCCTGTCCGAGTGGGAGGGGAAAACAGCTCTTTTCACAGCAAGGCTGGTTTAGGGGTTTTAGAATGGCCTGTATCAGGGCTCCTGGGGCAGATGAAAGCCAAAAGAACATTTCTGATGCTTTTTAGAGGCTCAGAGCTGTTTTAGATTGTTGATTAACTGCGTTCTAGCGCCACTTTAAGAATAAACCAAAAAAGTAAAAACTGCCTCATTTTTTACCATAAAAACACCACATGGTATATTAGCTAGCAATCTAAATTGTTATACAGTTATGTAGGTGTGTTACGTTAGGAATTATGGCAGAAAATGTGCTGTCAATGAGTCAAAAACGTACGATAACGTTATGTTTTTATGGTTGTCCATTTTCTGTAACCATCAGAATTTGTGACTTTAGTGGGGGGTTTAGGAGAGGAGGTTGGACTTTTGAATTTTTTTCTTAAACTGTAGCTTGTTTTTTTCCAAAAACATTGACTCCACCTTTAATCTAAGTGCTACACTCTGTATTAAGTGATAACTCAGAAGAATACACACTGAACATGACACTTGTAACAAGCACATACTCACAGTGTTCCCAGCTTCCTTGTGTGCCTCCTTCAGGTCGGGCTCAGCTATTGCACACCTGCTGCTGCTGCTCTGCTCCTCTGATTTAGGACTACTGGTGTCACTAAACCTTACAGAGGATCTCACAGCTGGAAGGAGTCTGGACTGGACGCTGTTTGTGCCACAATCTGTGCCCCAAATGTTGAGCATGTTTTAATAAATGAACACCATAATGATAGCATTAGTAGGAGTACAGAAGAGGTGCTTGAGTTACCCGATGTGGGTTTGGAAGTGTTGCTTTGTTGGCATGGAGATGATGAGGTGTCCTCAGCATCATCACTTTCTTTTATTGGCTTTTCAGAGCAGCTGCTGGACGTGGAGCCCACCTCCTCCTCTGATAGCAGCCTCTTGGACATCTCCTCATCATATTCTTCTTTAGATTTTCTGCAGATGAATTAGAAGTGAGGACATTTTTGATGTATTAAGAGTTTAATCAGATCTATTATTTACAGCATTTGGAAGAGAAGAAGGATGATGATGGTGTCTGTATGGTAAAAGCTAAATGCTTCATCCTTTTAACAGACATCAGAGTGGTTCCTTTACCTTGGCCTAATTTCATTTAAATAGCGTTCGTGGAGACCTCTACAACCCATTTGCTTGTGGGAGCAGACACACAGATGCCATTACAGCCACTGTTCTCCATCAGAAATCCTGTTAAGAGTTTATAACATCCTAACCAGGTCCAAGGTCAACTCATATCTGGCTCATGCTTACTTAGAGATTACCCATCACCTCCTCACACCTATTATTTCAGACATTAAGATCTTTTATTTAAAGGTTTAATGTAACCAATAGTATATTTAGGTTACTTTTAGTGCTCAACTGAGATTAGTAAAGCATAATATGCTGCCTCTAATTATAGAAAATATTCGAATGCATTCAAAACGCAAAGAAATTAATTCTTAAATCTTAAACGTTTCACATAAACTGTTTTGGAGATTCTGAAATAGGATCATGCTGCGATGATCTAAGAGGGACCAAAAGCAGGATGGAGAACCCAAAGGTGGCCTAGTAATGCAAAGGAGGTGAAAAACTATTTTCTCAATTGCAGTTTGACTTTCAAGCCTGCTGACCTAAATTAGCACAGACCTAAGAAGATTAGCAGCATTCCTACTGGATTCTCCGTGTTTTATTTGGCTTGGCTCTCACTGACAAAATCCCATTAGAGCTGGGATAGGCGCTCTAGGATACCTGGTCACATACATGTGTAGTAAACACTAAGAGTCCAAGACTCAATTCCTGGATCCACAATCAGAGCCGGAGAAGCATCAAAGTTGATCAGCTGGAAGTTGAGCGCTTTGCTGTTTTCTGCACATCTGTCTAAAACCAACAGGTGAGTGCATGACTGTGTGCATGCTTGAGTGAGCAAGACAGTGAGGTCACGTGAGAGGAAGGAGGTGAACTAGAGACATACTTAAGAACCTCCTCGAGGATTTTCATCTCTTCTTGCTCCAGCTCAGTCATCACGTCGACACCGTCAGTGAGACACTCTGGGAGGGCTCCTGCACACAGCCGTTTTAGTTAAAGGATCCAGTGTGTTTAAATAGAAACAGTACTTTGGGTTTGTTCTTCTAACCTACCATTCTTTTCTTTCAACACCCTGAGAGCTTGAAGCTGCAGCTCCATGTTCTTCTGAACCATTAAGGAGCGAAACATCTGGAAGTCATCTGTAGCCAAAACTGGCTGGAACACAGACTAGAAAACAAAAATAAAAATAACCTGAAGCCATGCGGCGCCGGCTAGGATGACTGACTGGCAGTAACATCGGTTAAAGATAGAATGTGGAATTGAAATAAATGTATCATTCAAGTCTTGAGGGTTTTATTATTGTATTTAATCAGAAAGTTACTTTTCTGGATGAGAACGGGATGTACTTAAAGAATCGTAAGCATTTAACTATCACTTCGTAAAGTAAGCTATGTTTTCAAACACTGTGAAAGTTAAGGCTAATCTTTACATTGGCTTCCTGTTTCTATTAAGAGTCAATCCTGCATCTAGGCTGCAGCTTGGCAAGACTTTAATAGCATCCAGTGTGCTTAGAGCTGAGCTTCTCTCTTTTTCCAATTTAACTTCTTGGATCCCTAGTAGAGATGGACCGATACGGGTTTTTGTATTGCTGATACTGCCGCTGATATATATGGTCACGGTCAGCCGACGACGGCTAATACGTGCAGCTAATTTTTGGGGCAGATTTTTATGACTGATACCGAGAGGTTTTCCACCTTATTTGCATGCTAAACTGTCACAACAACAGTGGATGCACAACATTTCCAAAAACTGAGTTTAACCAACTGTTGAATCTTAATTTTGTGCTCTGAACAGCATTAAAATTAAACCAAAGTTAAATCCGCTGCTCCTCCACATCGAGAGGAGTCAGTTGAGGTGGCTCGAGCATCTAGTTAGGATGCCTCCTGGACGCCTCCCTGGTGAGGTTTTCCGAGGAGGAGACCTAAAGGAAGACCCAGGACACGCTGGAGGGACAATTTTCTCGGCTGGCCACTGAACGCCTTGGGATTCCTCCGGAGGAGCTGGCTCAAGTGGCTGAAGAGAGGAAAGTCTGGGCCTCTCTGCTTAAGCTACTGCCCCCGTGACCCGACCCCGGATAAGAGGACAATAACGGATGGGTGGATAGATGGAAATACAAATTTACATGAAAATTGGCAGCAGCACCAGGCTGCCCACAGATGTGCCTGTTTTTAAATCCACTCTAAAGAGGTATATCGGCCGATACGATATATAAAAAATGGCCTGATGTATGGGTCTATCTCTAATCCCTAGTCATATTCTGCAGAAAACCTCTGATGAAAACTTGCAGCAAGGGAGAATTACATAAAGTTCCACAACATTTTCTAAGTTTCAGCTTATAAACATTCATAGTTTAAACTGGGCTTAAAACAGTTAATAATAATAATGTTGCCGGTGGTTTGATGGACCGACATTTGTTTTAATATTTAGTATACATGAATCACAATTTCTGTCCTTGCAGGCAGTAATTATTCACCTTAGAGGTGATTAACAAGATCTGAATCACCCAAGGACTGATACTAAATCCTGAACTCAATCACTGCCAGTCTGGCACGGCTATGTCACACTTCTTAATCAGTGCCAAAGAAAATCTAATATATAGTAAAATACAGCCTTAACAGTACTATTCAGTTATAATGCATTCAAAACTTCAATTTTACATGAAATTAATACGCAAACAAACACAATTCAGAAACAATTATGGCTTTTGTTCAAACTTCCTTTCAGAAGTAATCTGGCTAGAAGAAACTCATCATTTGAGATTTTTCTTGACAACCTAAAGATCCTTCATGAATCCTTAAACTAAACTAAACATAATTAACGGCAAAATTTGACTCATCTTTTAAATAAAGAACAAGTACATCAATGTCAGGTTTCCTGGAACAGACTTGTTTTGAGAAGCGTTGCTGTGGAGTCGGTGTATAAGAACAGTAGAGGCTTCTTAGTTAGAACACCTCAAGTTGAAACTTGCATTCAGCTTAAGGAATGAACCTTTGTTATGTCTACAGACTCTAAGGTCTTTGGGAATCATCTTGATGGTGCAAAAATAAAAAAACTTATGTCTGAAGCCACTCTTGGAACGTCTGAAAATTTTAGCAGAAGAAATTGGAACTGGAATAAAGACTGACCACTTTAGACAAGAACATCTGGTGCCATAAACAACAACTTCTTTCTCTTTGGGCTTCTCCGTTCAGGGGTCTCCACATCGAATCATCTGCCTATTTAGTCCAATCTTCTACCCTCACACCAACTAACTTCATGTCCTCTTTCATCACATCCATAAACCTCCTTATAGGTCTTCCTCAGCCTTCTGCCTGGTGGCTCCAACATCAGCATCCTTCATCATCATTGTCTCTCCTCTGGACAAACCAAACCATCTCAGTCTGGACTTTATCTCCAAACCATCCAACATGAGCCGTCCCTCTGATGGACTCATTCCTGATCATATCCATCCTCGTCACTCTTAAAGAAAATCTCAGCATTGCATCTCTGCTACCTCCAGTTCTTCCTCCTGTCTCCTCAGTGCCGTTGTCTCTAGAACAAGGTTTCATGTCATATTAGCACCTGAGTTGACTAAGACCTTGTACACATGCAGCCAGTTGTAGCCACACAGCAAGGATATTTTTCTACAGTTTGGCCTGTCATCCACACAAAAGTGAATATAAATGGCAGCAAAAACTATTCTTTCAAAAACT
The DNA here is from genome assembly GCA_006937985.1 of Aphyosemion australe. NCBI lineage: Eukaryota > Metazoa > Chordata > Actinopteri > Cyprinodontiformes > Nothobranchiidae > Aphyosemion > Aphyosemion australe. Next base: position 819,480 of record SSNS01000090.1, read on the forward strand.
CAGACCAAAGTGAAGATTTGCGAATTCTCCGTTGTCAGCATTTGCTTGTGGACATAAATAACCGGGGTTTTACGTTTTGCAACGTTACTGCCTGCGACAAATATTTTCTGACATCACATGTGACCTGTGTTTACACTGACTTGTTTTACTGCTCTATGTAGAAGACCACAGGTGAAGGAAGGTCTGGTATTGCCTGCTAGTTATTCCAAGGAATCTTTTTCGGCAAAGACACAAACGATTTGGGGAACTACTGCCACCTACAGGCAGTAGACATCAATGTCTATGAAAACAAAGTTGTGTGGACTCAAGTTTTTTTTCCTAGATGGGCAGGGGAGGATGTTCAGTTTTACACAAACCTGGCTATGTGTGTACATGGCCTAAATATATCGTAAGAAATTAGGTTTACTGTTACAGCTAACAGTTTGTTAGCATGCTCCCAACTGTTTTTTATGGCCATACAGCAAGATTGCTTTTCAAATCCACCAGAACGTCAATGTTTTTCAACATACTTGTAGTAGTTTTGCCCATCAGATGCTAAATTTAAAGGCATCAAAATATGACAGCCTGATATTTTCTTTATGTATTAAGGCAACTTAATGTTTCCTTTCTCTTGTGGGCAATTTCAAAGAAAAATTATAAACATGGGAAGAACTGCAATAGCTTTGTGTGATAACCCCAAAATATTTATTTATACTTTACAATGCAAGTCGATTTTGGGGCTCTTTACGTATTATTTTAGTAGGAAAGCGAATAAAGTTGGTTCTTAGAGTCATAAAGCTTGCAGAACGTTGCTCTAGATCATGTAACATTGCTGGTGTCACCTTTTATCACACATGGTGCAATAAACTAAAACCTAAAGAAACAAGTGCATCTCTTAAGATACAATACAATACTTGGATTGTGTTGGACTCATTAGATCACAAAGTGTTTTCACCTCAATTCATCCTAAATTAGGATTTCCTGCAACATTGTGATTGATTGTGTTTATGTGTGATTTGTTTATAATAAGCTGGCCCAGTTTGTTCCATGTCTCTTACTTGCTGCTGAATGACAATGAGAGAAAAAATAGTAATGTGAATTTGAAAGAGTCTGCAGAAAATGTACTTTTTTCCTAGTTGCAATAACCAACAAGGTTCATCTTTCTGATGTCATGAATTTTTTCAATCCTTTTGGTCATGTCTCTTTGTCAGACGTTTCTAAGAATTTGCCAAATCTCTTGATCATGAAGCAAGTTTCACACGATGACATCTTTACATAGAAACTACAGAAATCTGGAGGATATTTTGCTTTTTTACTACAGATACCGTAGGTGGGTAATTTAATTTAGGGGTAAGAAACGTATGCAACACTTCATCCTACTCCTTTTCAAATAAAATCTTTTACTATTGTGCATCATTTTGCAATCATCTGAATGACCAAAGTTGTTTTTTTATGGCTGTTTAATGCTTGTTGTTTGGCCTGCTTTGTTTTAATTCAAGCTCTTATTTTTGTTTTAAAGACATAAATTCTCTTAAAATACACATTTATGATTTAGTCTTACAGCCAGTTAGGGTCATGTTTCTTGTCTTTCTGATTAATGCAGTTAAATGCTGCTTCAATTAAATTCAAAGCTAATATTTTAAGTCAGTTTCTGGATTTAGCACAAATTAAATAGTTTGCAATTTAGTAATGCAAAAAAAATATTGTTTGCAAAAAAAATTGCTGTCTGCTTGTACACCCCTTTTGCAAGACATTTCAGCCTTTGAGGCTGCAAACTAGTTTTTGCTTTGCTGATTTGGCAGAAAAAGTCTTCGAAGGAGAAGAAGGGATTATGCAAGCAAATCCCATTCTTAACTCTTCAGGTTAGCTGGCAGGCTGACAGTTGTGTGCAGAGGAACTCAAAATACCTGCAAAGATTTGGACTTGGCAAAGGGAGAGGTGCATGCATCCAGCAACTGCTGCTCATTGATGCCAACCTCCTGCATGTAGGTCTCCAACAGCTTCTCCGCCTGCAACAGTAAAGCAGCTTTCAGCAGCCCAGTCTGACTAATAAGCAGTTTTAAAATGTTGAGGCCTTGATTTTAAAAAATGGATAAGTTAGAAAAAGTGTGCAACTTACTCACCAGTTTCTTATACTGCTCGTGGATTTCTGTATATGATAACTTATTTTCATCCTCATCATCAAAAACTGAAACATTAAAAAAGGATTTTTATAATACAGTCTATTTTTGGCCTACATGAGAGAAATAGCATATATAAAAATAGAAATATATAAATGTAAATAAATGTTTCGGAATGTTTTAAGTGAATACAACATTCTGCAACCGACGTCTACCTTTACAAACCTTCATTGTTTGCACCACATGTTGATCAAGTAGGAATAAAAGTCAAGTATAAAAAAATAAGTCACAAATACAGCGAACAACTGAAACGAGGCCGTGTAGAAACGACAGCGTTAACAGTTAGCGTTAGCTTAGCCGCCCTGTTCATTCAGCAGCTGTGATGAAGCAGAGGCTAGTCTCACCTGTGCATTTGTTTTCCATGAAGTCCGTGACAGGAGTGACCCATTCGGGACTTCCCAGGTAGCCCACGATGCTCTCTACTATCCACTCGCTGTCGTCTTCAGCCATGTTGGCCGAGTCCGACTAACGCAGGCTAACAACAACAGAACTAGCCACACAACGGCGGAGACGTCCCTCAGGTCCAGCTCCGCAACGGCACGGTTAAACGGGGGGAAACGAGAGGTGGGCCGTCCCTCTTAAACATGTCCTCATGTGTCCACCGCGGGTGCTTCTTTGTCTGCTGTGAGACCTGAATTCTCTTCGAGGGGAAACGCGAAGTCATGAATTTGAGAGTCGAGCAGTGACGCCAAATCGGTTGCTGTGGGAACCATTACGTAAGATCCAGGTTAGTCCCACAGGGGTCACAGGTCACGTGGGCGTGGCTTAGTCCAAATCTGGGGAATAAAAATTGTATCTGATACACAATAATAAACAAGACTTGTCAAGGAGATAAAGCAAAATAAAGATGAATAATAATAATAATAATATAATTGTTATTATGATGATTATGATGATGATGATGGTGATGATGATGATGATGATAATAATACGAGTACACAATTAAATTTTACACGTCTTATTTTCTAACTTTAAATATTTTATTGGATGTATAGTTATATGATTTATTTATAATTTTAAACACAATTTTACCACAGCCTATCTATTCTGTTCATGGAGAGCTTTTATATTTATGCTATTTTAAATTTGTTGATGGTCCTTTGTTTTCTGCTGAACTGAAGCTGCTAGATTGATTTACATTATTTTATTTACTCACCTATTTATTTGGAAAAGGGACCTCTATCCTAGCATATTTTTGGTGTTTCTTTGCTCCAACACACTTGATTTGAATCAATGATGAATAATAGGCTTCTGCAGAACTTAAGGGCTTACCGAATAGGTAATAAAACCAGAATGAACCAGGTGTGATGGAACAGGAAACAGCTAGACAAGCTGGATAGTTGCCCTCAAAGACCAAGATTAGACATCTCAATGGTGGCACATTTGGTAGCATGTTGCGTTGCAAGTTGCAGGTTCCAATTCCAGCTGTGGCCTTTCTGTGTGGAGTTTGCATGCTCTCTCCATTCATGTATGGGGTTTCTACGGGTGCTCCGGTTTCCTCCCACAGACCAAAAACATGCCTGTCAGGTTAAATGAAGACTCTAATTGTTCCTAGGTGTGAGTGTGTGACAGGTTGCTTGTCATTGTGTGTCCATGTGATGGACTGAAGACCTGTCCAGGGTGTCCCCCACCTCTCACCCAGTGACTGATGATAGTTAGGAACCAGCTACCCTGCAACAATAAAGATGGATACTGAATAATGCATGGATGCATGTTCTAGAACTTTGTAAAATTATTTAATTGAGGTAATTTGAAATATTAAAGCTTTTAAGTAAAGCTGATTAAAACCTCTTTCCTAATTTTGGCCAGATTCTGCCAATAAAAAAATAAAAACACACAGCAGGTTTCATTAATGGGTTCAACTAAAGATCTTTGAGTAATGAATGAGGTTTATTTCTGAAAACGTGTTATGTTTTAGAACAAATTCAGTCACATATGCAAAAACAGACATGAAAATGTTGATACTTATTTTTTTTATTAAGAGTAAAAATCAAATAATCAGAGTATCAGTAGTGTGCATTAACAAGATATTCAATAAATATACATTCCTTCTGTATCTTTAAAGGTATACAAGATTTCTCCATTAGCATAATTTGCAGAAAGGCTCATAGTTCTTAAAGGCAGGGCATGCAAGCAGCAGTCATGCCGAAACAACAGAATAAAGGTCTGCAAGCAACAACTCTGAAATTACTAATCAGTGCTTAATTCTACTTAAATGTGCAGTTCCATAAATAATGCTCTTTTTTTCTTCTTTGATAAAAAAAACTTTCAGAGATTTCACTGAAAAATTGCTCAGATCTCTTCAGCCATACTGAATAATAAAGGACAATGCACAACAGGCGACACAGAAACATGCCTTTCCTTGTCTTTGTTTGGCTTTTCAATACATTTGAACCCTTGACACACGGAGGTTGCCTGTTTTCAGAGCAAAAACAATCTCCAGTGTCATGCATAAGGCGTAGACCCTGCAAGTGGGAAACAGTCACTGCTTTTTACGATCAAGTCAGTTTAAAAACATGTGCAGAATAAATATTTTACACTAATAGAAATAATATATTAGCAGCATTTCTTTACATATGTGACAATCACTTGACGTTTGCAGCAATCTAGACTAAGATGTAAGATTGACCATTGTGGTGATGTACACAAGAAGGAAGGAAAAACAACTGAACTTATTGATGTTTTTAGGTATCATTTTCTTGCTTATGTAAAAAAATATATCTTGAAATTAAAGATGTGACATGTGTACTTGATAAAAGCATACTGCATCACATTAAGAAAAATTCTGTTTCCTATAACGTCCACTAGATGGCAGAAGTTATCTATGATGGGAAGCCAATTAGGTGTTTTCTTTATGGTTTTGCAAAATTGTTTTTTCACAAACAAAAATATCTATATATAGATATTTTTTTAGATATAGATCTGTATCTATATATATGTAGATACATATCTATATATAGATATTTTTTTAGATATAGATCTATATCTATACATCTATATCTGGCAATTAGAGCTTCTGAGGATTAACTGGTTATTTAACCGGTACATAAAACGCCAGGGATAAAAATGCCAAACAATTTCCTAAAGCTAATGTGGGACTTTTTTAAATCAGATTTTATGACCATTTTTGTATTTCTCACTTAAACATTTTCAGACACAGCTGTGCTACTTTAATATTAAAGACTAGGCCCATAGAAATCAAAGTAAACATGCATTATGAGTTAATAATGTCCCTCAATGCAGCCGTTCTGTTTAAAGGCTTAGAAAGAACAAAAATGCTTAGACATAAACCACACAGGCGTCGTCAGTTAAAGGTATGTAAACACAGGCTACGTGCAAACATTCAAAATGCAAAGAAAGTGTGCTACAAGCTTTCATTCAAGTGTTAAATAGCTTATCTCCACAGACAATCTACAGTATATGTTTAGTTCTGACTACAGTAAAGGGATTCAGGCATGACGTTACAGGCAGCACGTCCTCGAGGTTAAACTGCAGCCTTCAGTTTTCAGCTTTGTTAAAAATTCATTGTATTGATTTGGTTGACAGCAGAAACCCCTCTGACCCATTTTTACAACTCCAAGTAACTCGATAGAAAATACTAAACGGGATTTATGTATAAAGACAATTATTGTCATTTATTAGGAGCCTTTCAGATCTTCCTCCAAGGAAAACGGGTTCTACTGCCCTTTCATGTGATATTAGGTCCAAAAAAAAACATGTGGCAATGTACGTTATTTCATTTAAACACACTTTCTGTAAAAATATAAAATAAGAACCTTTGATGATCATTACAGAAGGTTTCTGGGACCATGCAACCATTCCTTGTACTTAAAGATATTGGAACATGATGGTTATTGATTTGAGATGCTTTTAGAGCTCAACTTTGGGTCAGAATTCAGGACAGATTTAATGAATTGTTTTTAGAAGAACACTGAAGGCAACAGTGGGCTTTAATACATTAGCAGCTTGAGTCATGTCTGTCTTCTTTAGTTTGGTTCAGATGTGAAATTACACCTTGTAGTGTTTTTAGTTTGGAGTTTTGCATTTCTTTTGAATAAAAATGCTACAGGAGATTATTTACATAAGGATGCACTATCAGTAGCAGTAAGATCCACTAAAACCAAACACTGTTTAGTTCCCATGCAGCTCGTGTGGCTGCACATGCTGCACCTCTTCCTGTCTCTGCATAAGCATCCAGGTGCTGTTCCCCCTTTTAAAGGGTGATAAGTTATGACTGCCACAAACACCTTAAGTGACAATATTCAGGCAGTCAGTGCAAATTTATGTGTGTTATTTCACAGAGACCTCAAGTAAAATGAAATGAATAGCAAGAATCTGAGTTAGCATAAATCTTTAAATTAGTGTTTTATTTGAACCAGAACGTCTCTGTTTTCCTTTCAAAGTGCCAGACCGGAGAGGGAGAATTCCTTCCCTCTCAAGTTCTTCCTTGTTTGATTCCTAAATCCTCAAAGTTTTTACTTTACAAAAAGACGACAGTATTGAAATGCTACAAGTGGTAGAATCCCACTGACAGTTTTCCAAATCCAGTTCCCTGAAAGTCACAGAGAGCCATTGGAAGTCTCTCTGAAGCCGCTGCTTTCAGCCGACTGGCTGGTTGGATCTGCTGGAATGTCGTGGTTCTGCACCCGTCTGTCGTCAAGGTGATTTACTCTGATTTCAGCCCTCTCTTGGTGACTGTCCATAATTGGGACATGTTCACCAGCAACACTTTGGTGACTAATCTTTCGTAGCCTGTCGTCACGGCGAGCTGCTTTGTCTTGTGTTGGTCCACCAGCATTGTGATGGTTTCTCAGTGGTGCAGGCCCGTTGTCGTACTGACCTGTTCTCATTGGCACTGGTCCAGTGTGGCTGGCTTTGTAATTGGTGACTTGATGCTCGTTACAAACTGACATTTTGTCAGTCTGAAGTGTGCGGGTGTAACGTGAAAACCAGTCACGCTCGAAAACAGCCTGTAACTGCTCCACGACAGAGAAGTTCCTTTCTGCTGTTGTTTCTGGATGGCTGATCACAAGGCCTGCTCCTGCGTTATAGATAAACTCATTCCCCACCCAGTCAAGGTTACCTGTCAGGAAACAGACCACAGCGACGATGGTAAACACATTTCTACAAGCAGCAGACTGGATTGATAGCTATAAACATTTATCTGCATAGGAACAATTCTTTTTTTATAATAGGACTGTCAGGATCTGTCCCATGTGTCTGTTTGTTTGTTTGTTTTTTCCTTCAGCTTCCCTGATGCACACCTGATCCAATTATTACTCAGCTCAACTGTCCCTAGTCTCAAACCGTCGCATCATAGAAACCAGAAAAATTAGAATATGGTGAAAAAGTTTATTTATTTCAGTAATTCAACTTAGACAGACCAGTTAAAGGTGTTGAACACTCATTTAATCAATGCGTTTCCAGTGGTCTTTAGTAGGAATGAATGCCTTGTGAGTTGTACTCTGGGGAAGAAATACACAGCTGCACCATTTTCAGGAACTAGAAGCGAGCCACATCACAGCTGAGCTTCAGACGGCAGGATTTGGAGTCTTATTTCCTGATATTTGGACATCTTGCCTCGGATTGGATAACAGCAAAGCGACTCTACCACTGACTTGCAACGTTGATGTTTTATCTCCACAAATAACACAAGCCTGGAGGAGTTCTGCTGTGTTGTGGAGTTGCTAATGCTAACGGTTAGCTTCTACTAGTCGAGACGTTCTCTGCTGTTTCCTGGACGCTAAACCAACAACAGCCTTCCCCGTTGTGAGTCAAGATGGGTGAGTCCATGAATGTTAAGTGACAGTGTGACGTAGATCTGTCAGATGTTCAAATCCTAGAGTTTCACCGTATATTTTCCATCATAAGCTAATGCAGGAGATAGGTGTAGGAGACTATTTTCTTGTTCAGCCTGCATGAAAAACTCAGAGTGACCCATTATAATCAGAAATAATAATAAAAAATGGTTTTTCAGTGTTCCACACCTCTAAAGCCTCAGGAACCCTTTGCAGGTGTTTGGGTTCATTAGCTGATTAGAGTGTGACACTTTCAGTCTAGAATATTGAACCTTTTCACAATATTGTAATTGTCTGAGATTCTGAATTTGGGGTTTTCATCAGCTGTAAGCCATAATCATCACAATTATAACAAATAAAGGCTCGAAATATCTGGTTTTGCATGTAATGAGTCGATCTCATATATTAGCTTCACCTTTTAAGTTGAATTACTAAAATAAATGAACTTTTGCACCATATTCTTTTCGAGTTTCCCTGTAAGCTCCCAGTTTTCATTTCCTTGTCTCCTCATTGCGTCTCCCTGTGGTTCCTGTTTCCTAGTGTTCTATAAGTTCTGTTCTGCAATTGTTTACTTTAAAGAGGACCTAGAATGTAAACCAACATTTTCCTTGTTGTTGTTGTTGAATAAGACAGCTTGGGTGGTCAACAGCAGCATGCCAAAAAGTCAAAGCCATGTTTGACCTACTTTTTATGTAAATTAGAAAGTTGAAAAAGGTGAGAGAAAACCTCCTGTTCTGAGAAAGCCTTCCTTAACACGTCATAAGGGGGAGCCACGCCTCCTCAAACCTGCATGTGTCTGAGGCCTTCTGGGGAAACCAACCAATCAGCATGTCCTGGCCGAGTGGGAGGGGTCAACAGCTCATTTCACTGAAGGCCTGAGTAAGGGGGTTTAGAATGGCCTGTATCAGGGCTCCTGGGACAGATGAAAGCCAAAAAAAATTTCTTATGCTTTTTTGGAGGCTCAAAGCTCTATTTTAGATTGTTGATTAATTGCATTCTAGGACACCTTTAAAACTCTCATTCACTCATTTTTAATACATTTGCTGTGGTTTCTAGTATAAACAAATGCCTTTTAATATTTCTCTGTGGAAAGAAAGCTCCCATGTTCCTGTTTGACAATAATAAACCACAGTCAGATGAGCTTACCTAAATAAATGGCTCTGTCTGTAACCATAAACCTGTTGTGGTTCATTACGTTGAGGCTGCCATGTTTCTGCGTAGGACTGAAGAACTTCTACGGACACAAAGACACACAGTGGTGCTGTGAGCGCTGATAAAGGGAATCCATAGAGCTGAAAGCAGTACAGAATAGCTTTGTACTTACGGCTTCCAGCGAGCAGTTGCCCTGCTCCATGCACAGGCTCTTCAGGGACCAGATAAAGTTGAAAGTAAGAGGATGAGTTTTTTCCCAGCAACTTATCAGCAAACGGACGCGCACCTTCCTCAAGATCAGAGCTTCTCTTATGAGACTGTCGATGCGAGACCAGTACCTTGGCACAGACAAAGGTGGGCGCGCAGCCAGATGGACAGAGAGGCATACTCAGAGTTTAATCACTTGAATCAAAGCAATATATCCGAGCTTTTAATGGTAAATGCATGCCAAAACAGTGTACAGTGTCAGCGTGGCTCTAACCTCAGCGTGCTGCTGCTCAAGAGAGGCAGGTAATCAATAATGGAGATGTATATGAAATGGCGGGCCTGCTGGATGACCCTGGAAATGGCTTCAAGATCACTGCTGCGATCTTTGGGGATGAAAGCATCTGGCGAGCTCTGTCAACAGAGAATGGCAAATGGAGTTAGGAAGTGTTGATCCTATAGGGCAACGCATACACATCTGCTGATGGTGTAGTGCTTTCTAAAGACACACACACACACGAGATCAGAGTGCTGCATCAGTAGTTTATTACCACAGAGCAGAAACCTTAAAAACATGGAGACTTACCACTGGGATTGGTAACAATCTTACAAATCCAACTCTAATCGTCATTCATCTAAAAGATAAGTAGGATTTAATTGTTCTTACATAGTTCAATTTTACCTTCGGTTTCTAGAAAAGCTTTGTAGTTTATAACCTTCTGCTGACAGGCACTGAGTGATTAACAGAGTGTGTGCTCGAGTGTGTGTTTTGTATTCAAATCAATCATGTAGAAAGAAACAACACAGCCAAATTCTCTGTTTTTTGCTTTGAATTGGTAAATGTCACCATCACTCATCTCTGGGAACAAAACGACACTAGCGTTCTGCAGACACTATTAAAGATTCTGCTGTTTCTGACAGATTCTAAATGTCAGCGTGCGGTATAGTTAGTTACCAATGCTTTTAGTTTGTTATAAAACCTGTTGCTGATAACAAGCCTATTTCAAAGCTGAACATTTTACTTAGTCAGCTATATATATAAGTCTATTCATGACCAATAGGCAGAATACGGTTGTCTATCAAAGAGCGACGAACAACGTGACATATTCATAGCAACGGAAATCAATCAACGGGCAGTCCGCCATATACCATTGAAGTAGAGGAAGAACTACCTCTATCTGCTCATGTCACAAAGAAATACCCAAGTCTAAATTGTCCAACGTTGATGTCACTGCTTTTTCCAGGCTCAGATCTGTTCCTTTAATTTTACTTCAACATCCATATTCTAAGCAGTGCTGTTCACATTGTGTGGAATGAAGTTTGATGATCGGAAAGAGAACTTTACGTCATGAATACAACATGAGTTTCCTTTTCTCCAGAAACTCCTGAGTTACATCACATTACATGGTCACCATCATAATCATGGTATTTAATTAAAGCCTGATTCACACTGTTATTCAGCCATCCCAAAGAACTGCTTCATGTCACACTGCAATCTTGAGAGATAATGCACACTACATGGTGCAAGATTTCAGTGAGTCAAACTACGTACGTTGCGCTATAGAATAGAAAACTCCTTTATTGTCCATCAGTGGGGAATTCTTTGGTGGAACATCAGCAAAGAGAATTCACAACAATAAGAATAAAAGCTGTACAGTAAATGTAAATAATATTTAAAAGATTCAATCAATTTGAACACATTTTGTAAAATACTGTAACATGCAAACGTATGAGCATACGTCACCAAAAACCATACGTCAATAAAAGCCAATAACAATGAAAAAGAAAAAAGGGCTAGTGTTAAAGGGGCAGTAGAATGTAAAGCCACATTTACATTGTTGTGGAATAAAGGCAGCTCGTGTGTTCAAATGTAGCATACGAAAAAGTGAGAGCTGTGACTCACCTGCTTTGTATGTAAATTAGTAATGTTGGAAAGGCAAAGGGGAGATGGTTGGTTCTAGAAAAGCTTCAGATAACACGTAAAAAGCAAGTCACTCCTATCTGCTTGTTCCAACCCACTTCAACATCAGCAATATTTAAAATCTGGTCGCAGTAACGCTAACTGCAGAACAACGGTAGGCCGCACTACTGGTAATGCTAGCCTGAGCTGCTAACCAGGGTTTGACTTATGGGGGAGCTAAGAGGAGCCGGGGTCCCCTTAAAAGGTGACAGGCTCCCCAAGAGCTGTCAACCAACACACCAAGGGGGAGCTCTAAATGCACCCCACCCTTCATTTAAAGTCACAGAATCCCCCTCACACACACCCACCCACCCCTTACGGAGATTGAACGGACATAATGGCGAGCCAGCCAGGAGGTAATTAAACACTTTATTAATAATTGAAGATTTGCATGTTACCCCCCCAAGTCTTAAGATCTTACAGAGGATGGTAGCTATAGCTCCCCCAGAAGCATGTGTGTAATTCGATCCCTGCTGCTAACACTAGACCGCACTACAGCTAAAGCTATTCTGAGCTGCAAACACTCTTGTTGGACCAGAGGTAAATAACAGAATAATGTTGGAGCACAGCTTACCTTCTAGCATCTACTGGGAAATCCAAACTATGAATGAAAGCCAGATAAATCCATAGCTTGTGATCCCTATCACTTCATCTGCCACTCTTGCATTGTACTCACATCACTCCCTGTGTGTATTTTCATTGGTCAATTGCAGACTGGAATCGTAGATTTTCTAACACTACTTAAAGACTGTCAGGGGCTGAATTTGGTCAAGAAAGTGCTCAATAAGATGTCGGTGGGCTGGTCACACTGGACAGCCACAGACCTACAAATCACGCTCATGTTCACCCTTTTTGGCCATGCTTATGTTCACGTCGAGTGTGAGCCAGGCTTTATGCTATAACAGAAAGAAAAGGCTATTGTTCTTGAGTTCTGATGTTTAAATGGAAATGAAATTGTTTCTGTACAACCCTAAAGATGACCTTTCAGACATAATTAGTACATTCATTTCATACATTTAAATTCTAGGAAAAATTTACCAGGTCAACATGTTGCGAATGCTGCAGATGTGACTTACAGAGATGTAGGATTCAGCCTCTGTGTTGTTGAACATGAGATTCACTGGTTTGTCTTTGTTAAAGTATGGAAACAGGCGCTTGGACCAGAAGGTAGGGATGAATTCTTTATGCTGGAGTCCCCAGTAGAGGCTGAACACTCTGTGGAGGTCCAGAGCCACACAGGTGCAGTTGTACACCAGCACACCAAGCTCTTTTCTCTGCAAACAAACACAAAACATTTAGAAGGCCAGATGTTAAACTGCTCACTTTACATAATAGGGACAAACATCAGACATATTTTGGGTATTATTCTCCACAGTGTTGTAATGTATATTCGGTCTACATTACTGTGGATAGAGATCTCCAGTCCATGCTGGCGCTGCCGATGTAGAAATGTTTGCGGTCCACCACCCAGAAGGACGAGTGGATGTTGCCGTTGGTCAGTGCTGTCATGTTCACTTTGTGAACCTCGGCATCTACAAATTGGGAATGAGAGAAAACAAAAACAGACATGAAACCCAAACTACATCAAACAGCAGGAGACACAAATAAAAACAAAACAGATCCAGTCCAGAATGATCGACGTCTAACAGACTAAACAGACAAAAGTAAGCTGCAGCATGTTTCGGTACAAGCAGGTATAAAACAGAGGAGGAGCGCTGACAGTGATTTGTGAGCGCCTCCAGCTCAGTCGATTCCACTTCTCCACTCGAGATCCTCAGCTGGATTCCTTTTGCTTTCAGTTGCTGCAGCCTGGACAGCAGGTCCCTTCCCTGAGACACACACACCAAACCAGAACTGTCACATTAAATTCATGAATTCTGAAAAGACAGAGTTCAGATTTTATCCTTAAATCTACTTTAATGCTGCATCACCATCAGGAATCTGTGTGCTCTTTCTTATCTCCAAGTTTGAATCTAAAATGAAATTTAAAATATATCCTCTAGATAGCTTGAGGCTGAAAAGCCATTAACTCCTCTCTGGTCTGAGGCTCTTGGCTCGGGCTTTCATTAAGCCTGTTAGAAACACAGCTGTGTTAGTGTGTGCCTGTGCACAAAACAAGGCAACCTGGATAAACCCTCCAGGCAGCAGTCAATAGCGCACCCAGCTTCAGTCCAAAATGATGCCCTGCTGCAGGCATCCTGAACACACTACATTACATTATAACTAGTGCTGTCATGAGATTAAAATTTTGTTGAGATTAATTAATTATGACCTGTAATTAATTAATCTCAATTAATCTCATAATTTGACACCCCTAATTCTAACGCCCAGTGGAAATACACTGCCTTTGCCATTTTCAGCAGAGTATACTGTGCTAGGAGTTTGTTTCTTCAAAACTAAGAGTCACAACACTCAGATTTTTTTATTTGTTCTGGTTTTACCTGTCTGGCAGCATGCTGAAAGCTGAATTCAGAGGAATTGAGGAGCCACACTGGAGTAACGATCTCTACGACCCGCTCAGCTCTGTCCAGTAAGTTGTTCAGCCCTACTGAGAGAGGTAGGTGGGATGTGCTGTTGTCCGAGAAGGAGATGCTGTCTGGGATGTTCTCCACAAGCACCACACTGTCAGAGATAATAACAACAAATCTGTCTTTAGAAAGATGCTAATAAAGCCAGCTTCAGCAGCGCTTTGGTTTGCTTCATTTCCCGGTTCATCCTAACCTCCAGTAGGCCAGGTAATTGCTCCGCACCTGTGGTTCTTTAATTGCAAATAACTGTCGAGTAGGATCACTTTCAATTACACACACGCTGTGGCAAATGCAGAAAAACTGAACACAAGTGATTATTTGTTCACTTTAGTGACCGGGTTATTATTAGATCAGATGTTTTTTTTCTGTAACTGCATGGCAAATTGACTTACTGCACTCATCTTTTTTCTGTGGATCATTAGCTTAATGAGAGAAATCAAATTTTCTAGATCCACACATGCCCTCTGATTCCATCAAGCTTTATTAAATTTTGTAAAGGTTGCCTCTAGCAGAAGCTGGGAATGAGAAACATAAGAAGGCTGATGAGTCTAGGGCACATTTAAATACCAAGGAAAAGCATTTCTGTTATTTTGTTTATTTATTTGCTTTTTATCACAAACACTACTCTAGTACACATAGAGAAACTGTGAATTCAGTAATGTCTCCCAGTGGAGATGATCCTGTGTTTTGGTTTCTGTGGATTTTTGCTCAATGTTAAAAGTTCAAAAAAATAATTAGTGAGAATGAAAGATAAAGATTTGCTTGAAGAGCTCATCAGCAGTTGCCCTTGTTGAACTACAGAAGAGCAGGTCCTCACACAGTGACCCTGAGATGCCAAAATGGACATAAGCAATAAACAGTCTTTATTGCTGTCAGTGGCCTCGTCAAACTGTAAGGAAAACCGTTTGTTAGGTGTTCTGTGAGTTGTTCTTGGAGGTCATCTGAAATGTCAAATATACATCTCCTGATGGTGAGACAGTCTTCAGTGTCTCAGCACTTTTCTCACCCAGCATGATTGTGGCCATGTCCAATGGGATGCTGCAGGGAGTATTAGCTCCATGTCACGGTTCCAGCTTCCCAGGCTCCACCTCGCACCTAATGTACCCCAGGACTCCACTACCCAGCATGCATCACACCGGACATGCTGCTCACGTGATCACCCCAGCCTATATACGGATGTGCTTCACTTCCGCCCGCCACTCAGTCATCGTTTCACCAGAATCTTGTACAGAGTTTACCAGACCAGCCAGTCTATGTTTCCAGCCTGTAAACCGCGTGTTTGTCCAACCCAGTGCTAGTCACTCCACGTTTGAGTCACACAACACACCACATCCGAACTCCTGCTTTAGTCTGCTCAGTCCCGACCTAGATCTTACACTCCTCTGCTTTTGTGTGAGGTTTTCTTGCACTTTGCAATGTGGTGGGCAACTTCGTATGAGGCTAGCAGGGCTTTTTTTGTTGACTGAAGCTGCGCTCTTAAAATGACCAGACTGTTGCTGAAACTCTTCAACTTTTCTTTTAAAAAGGTTCAGGGGCTTTTTATGGGGTGGAAGGTCTCCAGGTGCTGTTTTAACTTGTTAGGTATACTGTCTGCTGCCAAGGTTTTTAGGCAGAAAACACAAACGGGTCTTTCCTCATTTCCGACCCTGTTCACGATAAATCCAAGCGCTATGTAGGCTTCATCATATTTTCTGGTCTTTTTTGCCGGCTACTGTCACATTCTCTACCTGCCTAGCGTCTCCGCCATATTTCTTTTGACTGTCATAAACTTCTCCATCTCTGCTCCTCTATCAGCACTCTCATTCTGCACACCCGTGTGTGTGTGTGTGTGTGTGTGTGTGTGTGGTCGGTCTACTTCTGCTGGGTTAAATGGGCAGCCTGTTGATTTATTTGAGCCTAGCTGCCACCTAGTGACTGGGGGTGGTTTAGTGTTCCAGCATGAAAAAATATGCTAAAAATGATGGATTCTCCTTAACACCCCCCACTCCCGCTCTTTAAAGGACAAGTAAATTATTTGACTTACGATAAAGCTCTATGAATTTTGCTCCACAGAGGGGAACTCCTGTGGTTCAAAACCCCAGCTGGAGCTTTTCTGAACTTGAATGTGTCCCAGTCCATCATTTTGTGTTTTACACATAACTATATGAACACACAGCCACACTTACACTGCACAAAACACTGACAACATGTATTAAATTGCAGTTTCAGTTGACACTTTGCATATCAATTTCCATGTTTGCTGAGGTTCATTGAAGCCCACAAAAGAACTGGAGCAGCAAAGCATGTGTACCTTTTAAAGCAATTATTATTCCGTTATTTCCAAATGTGTACACCCCCACGGTGATTTTTATATGCAACCATCAGCAATTTTAGAGTAATATAATCTAAATGCGGTCGTGATGATAAAATGAAATCCCATACAGAAGCGATAAAACTCTGCGATGCATTAGCTGCAAGCCAGATGAATTTATACACGTGAAACGTTCCGTTCATTTTGACACACGATATTCGTCTTTATGACAAACATCAGCACAAATTTAACGAGGAAAATGCTCATGGATAGTTGTTTTTACTCTTTGAAGGTCTGAACGCATCATTGTAAAAATCTACTGACTTGGTCCCATATTTCACCAGCATCCATGAACACGATGAGGGCATTAGCGCTGAAGTCAACGAGCTGGATTACCGACACAAAGCCCTTTTCTGCAGCCACTCAGAACCAGGCCATTACCAAGCTCCAACACCATGTTGTATCTGCATCTGGCCTACACACCGACGTCTCCCAAGTGGATCTCAAGAGAGAAATATAAACGGAGGAGCAGCTGTTTCTGTGTGGGTGAACAGCTTTAATGTAGTTGATTAAACATCTGGATAATATGTTTTCTGCGATACAACCACCCCTGAGAGTTAGTTTTTCCCCCAGTCACGTGTGCAGGGATTCATTAGACTAAGGAATAATATATACATTATGAAATAAAGGGGTTAGAACAGTATTCTTATGGTGTTTAAATCCAATCTGCTCAACAATGTAAAGAAAACCCCATTAAAGCTATTGATGCATCCTTTGTTACCATGGTGACTGGATGATTAATTGAGGTAATTACAGAATCATTTCTTAGATATTATGTCACAATACTGAAGCTTAAAGGAACACAAAGCAAAGACAATTATGTTAGGTTGTTGTCACTCATTTATTACACAGTGGAATTAGATTTGAGACGTTGGCCTTATTCCCAAGTCTTGGTATCATGCAGAAATAAACTTATTTAGCTCTACCCCTTACATGTAGTTTATCTCTTACTAACTAAAAATAGTTTTTCACTTTACAAAAGCAAAAACATTCCAAAACTTTTAAAAGATGAAACAGAAAAAAAACAGCACCTAAATCAACTAAATAACAGATTTAATGACCCCTAACCCCCCAACCCTAATCCTAACTAGAGAGAAAATTTTGTCTTTGGTTCACAACTATTGAAATTTTTTTAAATAAAAAAATAAAATAAAAAAAAAAACGCACCAGCAAAGCACCATAATTTCTTTCAACTGAACAGATGATGTAATATAATATATCCCCTACTACAAAAATATTGTTTATTCACATTTGTAGGCAGAACATGATTCCATTTATAATAACAAACGACCAGTTTCACATGTATGCGATCAAATGAATATGTTCATGAGTTGCATCAATAATTTTTGTGAATTTAACAAAGCTGATTTTTACTGAGCAGCTGCTGCAAACTTTAAGACAAACCTTTTTTTACTGCATGCAGAAAAAAATACGTAACGTCCTTAAAGAGAGCACGTCCTTGTCTGCTGGTTGTTGTAAACGTCTGAGGACTTCTATGGTTGTGGGGACATGTAGCAGCAGCAGCAGGAGACAACCTTTGAGAGTTAGGGTATATCTAACTTTTGTCTCTGATACATTTAAGTATAACAGCACAGACATCATCTGTAAGGTTGAGTGAACATTTTACCAGATGAAATCAAAGCTTCATTATACACTAAAAACAGTTGGGTTATTCTGCCTACCAAACAGCTGGGTTGTGAAATGTTTAGCCCATATTGGGCAATTTTCTAGGGATTTTGGTTATTTTGGGTTATCTTTGTGCAACTCATGCTCTGGGTCAAAATCCATACATGCATTGACCCTGCACTTGGGTTGTTCATACTTCCGACGTCATCACGTTGGCTCTCACGTTCTACGCCACAAATCTACTCACTCTCCAGGTAACCAAGGCACAAATCTTCACACGTGCAATGCACCGCAAGAACCTGACTGATCATCCTTGTGACAAGGAAAATCGATAATACAAGGATTGAAATGACTATAATTGTATTGTCCGTGTTGCATTAGCGAGTAAAGTATACCCTTATACCAGAGCTGCCAGCTAAACCAGCTACTTAGCTGGTTAGCGAACACGAGAAGCTTATAACGTGACTATTTGCAGTTTTCAATTTTTGCAAGGACTGTGTCAGGCCCTGCTTCTCAGCCCTGCCATGTTGTCTCGTTATTGATTGTTGTGCCTGTTTTGTTTTTTCTCTGTTGAGTTTTCCTGCCTGTTTCTGCTCAAGTCCTGACTTGTTGATTAAAGAGCGGGTAACATCAGTCCCACAGGCTTACTCCACCCACATTTCAATTTTGAAAAATGCGCCAGGAGAGGGCGTAGCCTGGAGGACTGAGAGGGCGGAGCTGCAGCAGTGACGAAGGCAGCTGGCTAACGAGGCTATGCTAGCTCTATTCATTGAGCAGTCATTTGAAGTGGAGGACTTTTCTCTCCCTTCTTACCCAGAGAAAAGAGAGGAAATGGGACTAAGGCTATTTGGAGGAGAAAAGTGGACCTGAGCTGCATTATTTTGAGCTTGTGAGTTTCCTGAGAGCACTGGAGCCAAGCAGCTGACACCAATCTCTGAATGGTAAAAAAGCAGTTAGCCTTAGCTAAGATTAGCTGAAGGGATAGGCTCCCCTGTCTCAGAGAGCTACTATCCAGCATGTTTTAGAGGTTTACCTGCTTCAACACACCTGATTTTAATCAGCAGCAAATTGATGAGCAGCTGAATCAACTGTGTTGAAGCAGGGAAACAACTAAATGTGCTGTAAAACAGCTCCCTAGGACCAGGGCAGCTAACCCTGAGCTAATGTTATTGTCTGCTGCACAGAAACACCCAAGTTATAAATAAAAATACCCCATGACAAAATCATTCTATGATGTGCACATTTATGTTACACAATCACAAAACATCCCACTAAAAATGAACTCCTAGCTCTGATTTCATTATTTATTTACTGATATCATTTGTTCCCTTGGTCGATGGTAGTTCTCTGGTGTCAGCAGGTGGGTCCCCTCTGTCTTCAGGATCAGGCAGGAGCTTCCAGGAGAATGAGCCTATAGGATTCCTCCCTCCTCTGGACTCCAGTTATTAATGTTTGTTTTATTTATTAAATGAATCTAACTTTATACATTCCCTATTTTAGTTCAAGTCCATAAATATATAAACACACTTGAATTTAAAACGAGCTCTTAACACTGAGGTGCCTATTTTAATTCATCACAAGGCTAGTGAAATGTGCAATAAAGTAATTGAATAAATGTGAAATTTTTATATAAATAAATATCAAAATATAAACAAAACTGGAATTAAAATGAGACATTTTGGCAGCACAAAGAACTTGTTAGACGCATACAGCATTTATTATAATTGTAGGCAGACAGGAGACAGAGCTGGATGGTGGTAGTGAGGAAGATGATTCTCAGTCATGGAAGGATAGCTGAGGACTTTCCAGGAACAGGAGATGTGGTGGTGTGGTATCTTCTAGGAGAGAGAGGTTTCCAGAGATCTGTAGAAAACAAGAATGTAAGTTATTAGTTAATTTATTTTTGATACCAAAGAAAAAAAATATTAAAAAAGGTATTTACCAGGTGAATCAGCTCACGTCAGCACCAAGTGTCACAGGGCCTCCTTCATGTTGTCATGATGTAATTTAGCTCCGTGCTCACAGCAAAACGCGTGTAACAATAACCTATAAAACACATACATAGATAATGTTACAACTATAAGGTTGTAATGAAGATTACATGATGTTTAAAAATAGATCACCTTTGCTACACCTGCAAGGCTGGACCAGTGCATTCTTGTAGCTGCTAAAACCAGTCTGACAGCACATCACATTGTTGTGGGAGGTAGCTTTAGAGATGAGGAGAAGCACTGTTGAGAGCGGAGCGGGATGGAGGTTAGAAGATCTGTTAGGAGATCCGGAGGACCTGAGGTAAAATGGGATTTTAGTGTGAGTTTGGTAAGCTACTCCTTGGTGCTCTCCAGTGGTGACCAGCCAGGTCTGGGGAGATGTGATAAAAAAACAGCACAAAAATAGAGTACAAGAATATTATTTACAATTATTATTTATAATACTTTTTTTTTTTTTTTTACCTAGAATAGCTCACAGAGCTATAGAACAGAGCCCGTCATTCAGATGGAAGCTGGGACCTGGGTCTGTTCAGGGTGGAGAGGCTGCTCTGGGACTTTGTGTAACACAGATTTCCATCATGGTCACTCGCTCGCAAGCACGCACGCACGCACACACACGCACGCACGCACACACACTGCTGCTGCTGGGAGCTCTGAGATGGTGGCTATGTAAAAAAAGCAGCAGATATATTTATAGTCGTTTATTAGAGCAGCAACACACGTGTAACAATAAGCTAAAACAATTACATAATGTTAAAACGAGAAGGTAATGAAATATAGATGATTAAAAAATAACTCACCTCTGCTACACCTGCAAGGCTTCACCTTAGCCTGGACCAGTGCAGACTTGTGGATGACTAAATCAGTCTGACAGCAGATTTCTTGGGTAGATTTAGCCTGAAAAAAATAAATAACAGCTTAGATCACGTAGAAAACAAACTGTCCAATATATGAGCTTCATAGCATGGCTGGTGAGTAATCTGACTGCTCTCAGAGCTAACTCAGTGTCCAGAATCAGACATGAATATGTTCTAATTAGAGGTGGACAGGAGATTAGAACAGGGTCAGGCTCTGGTGCAGCTGGAAGCTTCATGCTGGGATGTTCTCCTACTCCATGTCCCTCCTGCATTTATCTGCTTCAGCACTCAGCATTATTATCAACTGGTGCAAAAACTCAACTTGAAACCGTCTGTAACAAACATTATCCCACACAACACTGGCGCCGAGCCTGATGGCTGTGTGGACTGATATTAGCTAAATGAAATGAACCACGTCTCTTTCTTTGCATTTATAAATAAATATAGTAATTATAGCTGCTAAATTACAGGTAGGGAGTGATCTTTAGAAGCTGATAAAAGTAATTATTTAGCTTACTCACCTCAAATTGGGCCAGAAATATCCGTTATGGGGAGGAAGCAGTCATTGGGCTCCGTCTAATTCCCGGAATGGTGCGGTGGGCTCCGTCTAATTCCCGGAGCGGTGCGCAGTGGGCTCCGTCTAATTTCTGGAACGCTCTTCAAACCCAGCAGAATCCAGTTCAAACTCCATCAAGTTGGTGGAGGCACACGTAAAAAACACTAAACTACTATCTCTAACAGCCAGGCTACTAAAACTAAGTAATTATAATACTAGAAGCTATGCTAGGACTCTGACTCAATGCTAATGCTAAACAATAGCTAAACTACAGCAGAAACACTCACTTGAGGCTAACTCCGAGTCCCAACTGCTACAAGGCGTGGCTGAGACCTTGATGCTTTTATAACCTACAGCCGCAGCGCTGCTACGTGCTAGTGCACGGCTACGTTGCACGGTACAGTCTCAGCCATTGGACAAGACGGATTCAAATTTCTTTTTCAAACCGCTGCTGGATAGTTTTGAGCTGAAGAGGGCGCTCGACTGACGTTTTTAGGCTGAATTTTGAGTTTTTGAAGAAAATGCACAAAAATGCAAAAATTATGACTACACATGTCTAAAACACTATTAGACACTCGTTTATACAGGTTATCAGCAAAAAAAAGTTGATTTTGGTGTTACTTGCTCTTTAAGTAAAGTCTTTAAAAACATCCACGGCTGCCTCCTGGTCCTCACTCACCTGCGTTTGGGTCCGAACCACACCTCATCATGACAATTTGCACATTAATTTTTTGATATGATTATTTGCAGTTTTCATTTTTTGGAATTCGCACAGTTTTTTGTTAAAATAAACTTCAAGGTGGGGCATTGTAAAGTTCAAATTTGATCTAAGTGCATGTCCGAATCCAGTATGTATCTTCTTAAGTTGGAACAGTCTACTACATATGGGTAATCTATTGCAATTAAATTTACCGATTGTACTTTAATGTGTTCTAATTAATTTGGCATATTAGATTCACACTTTCCACTGACCCTGCTCTGTCTTCATCCAGCGTTATTTGTTGTAAGCAGCTTCTTTTTGTTCCAAACTTTGTTTTTTAAATCATTGTTGCAGAATCCCGCCCGTCTACTTTAACCTATAACTCATTTTATCCTTTTAAAACTTGTATTCCAACTTTTCCGGCTGCACCCAGAGCAGCCAGCACACTGGGTCAGTTTAAGAGTGACACCTCTGGACCCCAACAGGGCCTGGCTCAAGGGCACGCCGCTCAGAACGTGTACTGCATGGGCGATAATGTGGTTAAATCCCACTGAGAGGCCAGTTGTCAGCTCACGATGTGAAAATGTATTTTACAGTAAAGCCAAGTCAGTTTTTGGAAGGGGGCCAAGGGTCAAACCGTTAGGCTCACACTTTCTGTAATTACAACACGCTGATATCTCCTCATGGGAAGAGTCTGTGTATTTAGTGAAGGAGAGTTTGGCTGATATTGTTGCCGAGGACGTTGAAAAACGTGGAAAAAGGGCACACATACTACAGAAACAGTAAGGCATAGCACAACTAGAAAACCAACGATAGATGAAACACATTTTGAAGAAGAGGATGAGATAATCCCATAGAGAGAAAGTATTCAGCCTTCCTAATGTCTGAGATATGATGAGGAGTGATTGTGACTGGCTCAAACAGCCAGACAGGCCTTGGTATTAAAATTAGAGAAAGCAGCGAGGGAGGCAGAGGTTGTTTATTCCAGCAGAAGATTCATTGATTTATGCAGTCTGTGCTGTTTATGGCTGCTTCTCTCCTTTGTAACCCATCTGTGCAGCGCTGGGCGCCGTTCAGCCCCAGCAGCCAATAAAGCGGTTGTGTAAACCCCGTGCTGTATTTGTGTGCATACAGGAACCAGTCAGGGGGGAGTTTAGAAAGCTCTCCCTCTGAATGATAATGCATGCTGTCGTTGGTGAGTAAAGTTGCATCATTTTGAATGACACCGAGCAGTCAGAGATGATGTGTTCTCAAATTAAACACACGCACAAATCAAATTGTGATGTATAATACATGTGCATGCCTGTGGTGCCTTGTGCCTATTGAAGCACACCTGAAGAAGCGTGCTTGTGTCTGGTGCAGCTCTTGAAACCTGATATAAGATATAAGAGTGTAGCAGCGAGGACGTTACCAGCTGCTTCCACTCAGCGTGCTTCCCATTCAGTTTTATCAGTGAACAAAAGGTTGTTGTCTCTGCACAACAAAACACTCAAAAAAAGAAACAAAAAAGGTATTTTAAAATGGCTCCCAGTGTTTGATGCAGTTTAATTGGATTTCTATCAATTATTTTTAAGAGTCGTTTCCTCCCCCCCCCCCCTTTCTTCTAGTGATCAGAGTGGACAGAATATCCTCCAGCCTGCTGCAGTTTCTCTGTCCGCTTGTTCTCCTGAGTGGTGAGTCTGCTGTGTGTGCTCGTGTGCACGCATGAGTGTGCACATACTTGTTAATGGCTCGTTTTTTCAAATGAGAAACTCTGAGAGCATGCACGGAGGGGGTTGAGGGGGTGTCGTCAATCACTGCCTCAGTGCAGCTCTCTCAGTCCGCCAAGTGTCGCCTTCTTTCGAAGCGTTTTTCTAACATGAAGTGGGTGAAAAAAGTCTGACTCACCCTTTCAGTAATTCCACTAAAAGATCATTTAAGGCTCAGGAACCCTTTGCAGGTGTTTTGGGTTAATTAGCTGATTAGAGTGTGACACTGAGTCTAGAATATTGAACCTTTTCACAATTTTCTAATTGTCTGAGATTTTGAATGTGGGGTTTTTATTAGTTGTAAGCCATAATCATCACAATTATAACAAATAAAGGCTTGAAATATCTCATTATGCACATAATGAGTCTATCTCATGTATTATTTTCACCCTTTAAGTTGAATTACTGACATAAATGAACTTTTGCACCATATTCTAATTTTTCAGGTGTATTTGGTCTCTTTAAAAAGGGACTTCAAACACAAAACAAATTTGGAAACCAAATTTGGTAAAACTGCAAACAAAAAAATAGTTATAATAAAAAAAAAAGATTGAAAATTTGATTTCAGCTTCTTCACTTTAGTGATATCCAGTAGTACAATCTTTTAGATTTGAACTTATAATACTGGCCACTGCTACATCTGAATGGCATGTAGCATAAATCTGGATCTTGGACGTCACATCCATCTAAGAAACTTCATCTTTATGTCTGAAGCCCAGTTCAGAGTAAATTAAATGATGTTCTTTAATTATTCTACATTATTTAACAGATCAAACATTAATGGTATGAAAATATATTTTTTTTGGTTCTGCAGCAACAAAACCTGCTGTTCCAGAGAAGCTTAAATCAGCCTCCTCCGCTGGGCGGGCAGAACAGATTAAAAGAAAATCTGCATAAAAACAAACAGCTGACACAATTCCAACATCCCAGCGACTGCTGAGTCATTACTTAAGCAGCTCAAAGAGCCTTTTTTGTTAATGAAGTGCAGCAGTGGCTGCAGAGAATAAGAGGTTTGCTGTATTCTCAGAAGAAATTCAGTTAATCACTATTAATTGCAGGATGAACTCAGAATTGCTACAGAAGGACTTTGTATTTGCTTTAATTAAGTAGTCCAAGTACCTTCGTGGGTTTATGCTAAGAGAACGACCATCAGTGCTGCTCCACATGTGTCAAACTCAACAATCCATCATTTGCAAGTTTGTTTCAAGCAAAACGCTTCATGCATTTATTGAATTTCTTTTTATTTATGTAGGTCACTGCAGATTTCATCAATAACGTGCAATAGCGTGCGCATGGAAATCTTACAGCAGACACCTTTGAAACTTGTTACGAGCGTTCTTGAACGGACGAGACCCCATCATCCTTGACTCTGAGCCAATAACAGCTGATGAATCTATTCCATCATCTTTATTTCCCTCCATCTGCTTCACCCTCCCACAACCTCGTTTTTATTCTACCCCCCAAGCTTCAGGGGTCCATCAGAGGACAAGAGGGGCTCATTCAGCTTTGCAAGTTGGGATTTTTCTTTCAGCCTCAAGAGGTTGAGGAGAATGTTTGGTAAAGATCTCTGAATAGATGTTAATTGCTGATTTGAGGAAGAAGCTGGAGAACCTAGATGGACACAGACATACAAAAAGAAGAGCTGGAGGAGTAATCGGCGGCTGAGTGGTAAATTGAACGATATGGGTTTAATGGTAGGGAACCAGCAGGAAGGGTAGGGAAGGGAAGAAAAAAAACGAAACGCTGTATCAGCTCAACACCTGCTGATTAGCTGCTTTCACCCTGAACTATCAGGAGTTTCTGTAGAGGCTTTAGACTTCTTGTCTAAGGATTCACTTTCTTAAATTTAGCACAAACCGTAGAAGGGCCGGGTTATGAGAACTTTTAACACAGCCAAGTCATCACACCAGGCCAGTAGAGGACAGATTTATTAAACTGGTACAAATCCACATTCTTCCATTTAGTGTCCATCTCATTAAGTTATGGTAACATATTCACTAAAATACAACACAACTCAGCTGTTTTTGCCTCATGGGATATACTGAAGATAATGGTCAACACTTAAAACTGTTAAAATAAGTGAAAAGGATCAGAAGACATGGAATTTTCCATAACGAACTTAAGGAAATACATTGTTTATGTTAATGTTCACCAATTTTACAGATGATTTAGCCAAAGCAACTTAGAGATTTACTTGTATTGCATGTGTTGGCCTGTGGGAGTAACCATGCATGCATGAGAACAACATGCTAACTCCACACAGAAAACCCACAGCCAGGATTCAAACCTGCAACCTTCTTGATTCATAGCAACAGTGCTACTGACTGTGTCACAATGCAACACTGATTTTCTAAAATAACAAACACCTGCACAAACTACTATTAAAGCTGCAATTGCAAATCTGCAAAACAAGCTAGCTTAAACATGGTCACAGAACTCTCACCCCTCCCGTCGACTATCATCTCTGTGCTACGTCCGCCTGATACCGGAACCCGCACTGCCAGAGGAAACGAGAGAGCGCTAAACATAGACATGAATACGTAGACGCCCCATTGGGCACTGGAGGGCATAACAGCATCGCCGCCATATTGGATGGGTCTCCTTACTGTCCAAAGTCAATGCAGAGTGAGCAACTACGCCCATTTTTTGTGCAGCCTACAGTTGCAACAACCGGCGTACTATTGAAAACAGATCATGTGGGATTACTATTGACTTTTCTAGCCTACCTGATGGGATTTTATATATACATATATATATATTTCATTTATTTTGTTTAATTATATTTGTATTTTAATTATCATACCATGTGTCTGAATTAATGAAAAAGCTTGATAAAATGTGTTCTTAAGCTGGGTAAGCACCTTCCTCAGTAGAAATGAATGCACTGGAGGCAAATAAAGACCCATTTAAGATGGCGGCCGGCCACTACGGCAGCTCCAATAGGCAGCACCAGTCCACGAGGCGTTTACGTATATATGTCTGTGGCGCTAAACACCAGTCGCAGTTTTCTAGGTCCAAACGTCTTTTCTTTCCCACAACTTCAAATTGTGTTTTTCATTTGTTTAGTTTTATTTTTTTATTTCTCCTAACAGTAGCTATTTGGGAACCAGTGAACATGCAAGATAGTAGTTAACACTTCAAATTTGCCAAAGAACATGACCATACGCTAGTGTGAGCATTCACTGACTCTTACAGTTTTGGTCCATCTGCATCGGTGCCGCAGCTAATGATGATTTTGTTTGCATCTCATCTAATGAGAATGTTCTTTGCTAGTACTTGATGCAGCTGACTTGCAATATTACACCACAGCAAAAAGAGGTAGCAGCTCATTTCACATGCTAATGAGGCATGCACAAAAACCTATGAGGAACCCTTCTGTTTTATGTTAGCTTCTTGTGATCAGAACAGGGAAAGAGTCCAAGAAGGTTCAGTTTTATTAGCTATTTTTATACATATTAATGACTTCATGAATCTAATAAATGACCAACGTTCTATTATTCAAAGGTGCTGTTACTTAAAGCTAGTATTCCTCAGGGGTCCATTCAGAGTCAGTGAGGGCGAGCTACTGTAGAAGCTTGATATTCATCATAATGACAAGAGTAAAGGTTTGGAAACATGAGACAGCAATTATGCCTCTGCAGTTCTTACCTGCAGTTCCTAGAACAGTTTTCCTCTGTGATTCCGTCCTCGTCTTCGCCCCAAACGTCCACTGCTGAGAAAATCAACGCCACGAGCACAGCGAAGCAGCACACCAAGGCAAAGATCACGATGCACTTCTGCTGAGACTGCAAGAAAGAGAAACAGAACAACATTGATTACCATGGTTTATTTTTTGCTCCTCGACTTTACTGTAAGGCCAAAGTTCCCCAGCCTGGACCCCTATTATCCGTCTGGATGACAGGACTGATTTACTGCTCAGCTCAGCAGGTCACCATATGATGGAGGAGAATTCAGCATGGACATGTAGGCTCATGTATGACCCAGACACGATGATGAGAGGGGATGAAAGAGGGAGAGCAGAAGTGAAGTAAAATGAGTGTGATTATGGAGGTATTTTTAGACATGACCTTAGCATGTTTGGACTCAGTCCAAAAGGGGGTTCTAGCATGTTCTGTAAGGGTGTTAGAGGTGACTGAGTCCCAGCTGTTACTTCTCACCCCATCCATGATGGACCCACAAGTTTATCTATTCCACACAAAGTCAATTCTTCTCTGTCAATAATTTTGGGTAAAATATATCAACAATGTGTCTGAATGGAATTGCATTATGCAAGAATGCATCAAATTAAAACGTGTTCACATCACGCACCTTCTAAAGTTAAAATAAATGAATGAACGTGTTGTGTATTTTTTCTGACCTATCTGTTAATCTGCTTTGCACACCGATCATAACCAATTGGAAGGCATGTGTGTGTATTTACATATAGAACGTGGACCCTCTGGATCACACCAGCCAAACACAGAGCACCATTCATTATTGCTGACAGGATGTGGGAATGTGTTCCTATTTCTTAATAAGATTATGTCCGAAGGGAATAGTGGACCTTTGAAAGAAACTACTGATGCAATATTCTCTGTTGCTTTATGTTATTTCATAAAAGCCACACTTAGATGGATAAGAGCTGAGTTCTCTGAGGATATTTTTCATGTTATGTCCTTAATTGTTTATTTCTCCTAATTGCTTTCCCAAATAAATTGAAATTCACCTTTAATTAAAAATATTTATTTTCACAGTCCCACATGCTCTATGTGAATAGAGTAAAACCAAAATCATGAAATAAATAATAAACATATTTGTTTAGCACATTTTCTTTTTACAACCACTCCATATTTTGTCTTTGACCAACAGTTTTCACCTGTGTCTTAACATTCTGCTCTAATAGATTAATTTCCCTGCTGAAATAAATCTGATCAATAAGCTGGTTGGCACAGCCTTGCGTAGTTCTAATGGTTATTTATTAGTATTAAATACAAGAATGTAAACACAGAATTTGATTGTGAGTGAACCGACTCTGTGCTGGCTGCATAAAAGTCTTAGAAAAATCGTCTTAATATTGATAAAAATGTGTTTACTCTTGCATTAATGGGGAATGCATCTCCTGAGATATCTGGAGTGAGAAAGCCACGTTTAACACCGCTGATGGAGGGTGTGTATTGATTTTCTTTTACATTCTAAAGCCTTCACAGCTCTAAACTTGTCATGATACACCTTACAGTTTCAATACCTATTGTTGATCCTACACGAAAGGTCTGGACTATTGCCTTATGTCCTCAGTCTGTCTTCTATTTGACCCAGCAACTGTAAAACGCCGTGTTTAAAACAATAACAAATGTTACCTGATCTGTCTGAAACCTGCCAGAAGAAGAAACCTAATCACAAACAGAGCACATCATTAGCACACTCAGCCAAACTCATTATCCTCAGAGACCAAACTCATATCATGCACAGCCTCTGTGAGCTGCAAACACAACGTTCATTATGTTACTGTGTTTATTGTAGCTAAAGAGATTTATGTCTACGGGCCCTCATAAGGGAAATAAATGAATCTAAAAAACTGTCGATGAAGTGTTCCCTGGGAACCAGAGAGCCAGTAGCAGGGTTGTTTCAGAGAGTTTCGTGCTCACACAAGCGTTTGTCAGAGCCAAGGCTGCAATAATGCACAAGAACCAATGCAATGGGTGAGCAGGACAAGGTGGAGAGGAGACAGAATCTGATTAAACAGAATAGCAGCTTTTTAATAATTGCAGATGTGTACAACAGCAATACAGCTAAATATGTGGGTAGTTCTTCAGAAACGTGCGCTGAAACCCCCTACAGTGTTCTCAGACATGTTGTAGTGTAGAGTGACTACACAAGGCGTATGCCTTGGGCCAGCTCTGGTGTCTGCCTAACACTCAAAGGCAACTCATTCCAGAACGTTGGAACCAAGAACGCACAATCCCCCCTCGATCTGTACTTGGAGCGGGGGACCACCAACAGCTCCCGCTCATCTGAGCAAAGAGACCGACATATCTGTGCAGTGGTGCTAACACATAGGAGGGAGCAGTATCTTGAAGAGCCCTGTACACAAGCAGTAGGATCTTAAATTTGGCTCTGTGCTGCACCGGGAGCCAGTGTAAGGCTTCCAGCACTGGAGTGATTTGTTCCCTAGCATCAGGAGGAGCCCAGCTGTTGTGGCTGCGTATGGATCCTCCACATGCTACTGAGGCAAAGTGTGCATCCATCCAATTCAACAAAACGCTCAAAAAAGTATTTATTTATTATTTTCTGCAAAGGTTGTCAATGTTTAGTTCATTTTTTATCTTGACATCAAGCAATGTTGCATATTCAATGTAATAGTTGCTCTATGACCAACTTTAAGCAATTCTGCAGCAATATATTTACCATAAGGGTAAAAGTTTAAGAGCTTGTTTGTGTATCAGCATCAGGCCTTGAGACGGATAGTGAGTGACTTCCTGTTTATAAAGCAGCTGGTTCAAGTCCACAAACCTCACTGAGATGAAGGGAGAACAAAGAAAACTTTCATCTCTGCACTTAACCGAAGCACTCACAGCGCTCTCAAAGGGTAAATGGAGGTTAAATCAAATCTG
Source organism: Aphyosemion australe (assembly GCA_006937985.1). Taxonomy (NCBI): domain Eukaryota; kingdom Metazoa; phylum Chordata; class Actinopteri; order Cyprinodontiformes; family Nothobranchiidae; genus Aphyosemion; species Aphyosemion australe. The sequence goes on from SSNS01000090.1 coordinate 849,699, forward strand.
TCAGTCTGCTGAGCTACGTACCAGACATACAGCAAGAAAAGCAATTATATGTGAAGGTCCACCTGCAGGGAAACCTGCCTCTAATGCTTCCGGTATTTACTAGCGTCCACATCCATGTGGTAGGTATATATTTATGCAAACAGCAGATATGTGCAAAGGTCAGCCTGGTGTCCAGTATAGCGTTAACTGACACTGCAGGGAAGACAAGAATCAATGCATCTTCAATTGCACAAAGTAGACTGAAAATTATCAGTTGTGTCGAAATATGAGACAGTTACAAAAGTTGAGAAAAATAAAAATCTATGAGCTGCAGTGATTCAGTTCAATATAAAAACACATTTTGCAAAAAAAATGATCTATTCTAATAACTGTGTTGAGCAGCTAGTAATAAATGTAACTACTTCTCTGCCTATGAGACATTTTTCACTGGGCCAATACAAAGGCACTTTTGATCAAACCTTAGTGGGCTAAAAACACAGCCCTTCCCATGTTTATTTTTGAATCAACCAATAAAAATACAGCCCCGCCTCTATAACGTTTTCAGTTCAAGCCAAATCATACCTTCTGAAATGCATTTATTCTTGTTTTACTGTAGGCGGAGTAAAACTGATGCAATTGCTGATTATGGAGGGAAGATGGTTATGAGGCTGAGCAGGAAGGTTTATATGTTGATTCAAAAATAAACATGGGCAGGGACATCTGTTTAATATGATAAGGATTTATCAAAAACGTTATCGGGGACCAACATGGCTTTATCTCTAGAGATAATCAGGGCATGGCTACCTGTTGGGGCCCAATAAGAGATTTTTAAGGTGTGGTAAGGGCGTGGTCAGTTAATAAGTGACATAAGGTGGTGTCTATTTTCTCTTCTCTAAACTGTGTCTAACAGATACTGGTTATTCAGATCTAAAATCAGAACTAGTCCTTTAATTCTTGCAGATGAGGGGTTGGATCATACTGCACATCAAGTCCTTTTAGAAACAGTTTGCATTTGCAGCAATGCTTTTTTAATAATGTCAGTGACTTTTTGTGAGAAAATGAAAACTCCATCTCTAACAGCGATCCAGAGTGAAAGAGAGCCAGCTCACAGACTGGAAAACCTGATCCATAGCATCACATTTCTTCATTGTGGCTATTTTGATTATTCCTAGTCATTTCAGACTCCCATGTTTACTTCTGAAACTATTTTTGTATTTTTAAAAACATGTCAGCAAGTTTTTGCATGTCCTCTCAGTTGCAGTGCATCTATCATTACCAGCTGGGGTTTCAAATGATGAAAGGCAAGGCAGCTTTATTTATATAGCACACTTCATACACAGAGGCAATTCAATGTGCTTTCCATTTAGCAAGAATGGCAAGAACAATAAAATCAACATGACAGCACAATTAAAATACATACAAATTCAATTTAGATTTATAAATGAAAAAGAAAAGGACAAAGTTAAAGGGTGAGCAGATACAGTGCAGAAGGTGCAGCGTAAGAAACATTCATTCATAGGCTGATGAATACATGAAAGTTTTCAATTTGGATTTAAAAGTTAATAAAAAGCGTGTACCAGTCTCCTCTGTGCTCATTAATAAATCAACACTGAGGGTCTAATGGCACCAACACCTTCTGTCTAATTACCTGTGAAGCAATAAGTCCAAACGTCCGAATCCAACCCAAAGCACCTCCAAGCTGATATACAATGTAATTCTATTTTTTATTGCTCCTATTAGGGTATTTGGATATTTGCAGGCACATCTCCTTTAGTTGCAATACTTAGAAATTTCCAGCCAGTTACCAAAAGCCAAGCTCTTCTCGAGTGACTTACAAAAAAAGGTTGTAAATATAATGATTTAGTGAAATTGGTTGTCGACTTTAATTTATGTATGGATTTAACTTCCCCAGAGTCCATTAAAAAGGGCTGTGCAAGGTGGATGGCGCAGTGCCACCTGTCCTGCAGAGAGACAGAACTGGATTCAGATTTACAGAAACATTTGGAACAAAACTCTTTAGGTCAGACTTTTGTTCTATTCCATGTCAGCAGCTGACAGTTTGCTCAGATGAGGCTGATCTAAGGGAACTTTAAAGAGCTCCTGCAGAGAAACAGAGTTTCTCCAGAGCAGACTGAGGAAAGCAGATCTGCTCCAATTATCTTCATTTGACTGTTTCCTGTGTCTTGAGAAGACTGACAACACAGCACAGCAGCACCACAGGCAAAGTATAGATGAAACATCCTGGTCTAATTTGTCTAATGAGTGCTGCAGATGCTGGATCACAACAAACCTGGTAACTGGGAGGAATTTGCAAAGAAAATCTTAAGCAAATAAAAAATCTAAAATGAGAAGAAAACATGCATTGGTTTGTGCAGATTGGCTGTTTTTATGCTGCATCTCACAGCATCCCCATTTACCCCCTGACTTTTGTTTTGGTCTCTCTGTTGTCCCTGTCTTTTGTTTTGTTTGTGATGCAATGTGTCCGTCCTATTGACAAGAAAAAAGCTCAGGCTGTTCTGCTTTCATGTCATCCTGCAAACAAAAGCAGATGGTTCGTGCTGTACGGCTGTTGGGAACGTGACAACTTATCACACATCTAGTGACAGTTTGTACATCAGCTGTCTGATATACGTGTGCTCTCATCCACGGACAACCTTAGCTTTTTTCAAAATAAATAGAGAAGAATGAGCTGTTGAACAGTTGTGCATTTACATGAAATAACTAAGTCTGATTCAAGGTTTAAACAGCAGTGGTTTGACATAAACACAAAACACCACCAATTATGTAAATAATAATAAAGAACTACATGCTATTGTCCATATTGAATTTACATTTCATTCATTACCAACAGATAAAATAGCCTTTTATATATTTTAACTGTCGGTTCCCAAAGTTGAGGTTGGGATTCTAATTTGGGCCATAAAACACCAAGTAGGTAGCCTAGAAATCTAGACAGACAGTAGCAGAAGCTAAAAGATTTTGCTCTGCATGTCGGTCTAGCCACGCTCCATTGTAGCCTCACCAGGTCTACTGTTGGCCTGAGAAGTCTTGCCAATCACAGCACTCTATCAGTTTGGTGGGTGGGATGTTGCTGAGACTGATCGAAACAACAAAGATGGCGTCCACGTGTTTGAAACGGCTTTTGCATCGACTTTGGACTATATAGACTTGGGCTTTTCTTTCAGTCAATAGCAGATAGAGGTACTTAAGTCATTTATTTAGAAAAAGGATGTGTTTGCATCTTCTTCAACAGTGTATGGTGGACTGCCCCATTGACTGACATCCATAGCGGTGAGTATGTCACATTGTTCGTTGTCCAATAGCATGCAGAGACAGTTTGAAAGACAACCGTAGATCCCGCCCCACAACAGAGCTCTGTTTATGGGTCGTGGCCAAACTATATATTCACATGTATAGGATGACTTGCCAGGCTACCAAGTAGGGGGTCTTGAGAAGATTTGCAGAAGTCACATTAATCTTGAAAATTTATATCAGTGACGTTTTTAGACTTAACTGTTTCAAAAAGATAAAAATAGTTGCCATGACTTTTTGAAAACAATACAAAAGTATGGATATCTCATGCAGGCTGATTGTGAAGATAGTCTCCTACATCTATTTCTTGCATTAGCTTCTGATAAAGAATAGATGTTGAAACGCTAGGATTTTAATATCCTGACAGGTCTATGTCACACTGTCACTTAACATTCATGGACTCACTCATCTTGGCTTGGCTGTTGTTGGTTTAGCGTCTAGGAAACAGCAGAGAACATCTTGGCTAGCAGAAGCTAACCGTTAGCATTAGCAACTCCGCCACACAGCAGAACTCCTTCCGGCTTGAGTTATTTGTGGAGATAAAACATCAACGGTGCAGAGCAAACAGTCATTGATAGAATCGTGTTGCTACTAGCCAATCAGAGACGAGATGTCCAAATATCAGGAAATAAGACTCCAAATTGTGCCGTCTGAAGCTCAGCTCTGATGTGTCTCACTTCTAGTTCCTGAAACTGGCGCACTGGAGCTTTTTTTCCCCAGACTACAACTTACAAGGCATTCATTCCTACTAGATCACTGCAAATGCATTGATTAAACAAGTGTTCCACAACTTTAAATGGCCTGCTAGCAATGTTTCTATGCAGCAACTAATACATATTGTGGTCTCTGAGGCTTTTATTTTGTGGATCCAAAGTTTAAAATATTTGATACTACTGCTTTAAAGGCGCAATATGTAAGAATGACATCCTGTGGTCAAATTTGGGTACTGCAGCCCATTTTTCTAAACAAAAAGTTTACAACTTTATTTGTATAGCACTTTTAACAATCACAATGATATACCGAAGTGCTGAACAATACAGAAGTTAAAAACAGCAGCGAACAATAATGATTCTATAAGGCTAAAAATCATCGAAAAAGAGAAAATAAAAACAAAACACCAGCTGAGTAGGCTAGTTTAAAGTGGAGACTGCATAAAAGGAAGTTTGTAAACGAGTTTTCAGCCTACTTTTAAATGTCTGGATGGTAGAGGCCACTCTCTCTGAGTATTCCAGAGTCTCTGCCTCTGAACGCAGAAGGAAACACAAGCAGAATCTGTTTTTGCCATGACAACAAGATTCAATTATTCATGCGTTTCCTGTTGTGGTGTAATATCCAGTCACTGACCAGACATCTTTTAACAGTGATGGTGTTCACTGAAAGTTTACTTTCAGAAACAAGCTGTACTAGAATAACTGGAATAATCTCAGATTTACACAGAGCAAGCGTACACCTGGCTGACACACACCAGTTAATGAGAAAAACAGGTTTTCTAGAAATGTGACTCAGGGATTTCCTTTCAGCAGCGGCTTGTCATCATGTCATGTGTGTAAATGTGTGTGTGTGTGTGTGTGTGTGTGTGTTTAAGAACATCAGTTTTTAAATACCAGAATGACTGACAGTAAGGGAGCAATGGCTGACTGCGTGCTGTCATCCTTTCCAGTAAAGTGCTGAGGACGCGAGTTTCTTGGCGTCTGTGTGTTTTGAGTCCTGATCCCTCGAGTAAAATGCACAGACTGCATTTTCATTTTCTAAAACACGCCTGGTTCCTCTCCTCTACCAGCTCCCGCCAGGATTCACTGCATTAAAAGATGCATAAATTTATAAAGTTATTCTTGTGCTCACACAGTGTTTACTGATGTCTTTGCTTCTGCCTGTTTTCTTTTCACTTCACCTTTATCACCGTTATGAGTCACATAGAAGTGACAGCCTGAAAAAAGCATTCCACCGCCTGAACGTAATAAAAGCCTGAAAAGAAAGTAAAATACACATTTTTAAAATGTCTACATTTTACACTTTATCTTCAGGGTTGGAATGTGATGAAGTACAAGTACTTCATTACTGTACTTAAGTACAGTTTTTCTGCAATACATTTTAAAGCAATTATCTGTACTTTCTACTACATTTTCTAAAATGTTTAAAAAGTACTTTAAAGGTCAATTTTACTCATATTTAAATACATTTGAAGTGGTCTCTAGTAGAAATGAATGCCTTGTAAGTCGTTCTCTAGGGGAATAAAAGCTCCGGTGCACCTGTTTGAGGACGTTGAAGTCAGCTGGAGGAGACAGACGACAGGATATGGAGTTTTATTTCCTGATATTTGGACATCTTGTCTCTGATTGGCTAACAGCAACACGACTCTACCACTGACTCTGTTTGCTCTGCAACGTTGATCTTTTATCTCCACAAATAACACAAGCCTGGAGGAGTTCTGCTGTGTGGTGGAGTTGCTAATGCTAATGGTTAGCTTCTACTAGCCCAGACGTTCTCTGCTGTTTCCAGGACGCTAAACCAACAACAGCCTTCCCCGTTGTGAGTCAAGATGGGTGAGTCCATGAATGAAAAGTGACAGTGTGACGTAGATCTGTCCGGATTTTCTAATCCTAGAGTTTTCACTTATTATTTTTGGAAATAATTAGTCATGAGTTTTTCATGCAGGCTGAACATGAAAATCATCTCCTAAAAATTCTTGGATACTTCCGCTTTTACTTAAGTAATAGTATTACCCCTTTATTTATACTTTTACTTAAGTACTTCTTCCACCACTGGTTATCTTTCATAATACAGATATACAGATTTTTGTCGAAATCTAACCCTTTCCCTTTTCAAAACTGAAACGTTTCCCTTTAGACACCAAAGACATCAATGACATCAGATGATTTCTGTTTACATACTTGTGTCTGCAGCCTGAAGGACTCCCAGATATCTGCTTTTTGTTTTGTGTGGTGCAGATCCTCTCAGTCCCACCATAAAGCTGTGAAAGTGTCACTGCTGCACGTTTGAGACTCAGGGAAAGAGAAATCTTCTCGGGAGCAGAGCGGAATGGTTTTATGTTTCACTCTGAGGTGGAGGCTCATCTTGGCGTCGTCAGTCTTTTTAAAAGTATGAGATCAAGGTGACACCAGTGTTTCACCGTAGGCTGAGGAGAGATGATGTTATAATGATAGTCTCCTGGAAATTCATCAAAGCAGAAGGGAAGGATGCTGAAAGACAGTTACTTCACCCAGGAAAACCTTCTCTGTGCTTACACCTTCAGAGAGCTTTCTATAAAATAACCGAGAGAAGAAAATGCCTGGAAACTGGAAACATTTAGCTTTAAATTCCTGCTCTGTTTGTATCAATGACTGCATGAATAAAAGGTTACCCAGAGATATTCAATTTTTAACTTTGCTATACTGATCTTACTGTGTTGTGCTTCTCATGCCCTTTATGTTAAAAAATTTAAATTAGTCTGGAAAAATATGAAAAATATGTGATTTTTGCAGATAATTACAGCTAATTTTAGCCACATTTCTTCTCTAGATGAACAGAACGATGTGTGCTGTCACTATGACAACAGTTTTTCATTTTGATGATAAAATTCCTTGTTTTATGCACAGATCATCATCCTCTAAATTTTACCTTCGGTCCCTGCATCACTCCACCTATAAACCTTTATCCAGGTTTCCAGTTTGACTGGTGCACTCAAAACTTTCTCTCTTCTTCTGTTTTTTTGTATCTTAGATTTTATGCATAAAAATATTTCCTCCCAGATAAAATGTATGTGTATATGTTATTGATGTGGTATTTGCTATGGAGCTGTCTCACAGTAGCAAGTATCTCTGTTGGTAAATAGCGTATTTAAAACAGGATGCATATTTTGAGTTGAAATCCCTCTAAATTGGTACTCATTAGTTGTACAAATGTGGACAGGTCACGATATACATAATTATTTAATAGTGAGCAAATTGCAAACAGTTGTTGGTTTTTGTTACAACTTGTTTTAACATTGTCTCAATATTTTACATTCGATTTTGTTAATAATTTCTCTCAAAGTTTTTCTTATTTTGTACATTTCTCTGGCTTTCTGACTCCTGGAAACTAAACTGAGGAAGATACGTGCAACATCTTAAAGCAACACTAAAGTGTTTTAACACTAAGCTATGGCTTTCAAACTGGTTTCAGTATAGCCTAGAATCTAGACCGTCATTTTGCCGACGCAAAATAATCAGTCTAGCCATTGGAACCAAAGCAGCCCCGGACCTCTGGTGCCAGTCCAATCACAGCGCTCTATCTCTTTGGTAGGCCAATCACAACGCTCTATTGGTTTGGTGGGCCAATCGCTGTGCTCTATCAGCCAGGTGGGCGGGATATTACTGCGACTGAGCGAAACTAAAATGACCATCCAATATAGCGGTGACATTGTTACGCTCTCCAGCAACCAATGGCGCGTCTACGTATTCATGTCTATGGAAGTCTAGCAGTTAGCCTTTCAGTTTGATAACTGTCAATAAAAAGCACAAGAAGAAGAAGTAGAGATTTTTACTTTTTTTGTTGCCATCATGGCTGAGCCTGGAAGTAAAGCAGTGAACAGAGTGAACATTGGTGCGGCCTACACTTATTTAAGGGAGCTGAAGGAGGCTACAACATCACAAACTGATGGTGACCTGGCTTTGTTGTTACTGGACTTAAGTAACACTTTTTTTTTCAAAAATGTGGATCTTTTTACTTCATGGCTTATATCAGTTGGCTTGTGTTAGCGTTAGCTCGTTGCTAGCACTAGCCACAGCGGGCTGCTGCAGGGTTGTTTATGACAGTTGTATTATGCTTTCAACCAGTAGGAGGGAGAAACGGGAAACTTATTGTTGCTTTAAGTTGTAGCATCCAACTAATTAAATGACCATTTGTATTTTTTACTGAGATGACCATTTACTCTTAATTTATGGAGTTCTGACATGAGCGACTGTGTGCTCCTCCCTTATGGAAAGAAGGATTAATCGTTCGGCTACAGAGGGACAATGTTCTTTTAGTTCAAATATCCGCTCAGGTTTCTTGAGTGTTCCCAGAGTCGCTGCACTCTGGGATGAGCAGTCTGACAGCTCTGCCCTTTCTGAATTATGATCACAGAGGTTTTATAAGCCTATAATAAGGCTCACAGAGGAAGAAGGTTGATTTAATGAGGGTTTTTTTTTACAGTCCAGGTAACGTGACTTCCAGAAAGGAAAACGTAACAGGCTGCAAAGATGACGACAGTTTCGGACAAAGAACAACTGCTGATGAGCAAAAACATTTCAGGCTGCAAAGTAAATCCAGTAAAAGTTGAACTGGGAGATGTAGAAACTAGTTGGCCAAGGGCCCTTTTTCCATCTCTGGTTAATTTGAGAATAGAGTGATCACCTCAGCGTGACACTGCTGGTCAAATCAAAGAAAGGAATAGATGTCCTGGCACTTGGTTTGTTATGGCGGAAAGCCCAGAGCTACATGTCTTTGAAGATTTTTCCACTATTAGTCTGTTTGACAACTCTGTCAAGTCTTGTGCATTTATGGAATAGCTCACTTGTGCTGATGACAGTGGAACAAAAACCTGTAGCCTTGATTGTTTAAACTGAGCCCTGCACAAAAGGGTTGGATGCACTTTTGATGTTTACGTTTGATTTATTACATTACAGCAAATGCATAAGAAACTTTAAAGATAATAAAAGCCTTGCCAGAGTTAACGGGTTCTTTCATTGTGTTTTATTTCTGTCACTCCTGGTCACTTTTCTCATGCTTTTTCTTTGCTGATCTATGTGCTCCCCCACTACAAAACTTGTTTTCTTTTCACTCAATTTTAGACTCATGTTCTTCGAGATCCTGCCTCGCAGCACCTGTGGTTGTTCTACAATAAGATTAATTTACCTTCCTGCCCCTGTATCCATGTCCTCTATGGCACACTACTGTTTGTGGCAGTTTTGCAACAAAAATGCAACTCCACAGAGGTCTGATCTCAGCATCACTGAGCCAAATTTCATTAAGAGACAGGAGACACAGCGCTGAGCTGCTGGGAACGAGCCACCTGCCAACAATCCCTGTCTATGACGGCCATAAAATGCTGATGTTCTGCAGCAAGACACCTTAGAAATGCTCGAAGTACGTCTGTTATCAAAGCAGTTTGTTACTTTGTTTATTTAAAATCGTGTACAACTGAATGTCCTCTCCCGCTCATCTAGGAAAACGCTTGGGTCCACACTTTGTTTTCAGTAGGTGCGTTTCGTTTATCGGAACTTCGGGGTAAATTTACCGGAAGTTCCCGACGTGCGCTTGTCTCCACTTGACCGGGCCGTTTTCCGGAACCTTCTGAGTACCTGATCAGGGGTAGGTACTCGGAGCGGCCCGATAAAAGGCCCGGTGAAGACGCTGGGCGGGAACGCTGCCGATTGGTTGTAACTCAGTCGGAAATGAAGTCAACTCAGGAGGAAATAGGAAATGCAGTTATGTGGCGGGAACCGTTATTTAGGAAAACACGAGTTGTTAGCGAGACGAGCCATGGAAGCCATCGCTGCATATAAGAACATAGCAAACATAAACGTGCCGACCTTTGCTGCTTCCTCCATTGTGTCGATCTTTGTTTACTGCTTTTCGCGCGTTTTCCGCTGATCGATGACGTAACTCACTGCGCAGCGGTCGTGATGTGCTGACGTTTCATCAAATTCCTTACAGGGCCAAATATATATGGAGACAGGACAGCTGAAGAGGACCGGGGCTTCGGATCTCCCGGTCAATTTCACTCTCACAGATTTACCCTGAAGTTCCGATAAAGGAAACGCACCTAGTGAAAACTCCGGTGCATTGTGAAGCACATTCATAGGCATGCCAAGCCTGTAGGTGGCAGTAGTTCCCCAAATCTTTGGCAACTTTGCTGAAAAACATCTCTTGGACGTGGAATAACTAGGTAGCAGGCAAACCGTCCTTACATCGTCCTTCACATCTGGTCTTCCACTTATAGAGCAGTAGTTAAGCTTGAACAAACAAAAGAACGCAAAAAAGTCACACATGTGACGTCAGAGCATTTTTCTTTTAGGTAGTGATGTTGCATAACCTAACCTCCCGGAAAATCTGCAATTTCCACCTTAGTCAAAGGTTTTTAAAATAATTGTTTTTGTTGGCATTTATCTTCACTTTCACGTGGATGACAGGCCAAATCATAGAACAAAATCATTGTGTGGGATACCCGGCTACGTGTGTACAGGGTCATGGTTTATGTTCAGCTTTTTTTTTTTACTGGAAAGAGTCTATTGATCTGTTTCTAGTTAAATTTTCTACTGAATCTGGATGATGTCGGCAAAAGTTAATGAAAAAGATAGTGGAAAACAGAAAGTAGAGTCAGAAGACAGTGGGAAGGAGCAGAAATATCAAAACAATGACAGAAAACCACAAGAGAGCGAAAGTATTGACTAACGTGGTGCGTTTGACTAGTTAAACCATCACTTTCATGGGATGTTTCATTTGTTCCGTTGGTATAAAATGGAAGTTTGTGATCCCTCTGGAGCAGACTTACAAAAATCATCTGAAACCAGTGTGGTATTATGTATTAATGTGTATCCTACTTTATTTCTGTCAAGTCAGAAAACAAATTATAACTTTGTGCTGTTTGACTCTTTCCTCTATTTGTCTGCTTTTGTCTTGAGTCAAATATTTCTTGCAAATGACAAAAAATGTCTTTGGTTTGAGTCTGCAGCATCAGAAAATACGATTCTGGAGAATGTCGCAGAGTATTTTACTGGGATGCTTTAACAAGACAAACAAATCATTCAGCTCCCAGTTTATTCCAACGATGCCGCCTGCAGTTTGAATTGACAGTCTAGGATGTAAAAAAAGTATTTCTTATAATTAAAGAAAAAACATTGCATTTCTTTTCTTCTCTCAATCAGAAAATATTTAATTATCAATGAATTTTCCACTAATTAGCACAATATTCAGCCTAACGAAGAATTTCTTTCAGCTACAAGAGGAAGAGCGTATGGAGAAAGTGGAGAAATGCACAAAGACTCTAAGATCATAACGCCTTTCTGCTACTTAACCAGAAACATGAGAAAAGCTTGATTTTCATGCGATTGATAAAGGTCATTTTACTCAATAGAAGACAAGAAGATGGACCCTCATCCTGCCCTCGGATCAATAGTTGAGCTTCCACTGTTCTTTCTAATTAAGCAGCAGCTTCAGCTGCAGCAGCACATCCACTCTCCTGCAATATTTAAAGAGAGGGAGAGGGCTTGTTTATGGATCACCAGGAGCACCGCTCACCTCCAATAAACAGGATCTGAGGGATCAATGCCTGAAGCAATAACAGGAAAGAGTTTATATATGACCTTAGTCAAAAATAAAAACGTCACATCAAACAGAAAACTGGATTAAGAGATAAAAGCATGCTTTAGAAATCAAACGACACTTGAATAACTTTGGTAAAAGTGAACATGTTTATTGGAAAAATAACAGCTCTTTATTTGCTGTGCACCCTGATCAGACATGAAGCTACATTATTAATTACTCATCAGCGTGCTAGAGTTCAAATCTGAGTATTTTGAGCTGAAATTAGCTCAAAATACAGCTCATTTAAACTTCCATGTGATTAAACCTTTTGTTAATGAAAAAAGCCAGTATGTGCTATTTTGGTGCATCTTATTTATAGCTTTACAGAGTTATCTGTAACAATTATTTTATGTTTTATCTTCGATTCTTCTAAGGAATAACTTTAAAAGCTTTACTTGTCTCTGTTAGAATCCATTTTTTCTGAATACTCGACGAAGCCTATAAATAGAGCTGTTATAAAACGATTTGCTGTGTAAAATAAAGACTCAGCAGCATCCATCACCTTCAAAGACAACCTGGAGACAGGAGAGCCGGAGCAAACCGGTCCCAGCAGCTCCCCAGATTTACTCATCAAGTCCTGCCCAGCTGGCAAAATCGCTGCCATCTTTCTCTACATTCACAATTCACATCGTCCTGAGATCTACTTTCTGCTTACGGGGGGGTGAAGGTTAGAGGTCAGACGAAATTATCCACCGTCCGGTTTAATTCATCATCTTTACAAGACGAGCTGAGATACCGAAGCTGTAGAGCCAACTTGTGCAGAAAATCTCAAATTTATCGCCATGAAAAGTGGAATTTATGATTTCATTTGCAGCGCTCTGGTTGCAGAGTGTCTCCTGGCCGACACACAGTTTGGACTTAAGAGTAATTGATGTGGAAGAGGCTGAAAGTCATGAAAGCATGGGGTGTGACTGATGCTCCACGGAGGACCAGAACTGATTGATTTCCATGATCCAGAGGGATGCTTCTACTGCCTGTAGACACACGAGTGTCTCGGCCCATCAGGGTTGATAAATGGCAGCACATGGGTGTGATGTGTGGACGTTAAACGCAGCAATGGTCCACTTACTTCTAATATTCATCTTCAGGTGGATAAAACATAAAAATAACACTTTTATTCATGATTGCATACGTTTAAGCTTCCTGAACTTCTGAGAGGAATTTTAAAATATTTGTTTTGTTTAAATAGAAAAAAGTCACTTTTGCATCTTTTTTATATGAATATAATACCTGTAAGTTTTCACATTTTCCCTGACCGTTTCTATAGCATATAAAGGTCATTGTCCATCCATAGAGGACAGTAGTTCATATAAAAATCCAATTATTGAAAATCTTTAAATAGAATAATTACAATTCAATAGTGATGCGATGAAACTCAATTAGACATGAAAAATAAACTCTACAACTTTTTTTCTTCAAACCCAAAAACTGGATTTAGGGCTAAGAAAATGATTCCAGACACATTTTGTCTTTCACAAAACATCACTGAGCTTTTGTTGTTGCGCCTACGTCTTATGAATTGTGCTGCTTCTTATTATCAGGAAATGAAAACCAAAATAAAAGATAGAAGAAATGCATGGAGAGGAAAATTCAAATAAAACCAAACCTTCATTTAAAACAGCAGAACAAAACTAAACTGGTGCATAAAGAAGCTACAAGAAATAAGGGAGTATTTTTGCAGAGAGGAGTGGTTACAGGATGACAAACCTACTGGGGTAATTAACAGACAGAGATGAGGATGCTGGGGTGAATCCACACCATTTGCACCAGTTGGAAGCTTCAAATTCAAAGAAAAGTTACAAATTATTGCAGATTTGTGTGAAAAAATCTCTGACGTCGGACTGTACACGAATGCAGCACAGGGAAGATACGACCTTGTCCACTGCCCACGCACGCGCGCATGCACAAACATGCACAAACACGCAAAAACACACATAAATAAAAGACAAAACAAAGCAAAAGCAGATTTGGTAGGGTGAAAGTGTTCTTTTTTTATCATGTTTTCAGCCATGAATCCTTTGAAACTAAACAAAATGTCTCCTAGAACCATCCCAAAGCATCAGGTTTAGTTTTAATTATTAATCACATGTGACTGTCATCCATTTACAGCTGTGACAACTGCTTTGTGATGCAAGTTGTCCTTCTGTTTTGTCTCACTAGACACATTGATCACAGCTCTGCTCTGAAGATCAATACGTCAGCTATAGTCCCATTAAAATGACAGGAGAACCCTGCAGCCTGTAATGAGACCTGAGCCCAGTCTGTCCTGCATGGTGGCTTCGTCCTGGCCCACTGAGATGGGAGCTACCACTCATTTCTGTACTTTTATTAAACGTTACATAGTTGAGGGGTTTGAATGTGGATTATGCACACGCTAGAAGAAAAGCAGATAAAAGCTCATGATAGCAGAGAAACTTTTCCTATCCCAGAAAAAAAACAACAGAAGTGCATTCAGCTCAGAACAGCAGCACGATAAAACAAACTTAATGAGTTCCCACTGGGTTGCTTTAGCTGACCTCCTTAGCCATCTCAAACCAGGCTGTTGACGACAGTTTTATCTTCTACCTGCAAGTTGGCGTCCTTTAATTTATTTATTGGGAGCAGCTGAAGGTCGGGGGTGCTGTTGATAAGGAGTTCTGAGAAATAAAAACTATTTGTAAAGACTCACAAATGCAGGGAATTTTCTCATTAGCTTCAAGGTTGACAAAACAACATATTTGAAACATAATATAAATTTATTATAAGGTTTATTTACTTAAAATTGTAGGATTTGAATGATTTTTTTATGAATTTGTTTCCTTTTAAATGCTTCAAAAAAGGGTGGGTGATTTCTCAAAAGATTGTGATTTTTATTCCCCGGAAAAACAAATTTATCTTAATTATTTGATCAGTTTCTACCATGTTTTAATCATCAATTTTACTACTAAATTATTTATCTATGGTAAGAATCTAGTAAGCATCAGGGTAAGAAGAGAGGCAGATGAAGTGATTCACCCATCATGCCTAGTGCCTACTGTACAAGCCTGTGGGGGCGGGGCTATGATCTGGGGTTGCTGCAGTTGGTCAGGTCTAGGTTCAGCAACAGGATGTGCTCCAAGAATGAGGTCAGCTGACTACCTGAATATCCTGAATGACCAGGTTATTCCATCAATGGATATTCATAATGGCAGCTCTAATGAGAAGCTGTATGATTGTGTCTTAAATACCAAAACAGCAATCTTTTGTTTAGAACAGGCTGGTCTTTATTCTCAATTCTGTTTGGCTTAAAAGAAAAAATAATGAGCGTGTCATTTTTTATTTTGAATAGCTGACACCTTATTTTTCCACTCGAAAAACTTTGAAATGTTCTAATAACGCCCAAATAACCCTCACCTTACTGTGTTTATTTCATTACTTTGTTAAAAATACTATATTTAATTGAAACAAAACATAAATGAATGCCACGGTGACTTTGACACTATGTGGTGTTTTTATTTTACTAAAAAGTAAAAGTTGGTACAGCTTACTCTTTCTTTCTCGCTGCACTTTCATCCATTTTTTGGGGTTTCCTGCTGATGGTCTCCTTCTATAAAGAGTGTTTGACATCCCCACCGATCACATCACATTCAGCTACACTTCACTGCTTGTGCACGTGTCGTGTGTTTGTGGAGGAATCAGCAGGATGTTCAATTACAGCGGCTCAGCTGGTGTATATAGACAGAGGATGGTTTACTGGCCATCCGTACATCCGTACACACACACACAACCACTCAAGCACACACACGCTTCGACAGCCAAATGTGTTTCATTAAAGTTCTGCCAGCAGAGCTGCTCTGGCTTGATTTCCTGACACGCCACAGGCCTTGGCTAAATAACCACCATGGTACGGAGCAAAGAGCGTCAGAGAGCAGGAGACGACTAAAGTGATTCACAATGAGAGCTCAGCTATTTGTCTCTTCTTGTTAACCCATCCGGACCTCTGAGGGCTGCAGCTTTAAACACTTGTCATCCAGCAAACAACCCAAACTGTATACATCCTGCAACCGAGCATTTATGAGTATTGTGAAGGTTTATGGTGATGATTGTTTGAGCAAACATTCTCAAGCTGATTGATTGTCAAAGCGGAAAAAGTCCGAGTTTTTTAATCCTCATAAAGTATGACCTTGTAGACAGAGAGACTCAACAGAATGTGCTGTGGTATACAATATTTACAGAGCAGCTAAATTATAGCAGTGCAATAACTCATGATTATGACCTTTTTAAAGCAAACTTTTAACCACTAGAACTTTACGCAGAGCAGAACTTTGAGGAGAACAAAACTTTTCCTATTTGGCCTCCGGATGTTTGTGACTTTCAGCAGTTAGAAGTGATTAATTTGCAGCTGTTAACAAGTATCAGCTAACAAGAACAACACTTGTGCGTGTTTACTGGACTCTGGTGTGAGTGCTTCTAAGTGTGGGTGTATGTGATGTCCTGTCAACTTGTCATCTCTCTCTGTGATTGTGTGTGTGTATGTGTGTGTGTGTACTTCTTTTACCCTCTTTGTAGAGACATGACCTCTATTTGAATGCAAGTTCCTCCTGATCCTGAAAACTAGTCAAATGATGCCTTCATTTTATGGTCGAGCTTGAACTAGTATTGAAGGAAAGTCCTAAATAAGCCAGTGAGTGTTTGAAATGATAGTTTCATGATATTTGATATAAAAGTGTCTGTCCCGATGCCAAAGTTATGAAAAGCTATTGTGACGACTTGCCCCTCAAGGTCTTGTGTTTCAGGTTTATGCAGCAGCTCTTGGGGCAGGAGCATCTGGAGATGATAGGAGACACTCCTGGGCTTAATGTCACCCTCATCTATAAGAACTCCACTCCACCTACAGCCCAGTAGAGAGAGAACTCTTCTCTTCCCTGCATTCAAACACTTAATGCAGTAGCTTTTGGATTATGGCTTGTTTTTTTTGTTAAATAAACTAAATTTTAACCTTCAAGCATGGCGTATTAAACCTTGTTTTAGTCAAGGCTTTGAGCCAGGTTGTGACGAAGTGGGGGCTCGTCCGGGATTTGCACCCAGGACCTCTCACACCCCAAAGCTAGACTCATACTTTTAGACTCAAGCCAGGTTGTGACACTATCCCAATGACTGAATTAAAACACTTAAAATAAAAAAAATATAAAATCCTGAAAACTAATTTTTGCTGTTTTATTTTCCCATATAAATGATGGTGTGTGTGTGTTTTTTTTTAGATCTCTCACTTTTAGAGTAGCCTTTTAATGTTTTTGTCTTATTACTCGTATTTATTTTCCTAATTTTATTGATTTGTTGCACTGTTACTTTGGTTTTGTAGGGTCCAGCGCTTTGCTCACTGTGGTGAACCAGCTCCGGTGGCCTAGTGGTAGAGTGCCCGCCCCAGGACTGGGAGATCGGGGTTCAATTCCCGGTCGGGTCATACCAAAGACTTTGAAAAAATGGGACCCAATGCTTCCTGGCTTGACACTAAGCATTAAGGGGTTGGATTGGGGGGTTAAATAGTTCCCGAGCGCGGCCACAGCTGCAGCTCACCCATCCCCACCATGGGGATGGGTCAAATGCGGAAATGTAATTTCACCAGTGTGTGATGATGACTTGGGACTTTAACTTTAAGTGCTTTATAAATAAAGAAGATGTGTCATGTTCTGGGGTAAGTGCAGAATCAACACAGAGACTGAGGTAGTGAAAAAACAAAGGTTTATTATGTCAAAGGGTGAAGTAACTAAGGGCGCTGCGGGAGAACCGGCTCATGACACACCACATGACTCTGCTGTACGATATTTGGTGCTTTAAGTTTAACTCCCATTACAATATTAATCAGTGGTATTAATTTGATCATTTATTAGCTTTTCATTTTTTTGCGGCTCCAGACAGATTTTTTTTTGTTTTTTTGATCCAATATGGCTCTTTGAACATTTTGGGTTGCCGACCCCTGGTCTAGGGAAACAGAGAAGAATTAGAGGAGGCAGGCTGATGGAATTGTGTTTGGTTTGGGGTTTAGTTTAGTCTGAAACTCAAAGGGATTCTGGGGTCTTGTTCTAGCTTCCTGAACTGCCTCTGTTGCGAGAAATTATTTTTACATCCTTCAGGACTGATGAGCCCACCACCTAGTTATTCCACGTCCAAGGGATATTTTTCGACAATTTGCGGACCTACTGCCACCTACAGGCTTGGCATGCTTATGAACGTGCCTCACAATACACTGGATTTGATGCTGAAAACGAGGTTGTTTGGACCCAAGTTTTTTCCTAGATGAGCGGGGGAAGATATTCGGTTTCACAAAAACCCGACTGCGTGTCCATGATCTGAAGCTGCTGATCTACTTTGGTCTTGGTTGCACTCAGACTAGCTGTTAGCTCATCAATCCTGTAGGATGTTGATGATGTTTCTCCAAAAGGAGGAAAATATAGAATAAGTAAAATACTTATTACTTATAACTTACACAGAATCACTTCAGATTGGCTGAAAAATCATTTTAATGTCAAAAAGGAAACATCTAAATCGACACCAACAACTCAGTGGAAGATTTTTCTTTGCCTTTATTTCTTTAAATATTTAAGTAAATCTCTCCAAAATGAATTGTAAGCTTGATGTTAACTTTTCATTTCAGAATGATTCTTAAATTGCTCCTAAACACTGTGGCATTTCTTTCTTCCTTTTGTTCTTGCAGAGGCTTATTACATGCTGGAGTTTTGAGAAACTGGAAAGCAGGCTGGGGGATTAATCTCAGAGCAGCTGAAGAATGGGAACATTTGCACCAGAAATGGAACAAATAGATAAGGGGAAAAATACTAATAATTTGTTTTAAAAGTCTTGTTTTCTACATGATGTACTCCTCAGGTCAGAGTGACACTGCTGTGCTTTTTAAAAAATAATCACACAATAGAGATATGACTACTAACTTATCAGTTTGAATAGTAGAAACAGAGAAAACATCTTTTTTCTTTGCTTTTATCTTCTGTATCGTTAGACAGTGGTGATTAGGTCAGACTCTTAGTGGAGTGGGTGCAAGTTGAACGTTTTTGTGGTGCTGGCAGTGAGTCAGCCTGCTGCATCTCTCCGTCCTCTTTCCCTCTCGCAGGCTTCGGGGATGCTGATGCTCGCAGTAATGAGCTGGCACATCAAGAAGTTTAGTGGCAGGAATAAAATCAGGAACAGGAGCCAACTTTAAGACAACTAGTTCTAGACTTATCTTTGCACTGATAAAAACATAAAAATACTTCAGACTTTACTGCAGTGGTTTAGATTTAAAACAGAAGTGATGTCATCGGTTCTCTTTTCCTCTGCCTCTTCTCCTTTCTTGTGCATGAACCTTAAAGTTGCAACAAAAATACTGCCTGTGATTTACAGATTCAGGGTACCTAATGCAACACTGATCATCTCTGCATGTTTCCTTGGTTAAATGAAGTGAAGTTGAGGAAGAATTGATCAGTGCCACCAGCCTAATTAGGAGTGATGCTGAGTCCAGACATGGAAAACCTGAGTTTTTGCCACTTTTGTTGGACTTTTCTATTACAAACACAAATCAACTCAACGCAGCTTTTAAAGAAACTTTCATAATCATCCCATCTGTCTCTCAGACAGCAGTAAAACTATAGAATTATACCCATGTGATATTCCGTAAGTAATATTTAATGTGTCTCATGCATCCAAACGATCTCATTATCAAACTCGTGTGGATAAATCTTCAAACACCGACCAGTAAAGGGTCGATGTTTCTTCTCTCCTCCCCTCGGCTTCACATCAGACACATTCATAATTAATGCTCTGATAAATCAGACTGTGCGTTCTCTGCTAAGATCTTGTAATGTTCTGAGAGGTGTCATTTGTTATGCCTGGATAATCCCTTGTTAGCACAGGATGACGAATAATGTGTCTGTCCAAAGTGCAGAATCAGTGTTTCTGCGTTTGTGTGTATTCGTGTGTGTGTATACGTGTGTGTGTGTGTTTCTGGTTAGAGCAGAGCTGCTGGTACCATAAATGTGTCAAGGCTGCCTCTGGGTCACTGCAAGCAGAATCAAACCATTGTTTTTTGCTCTTGCAGATACACAAAGTAAGGTACTACACACAGGTCATGGGTCTATTGTTAATGGAGAATCTGCTGCACTTTTTTTAATGTTTGTTTTAATTTAAACTTGAGTTGCAAAACTGAGCAGGAAATGTTTACTATGCCTTTTTTTAAATAGTAAACCAACATTTTTTTTTTAAAAAAAGCTGTTGGATCTTGTGTTTTAGATTTTTAGACCTCTCTCTTGTGCCTCCTGAACAAAATAATAACAGTAATGTCACTAAGACTAATCAGAAGTGCCAAAAGGTTCCTGTAATATTGCAAAAATGCTCATAAGTCTCATCAGCTACTTTCAGAGTATAACATTTGAAGTTCACGGTCTTGTCTTGTTGGTTCACTTGCTGATTTGAGACAGACAATAAGACAATTTCATTTTGAGAGATTTGTGTCAGAATAAAAAAGAAGCACAACAAATGGTCTGATTGCAATCCATTCTCTGCTGAGCACATCTAATATATGTAATTATTAAAGGTAACCTAATGTAAAAATACACATCATAGTGTTTGCTTGTATTATTTTTGAGGTTTAAGTGGTTTAATATCAAGAGTCTCGAACTCGGGTTCCTCTAGGGCCACAATCCAGTATACAGTGTTTCCACTACAGGAGTTCTGGGAAATTTCTGGAAAGGGGAAAATTGACCGGGTGATACGATGGCTCGGTCCCCTCAGCTGTTGTGTGTCCATAAAAATTCAACTCTTACAGGACTTTGCACAGACGTCAGCATAGCGCGACTGCTTTGGCATTGAGTGACGTCACTGATCAGCACCAAAAAGCGTCCACGGACATTAATAACATTAAAAGTACAGCAGAATTTGAGTCGGAGGACCAGGACAGCAGCTGTGTGATGTAAAATGTGGTGTTCAATGACCAAAAGAAGCGCAGTTTTTTACCGTGCTCTGCATTTTTCAGTGTTGGGAGTTTAGTAACGATGATTTGAAAGCAGTGGGAACACTACTTATTTTCTTTTCCTCCTATTCCCTTTCACCAGCAATTCTTCCAATATTACAAAAGCCAGTATTTTGGCGACTTCTGCAATCAGAGTGAGTTAACCAAAGGTTCTGCTCAGCGACTCTACCGGACCATTCAGAGTACCTAGCTTAGGTACTCTGTTGGTTCCTGAAAATGGTCTGGAAACCGTTCCTTTTGGCCCGCTGAATTGGAGACATGCGCATGCCTCGGAGTTCCGCTGAACAGATAATTCAACCATTGAATCAAGTGTGTTCTGTAAAACAAGAAGCAACTTCCACATATCTCTGAATCAAAGCTAAGACACCTTCTTAGTTGGTGGTTCCGCTCAGCGACTCTACTGTCTGTACTGCGTCTGTACTGAGTGAAACACCTTGTGGTAGTTGACACATTGCTGTTAAGTCTCTGAGCCATCAAAGGAGGTAGTCACAGGACTGAGTTGGTTAGTGGGCGTGAAGGGAAGTTGGAGGAGGTGTGTGCAACATTTCATTCAAAACATCAACGCTGCTGCTCCTCTGCTGGTTTAATTATTCTGGCTTACTAAGCTCACATTACCGTAGGATGTAATGAGCTTGAGGGATCGTGTGTGAACAACTAGTGCTAGTCGTTGTGGACGTATTGTAGTGCCACAGCGTATTATATAAATATAGTTTTCATGCTACACAGATATTTAATAAAAGCTGATCTAACCCACTATAAGTGGCTCCTTTTTTCCTCTTTCAAAACACCATTTCCCACCTCTCACAGCTCAACACCCAACCTCACCTTGACTCGTGTGACCCCGGTGACTCAGAATTTGCTCAAGGCTCTAGAAATAAATAAATGCTGCTCACACAGTTGGAAATACCAAAGCCCTTTTGGATGAGGGAGTGAATAAAAGCAAGTCCAGCTTCTTTCATTACGAACTAAGAGATGCGTGACACGAATTATTAACAGTCCTCACAAAAAATATTCTAACATCTGAATTGCATTCCTGAGGTTCAACAGAAATGTCAGAATTTGGACAGCTAGCGACAGCACAAACTGCTGATCTATACAGGTATCCACTGAATAATACATGCTCAATTTTTCCCATCGCTTTATCCACTTTCTCCCAGCTGAGATTATGTAATTATGTGGCATGCAAAGTGAGTTTTTCCACAATCAGCATTCAGGGAGCATGCCGAGGGCTGTCATTAGATGGCAGAATCAGATGAGACATTGCATTAGAATCAGCTTTTTAACTGTCGTATAATGAGTTGTGAAAAACAACAGGAAACCCAACATGTACTTACACTTCACATATAAGCCACTGCAGCACAGCAATAACTCTGTTCATGGACTGTTTATCATCTTAAAGGTGGAGCATAGCACAGAGAGCAGGAGCTAATCAATCTTTCTGACTGATGACAGCATCTGAATTAGCAAAGCAGCAAAGCAAAGATGTAAGCAATATTCATCTGTTTTGTGTATGTACAGAAAAAGATACATCATGTTAATTGCTGTATTTAATCAATAGTATCTTGAAAAGTTTAATCTACCAGATACAGTTTCTCTTGGCAGTGGCGCCCCTGGAAATTTTTATATGGGGGCCAGTGAAAATTTTGGGGTGGTACACAAAGTTGAACCCTATGGTAACTGTTTATCCTGTGGCTGTGCAATGCATTGCTCCTTCTTTTCCATTAAAGAAACAATAGGCCTATGCATCCAAAACATTTACCTAAAATTTGAGAAGCACAAACATTTTAGAAAAAATACATAATTCAAACAGGAGCGGGGGACAAGGGAGGCTCAGGAGTGTGAGCCTCCCTGGTAAGGTCTATTCAGGGGTTCTGGAGAGGAGGGTCCATCGGATTGTCGAACCTCAGATTCAGGAGGAGCCATTTGGTTTTTGGTTAGAGATGCTGTCAAGCTGAAGAAAGAGTCCTATCAGGTCATTTTGGCCTGTGGGACTCCAGAGGCAGCTGATAGGTACCGGCAGTCCAAGCGGAATGTGGCTCCGGGGGTCAGTCCCCCGGTCCCAGGGGTGGATGAGATCCACCTGGAGTTCCTAAAGGCTCTGGATGTTGTAGGGTTGTGTTAGTTGATGTGGCTCTGTAATATCGGGGGCAGTTCCACTGGATTGGCAGACCAGGGTGGTGGTCGCCCTATTTAAAAAGGGGGACCGGAGGGTGTGTACCAACTACAAGGGGATCACACTCCTGAGCCTCCCTGGTAAGGTCTATTCAGGGGTTCTGGAGAGGAGGGTCCATCGGATTGTCGAACCTCGGATTCAGGAGGAGCAATTTGGTTTTTGTCCTGGCTGTGGAACACTGGACCATCTCCATACCCTTAGGGGGGGTCTCCTGGAGGGTGTGTGGGAGTTCGCCCAACCAATCTACATGTGTTTTGTGGATTTGGAGAAGACGTTTGACCACGTCTCTCAGGGGGCCATGTGGGGGGTACTCTGGGAGTATGGGGTAACAGGCCCCTTGATACGAGCTGTTAGGTCCCTGTATGACTGGTGCAAGAGCTTGGTCTGCTTTGCTGGCAGTAAATCAGACTTGTTCCCAGTGAGAGTTGGACTCCGCCAAGGCTGCCCTTTCTCGCCGATTCTGTTCATAACTTTTACGGACAGGATTTTCAGCCAAGGTGTTGAGGGGATCTGTTTTGGTGGCCTGAGGATCAGGTCTCTGCTTTTTGCAGATGATGCAGTCCTGTTGGCTTCATCAGACTGTGATCTCCAGCTTTCACTGGAGCAGTTCGCAGCTGAGTGTGAAGCAGTTGGGATGAGAATCAGCTCCTCTAAATTCGAGACAATGGTCTTGAGTCGGAAAAGGGTAGAATGCCTTCTGGGACAAGGTCCTGCATCAAGTGGAGGAGTTTGAGTATCTCAGGGTCTTGTTAATGAGTAAGGGCAAGATGAAGCGCGAGACCAATAGGCGGATTGGTGCTGCGTCTGCAGTGATGCGCACATTGTACCGGTTTGTTGTAGTGAAGAGAGAGCTGAGCTGAAAGATGAAGCTCTTGATTTACCGGTCGATCTACGTTCCTTCTCTCATCTATGGTTATGAGCTTTGGGTATTGACCGAAATAATGAGATTGTGGATAGAAGTGGCTGAAATTAGTTTTCTCCACAGGGTGTCTGGGCTCTCCCTTAGAGATAGGGTGAGAAGCTCGGTCATAGGGGCTTGGAATAGATCCACTGCTCCTCCACATTGAGTAGAGCCAGTTGAGGTGGCTCAGGCATCTGGTTAGGATGCCTCCTGGATGCCTCCCTGGTGAGATTTTCCAGGCACAGCCAACCGCAAGGAATCCAAAGGAAGACCAAGGACACGCTGGAGGGAGTATGTTTCTTGGCTGGCCAGGGAACACCTTGGGATCCCCCCGGAAGAGAGGTGGCTGGGGAGAGGAAAGTCTGGGCCTCTCTGCTTAGGCTGCTGCCCCCGTGACCCAACCATGGATAACTGAAGAAAATGGATGAATGAATATTTGAAGTATTGTTTCAATTTTTTTGTTTTAAAATTTTAAAATGGTTTAATTTGCCTGTTGCTTTCTCAACAAAAATATCTATAAAAACTATATATACTGTGTTTTTATGTGTTTTAAGATGAAGGCATGGCTTGTGTGAACATGAATGTGTTTTATTAAGAGGGAGGGGGGCACTGGTGTGGTCAACAATAACCATGCCCCCCCGACCACCCCATGGGGGCGCCACTGTCTCTAGGAAATGAAGCATGTTGTGCCAAAAAGAGGAAGGAAGCAATTTCCAGAGTCAACACACACTATTTTAACCCTGAAGCTTGACACCTACAAGGTAAACATGTTCTCTTCTGTGGAGAAAACAACATTTGTCCAGAGCTGCTCCACTAATTCTCACAAACATGCTAGTAGTTTGACTTTCTTTTCTCCTTTTGCAGCGCTGGGTTTTTAACTCGCCACTCCACCCATCATTTCTCTACCCTGCCTCTTTCAGGCTCTGTCCACTATCACTCCTCGTCCTCTTACTGCTCCCCACAGCCTGGTTGTAAGTCAGACTCCATTCATTCGGCCGCTGCAGCCCACTAGTCAGGCTGCACATCCACACTGAAAGATTGATGCAACCAGGAGACGAAAGAAGCAGTGATGGAGGAGCAGAATTAGAGACAGAGAGGTTGAAACAACAAGAGGTATAAGGCAAGCCCTTTTTCTGTAACTGAGATTTATCACTGAATAAAAGCATAATAAATGCTGTGATGCATGCTTTGAGTTCGTGTGGTTTTTAGACTTTTAAGTTGACTTAAACTTTCACAATGAAAAATAATCAAGAACAGGATGATTTTTGTTATGTAAAGAACTTTTTTTCTGTGTTTGACTTAAAAAAATGTGAAAATACAAGAAAATGAAATGAAAGTCTTTTGTCACAAGCTTGAGTGAGAACAACAAAAACAACAAAAAAAACCCCAATGAATTCAGCGTTAGCCAATTTAGCGACACAGTAATTGGATTTCAATAATAAATGAAATGTTTTGCTCTATTTATTACCTTTTACAGACGTGCATTACAGTCCTGGTGTTCCACAAAACAAATGAGGTAATTGCACAAACAATTTGGAGCAGTGATTGAAAAAAAAAATCTGAGTTAAAATGATTGTTTTTCTTTTTGCAAACTGCATTTCTTTAATGTATTTTATTAAAGAGCTCAATAGAGGGACATTTCTAGAGTTTATTTGGTTTATTTTATTTTTACTGAGCTCTGCAGATAAATATCACATTGCAATATGTCATTTTTGCAAAACGTGCACATTTCAACCAAATCTGCAATAATACTGGTGCTCCATACTGGTCTTTACATATTTTACTATAAACTAAAAGTATTTCAGATATTTTGTGGAGGTTTATGTGTTTATATGAGTTTAATATGTTCTGATACTTATTTTTATCTCAGACTGGTAAAATAGTCACAGATGAATATAACTATGGTTTTGATACATGACACCATAAAATCCTAGGCTGCAACTGAATACACCAGACCAATCCAGTCATACAAAGGCATGATTTCTTCATCCTTGCATGGAAACAGTGAAAATCACTTCCACAACCTCTGATTAACATGTTTTGCATCCTTCTAACATGCATGTAGATTTAGCAAAACACAACTACAGTCACCAGCTGCATTTTTCCATCATCTAATAAAACTTCCAACTGATGAGCGATGAATGCAAACACAAAGAGATAATAGAACGGGAAGTGAAGGACAACTTTGAATCACTTTACCAAACAAATTTCACCCAAAAAAGATTCTCTTCTTCACTGGCTCTGAAACTTCTGCTGTAATAACAGAGCTGCCGCAAATATCACCCCTAAGCGTTACAGTAACACGTCTCAGCAGCAAAATAAAACAAAAAGCATCTTCTTGCTGCACCCGAATATTCAAACTAAGATTTGCTCAGTACACCACGATACATCTACACTCTGTAGTTTTAACAAAGTATTGCCAATCAGCACAGCGGTCCTTGAGTGCTGTACTGTTCACAACCTCCCTCATCCTCTTCACAGAAAGAGAAATAAAATGAAGCTCACCTTCATGTCGAACTCTCCTGTTGTTTCTCTGATCCAGAACACATGTGCTTGTCTTGGTGTGTGTGTGTGTGTGAGAGAGGTGACAGTAGGAGCGTGTCTATGTCTGAAAGCTTTGATTCCGCATCTGCCCCTCTTCACCCAGAGTCACAGGGGAGGGGAGTCCTGCCGGCTGCACAGCAGAGATGACTGTGTTGCTGGTTGTAAATGCACGTGTGTGCGTGTGAAACGAGTGAACGTAGCTTAGAGAGAGAGAGAGAGAGAGAGAGAGAGAGAGAGAGAGAGAGAGAGAGAGAGAGAGAGATGCTCCTCCTCAAACTCTACTTCAACTATAAGAATGAAAACTCAATCATCTATCTATCTATCTATCTATCTATCTATCTATCTATCTATCTATCTATCTATCTATCTATCTATCTATCTATCTATCTATCTATCTATCTATCTATCTATCTATCTATCTATCTATCTATCTATCTTCTGTTCTGACTGTGTCTCACTTTCCTCCTCTCCCTCTCATCTCACCATATCGAATGTTCATCCTCCTCCTAACTCTCCCTCTCCATCCCTCCGTCCCTCCTGCTCTCTCGCCCCTCTCTCCCTCTAAAGAGCAGGCTCACATTTCTCTGTTCTCCCGCATAGACCCATAAAGGGGAGGGAACAGAGAATAAATAGATGGTCAGGCTTTCTTCTTTTTTCACTGTCCAGCCATCCGTCTCTCCTGCCTGCCTCTTCTCACCTTTCTGTGCTCTTACTTGTGCTCGCTCTCGCTCTGGAAGCGCACACACACTCCTTTCATTCTGTTTGTTCACACCAAACACTAAATTCTGAGGAGGTGCAGACACAGCAAAGAGTGTTTCACATCCACAAAGCTGTTTGAGACAGATTAAAAGATGCTGCACGTTGTCCTACAGAGAATAGAATCAACGGTAGATCTAAATAATAAAAAAAGTTCTCATATGAGACGGCAATACTGACAATTTTCTGAAATACACAGCAGTTTCTGCTCAGACTGACAAACCTTTTCTACTCTCTGCCCTGTTGGCTGTGCACTGACACAGATTAGTCTACAGAGGGTGCTGGCATGCCTCACCAGTCACACCATTTCAGGGAAAGTAGAGAGGAGTTTGTTTTCCAGCTTCTCCAACAGCCTGCGTACCTTAATTAATCATCTGCTCAAAGCGTGCACCTCAAGGCGTAATACTCAGTTCCACCAGTAGGTGGCACTAACACAGCATAGAAACTGAACTAAAAATATTTTTTTAACATTAAAATCACATAGAATGAGAACAAATAAACACATTTTGTTGCAATGGCTATAAGTATGATTCCAGCTCTATCTACAGCCTGTTTCAAAAAACAATAATGACACTTTCCTGCAAAGCCCATTGTGATGGTCATTCAAAAGCCGGACGTTTTGGTCATATTACTTTTAAGCTTGGTGGCACAAATGGCACACTTTTTCACCTCGCTATGTAGCAACAATGTATTCAAAGGACACACCGTGACAGTAGTATTACCCTTATATGCCGCCATGAAGTGTCTTTTGGATAGCTGCTTATACAGTATAAATCAACAGTGAGTGTGTGTGAACGAGGGAGTGAGAGAGAGAGAGGGGAAAGAAGATTCTGTACATTCTAGCATGATAGCACGGGTGCAATCGGCTAGCGCCCATGAGACAATAAATTGAGCGATGCTGATTGGCCAAACATTCTCCAGTTCTCCCAAACTGTAGCTGTCAGTTGTTTCTTAACGAGCTGAAACTACCTATAAATACCCCTCCTCCCTACCCCCTGAGGAGTCATTGATGTCATTAAGACCTATTGTATTAAAGAAAACCTAAGAAGTCCAGTTGCTGTCATCTGAACCTTTTGGATTACCATGGCCTGGATGACTGAGAACCTTCACCAGCAGCAGCAATATACTCTGGTCTCTAGCTGCTGGCTCAGCAGTCACAACATAAACACTGTTTCTCCAAACAGAGGCCACTCAGGAAGCTACATAGAACAGGTAAAATAGTCATTACTGATCACCTAGACAGAAACAGACCTCAAACTGGACAAAAATATTTGTTTAAACTTACCACAGACTAAACAAAGCTGCAGCAGGTGAGCTTTGCAGCCAGAGAAATGTGCAATTAAGAGGAAAGTGGAGCAGAGGATGCTAACAGTCATTGTAAATGCCTCTTTTATCAAGTTTATATGTCATGTTTTTATGGTCAGATGGAATCTTATACCCATGTAGATTCAAATTAATGCATTGCTTTGGAATTAAAAGTTATTAAAGAAACATCCAAATAACTAATAACTCACTTTTATACTAGAAGGATGTTCTTTCAGCACTAACGTAAGTTTATAAGTCCTGAGTATGGAAATAGCACTTTACTGTCACCTATTCACCCAGATTTGGCATTTGCGTTTAAATATTTTTTGCTGCCATAAACCACTGCTAACTGCTCCGTTTTCCCCTCAACAGCAGTGGGGGGGGGGGCACACAGTGATGTGTGTCCAAACACAACTATTTTCAGCTGCTGACTCACGTTTTACTTTGCGTAATTCAACCTGCATGCAACCACACAAGCCCAGTTTTAGCTGACTGTGTTTTTCTGACACCTTCAGTCTCTCACAACCTGACGAGCACAGAAATGCCAAACAGAAATCTCAGAGACAGATTTGTACTTTTGTGACACAAATATGAAAATCAAACTTTAAAACCTGCTCTTGGTTCATTAGCACAAACTTTTACTAGTTCACTATCAGCATCTGTTAACGCAGGTGTGCTGTACAGCAAAACTGTCATTCTCTAGGGTTCTAAAATGCCGCCTGTCGCTCACAGAAGTTCTGTTTGCTTGACTCTGCTGATCCTGATGCTTTAGCTTGTTGTTCAAGTCGTTTCAGGGCCAACTTTTACGCTGTTGCTACAGTTTTTTCCGCTGGGCAGATGGTCTGAAGCCATGAGATGCTGCACACAGAAAGGTCAAGAAATCCTGTCTCTCTGGTCAGTGTCAACACTATGCAGATGGTATGAATTTATGTGTTTTATCTTTATTTTTTAACTCTATCGTCTGTTTGGATGTTTTTTTTAGAGGACACTCATCCAGAGATTTCCAGCCTCCACTTAATCCCTCCAGCCTTAACTGTGTTTCACAGATCAGTGGTTACTTTGCGATGGCACATTTATTAAAAGAAAATAATTTACACAGAAGGAGATCCTAATGGGCTTCTGCTAATTGCCTAATTAGTTAACATCACACTAAATAAATGGTCATAGCTTTCAGTTTCCCCATTAATGTGGCTCCAGTGTTGCAAGTGTGAATATGCGTAACAACAATAAATGATAGGTATAATATACGCAGTAAAGTGAGACTAATCAATGTAAAAATGCTAAACCAATGACTGTAAATGATGATTAATATGTGGGATGACAACTAGCATGATTTATAATTATAGATCCTAAAGCAGTGGTAGTCAACTCCATTCCCTGAGGGCTGGTATCCAGCATGTTTTAGTTGTTTCCCTGCTTCAACACACATCAGCAGCAGGCTTTTGCAGAGCTTGATGAGCTGTTGAACAGGTGATTCAACTGTGTTGGAGCAGGGCAACAACTAAAACATGCTGGATACCAGCCCGATCAGTGCAGGGAGTTGACTACCCCTGTCCAAAAGAAACAATTAATTAGTGCTGAAATGTTTAAATCTGGATAAGTGGCACATTTCCTCCACGTAACACAATAGCGCTCTCTGCTGTTCAGGCTAGGAACTAAAGTCGGTTTACTCACTTATGTTTTTCATTCCTTTTATAGTAAAAGTTAATTTATCTAATATTGTAAACGTTTAAAATGTATCAAAAAGAATAATAATGCAAAAATAGCAAAACTTTCTTAGTAAAGGAAACGAAAAAGGTCACATATCTGAAAGGAGTAGAAAGAAATACAAACTTATATTTATCACATCCCGTTGTCATAAGCATACAGAAAAATAATAATTTCTTTTTGTGTTTGATGTATTTTTGTTTGTGTTTTAGTGCATATCAGTCACCACCTAAATCTTTTATCTTTTATGATTTGCTTATAAGTTCTAGCAATCCTTTTTCAGATTATTCCATATGTATGGAGAGAAAATAGACTAAAAGGATCT
The DNA here is from genome assembly GCA_006937985.1 of Aphyosemion australe. Lineage (NCBI taxonomy): Eukaryota > Metazoa > Chordata > Actinopteri > Cyprinodontiformes > Nothobranchiidae > Aphyosemion > Aphyosemion australe. Next base: position 880,003 of record SSNS01000090.1, read on the forward strand.
GCATGTGTGTAACACTTGATTTGAAACTTCAACTTTGACTCCTACCTGATACACACAGATAAAACTAAATTCATGCACTGATCGTTTTACAAGTACATGCAGGGTTTTGAGCCTCTTTTCATGCTGCAGGAGCCTGACAGATTTGGGATGTGTTTGGATGCTAAGTGAAAGCTGGAACATCAGAATTTTCATTGAAGTTCTGAAGTTCCTTTAAACTTATTTCCCTCTAAATTTGGGCTGAAGGGGCAAAGATGTTTATCTGTGAAAAAAAAAGAAAATCTCAGCAGCCCTTAGTTTTTTCAGACAGACCTACATCTACTTTTAATATTCTAAAATTGTGTACTCATTATTTATGATCAAAGCAAATGTAAAGGCAGGTTTTTTATCAAAGCCAAAGAACCACTCCACCATCTAGTGGTCGTTTACTATAACCAGAAAAAAAAACTTAAAGCTACAGGATCTAATGAAGTGCTGCACTCTAAATGTAGACTTTCATTTCTAAAGTTGTTTTCTGGAGCAACGGGAGCATCACACAGTCATATGAGAGGCTGGGGGAAAACTTTAAGTAAAGCAAACCACCATTCCTTTACTGACGTGTTTCATTTTTGCGCTTCCTTAAAGTGATTTACAAAAAGACGGCGTCTGCAGATCGCAAGAGCTCTAATTAACTCAGAGTGTGTTGGAGAGAGAGAGAGGCAGCCGAGAGATCAGCACCACATGAGAGCTGATTCATGTTGAGAAACAGTTAAAGGGCATTGTTCCTAATGTTTAAAGGTGGGGTCAGGGATTTTTTCCTGGAGCTTTGCTTGAAATGCTCTATACAAACTGATGACAACCAATAAATTAAATGTTTTGTCAAAAAAGAATAATTTGAATCGTCTATTAAATGTCCAATCATAGAAAAACCTCATCAATCAGTGTGCCGTCCCGTTCTAAACTATTGGATCCTGATCCCTCCATTAAACTGCCCTCTGACCATCTCTCCCCCCTCTGGTCACACTGCTCCATGTACAGGAATTGCACGTTCTCGCCTCGGAGCAGCTGAACAGGAAACAAAGCCAGAGCCGGGCTGCTGAGTGTAACAGATAGAATATTTCGTACTGTTTGTGTTTGCAAATTGAATTGACGACTTGTTTCACAAGCTCTGTTTAGAGTCTGCTTCTGTTCTTGTTGAGAAATATTTAGGCGACGGACCTGTTGTCTGTGAACGCAGCTCTTGTGTCTCTGCCATGAGTTGCAGAGAGAAGAGAGCCGAGTCTGAGGAGGTTCAGGAAATTTTGACCTGTTGTTCGGAGGGTTTTCTGTCATTGCTGGCGGCACTGAGCTGCTGTGATTTTTAAGAAAGCTGCTTCGGTTTTCACCATAACAACACCACACCATATTAGCCAGCATACTAAATTGTAATACGCTATGTATGTTAGGATTTATGGCAGAAATCCGTTGTGTCCGGTGTTATAAGTTTTACTTCGATCATCAGCCTTTGGGATTCTAGAGGGGAGCCAGAAGGGAGGTTAGACCTTAGAATTGTTATTTTTCTGTAGCTTTCTTGAATGGCGTTTTTTTAAAGGTCAACTTTACTCATATTTTTAATGCATTTGCTTAAAGTTAAAGTCCCACTAGTTGTCACACACACTGGTGCGAAATTTGTTCTCCGCATTTGTCCCATCCCCTGGGGGGGCGGTGAGCTGCAAACACAGCTGCGCTCAGGAACCATTTTTGGTTTGCAGTGGTCTCTAGTAGGAATTAATGCCTTATAAATCATTCTCTGGGGGAAAAAAAGCTCCGGTGCACCTGTTTGAGGATGTAGAATTCAGCTGGAGGACAAAGTGGCAGAATATGGCAGGATTTGGAGTCTTATTTCCTCATTTTTGGACATCTCGCCATTGGATTGGCTAACAGCAACACGACTCTACCAATGACTCCATTTGCTCTGCAACGTTGATGTTTTATCTCCACAAATAACACAAGCCTGGAGGAGTTTTGCCATGTGGTGGAGCTGCTAATGCTAATGGTTAGCTTCTATTAGTCGAGCCATTCTCTGCCGTTTCCTGGACGCTAAACCAACAACAGCCTTCCCCGTCATGATGGGTGAGTCCATGAATGTTAAGTGACAGTGTGACGTAGATCTGTCAGGCTTTTCTAATCTTAGAGTTTCACCGTCCACTTTCTATCAAGCAATGCAGGAGATAGGTGTAGGAGAATATTTTCATGTTCAGCCTGCATGAAAAACTCAGAGTGGCCGATCATATTCAGAAATAATAATTAAAAAATGGTTTTCCAGTGAAGTTGAAGTTCACTTTAAGAACGTCGACTGCACCTTAGATGAAATGGATGCCAGCTGCTGATAAAATGGACGCAAATCTCTCAAAATCCACACCCAGCTGTCACTGAAAAAACAGTTTGTGCTTTTTTATATTGAAGGTCTTTGATTAGGTTGCAGCAAATGTAGAGTTTACTTCACAAACCTGCTTTATAAATACATAAAATAAACAATATAGACTTCCTGGACCTGTTTGCACTCAAGAGGAATCTCCTCAGGGCCTGATGAAGCTTAATCATTATTACAGCCGGTCTGGGCCGTGCATCAACACTGCTGCTGGTAAACTGATAATACAATCAGTGTGGGGGGAGCTCTTCCACTCTGAGCTGCCAATCTTTAAAACTCCAGTGGGAGATTTCACAATCTCTGGTGCAAAGTTACCCTCCCAGCTGGACCACCTGATTCATCTTAAACGTCATCTTTAGAGCAAACTCTGAACCCCTTTTATGCAGCAGCTGCCATAAAACAACCACAATGATATTTATTCATTTTGGTGTGCATCAAGCATGTGAAATAATCGTACGGATGCGAGATGCTAATGTTACACAGTGGAGCATCCACTCAGCCATTATCAAAGGATTCTTCATCATGTGGAATCCATTAAAAGCACTCATGTACTTTTAATAACCACAATGCATTTGTGCTGAAGTGAAACAGTCAACTACTACTCATGTAGGAGAAAGTAAAGAGTAAATGAACTGGTTGAGAAAATGTGTTCAGAGTTTCTGGATATTTGTTTTATCCAACTATGAGCCACTTCCTTTAAAAATAGAAAGAAATGAACAATCCGTTAACCGTGGGAGTCAACACTTGTTGGCCAAACTTCCAGAAGCTCCTGTAGACACTAATGAAGGCTGAGGAGACATTTCAGCAGTTAGATTAAGGTGTTAAAAAGATGAACGCATAGCGAGGAGGTGAGTACAACAGTGGTTTAAAGCAACGCTCCGCAACTTTTACACCTTAAAATTATGCTTGTTTGTAAAGTTTTTGCGTCATAGTATTATCTATTATGTTCATTTTCATACCTGTGATAGTGTTGGGGGGTCCCACGTCTGTTTACTGCACTATACAGCAGGATGTACTGACTGGGCGTCGTTTTACGGCACAATATGGCAAGCCAAAGGGATAAAAAAAGTGCATGCTCTAAATGCGTGTTATGTCCGCCAAAATGCGCGTTCATGAACGCGGGTTTTTGACGCCAAAGGGGGAAAAAACTCACGTGTTCTAAAGCGAGCATTATATCCGCCAAAACGCACGTCTTGAACGAGCGTTTTGGTGGACATAATGTGAGTTTAGAACGCGCATTTTTTTTTATCCTTTTGGCTTGCCATAATTGTTTAACATAGACTCGCTGGTTAGCAATGGCAGATTCACCAAAGAAAGCTAGAAATCCCTTATCAGAGGAATATAGGAAAAGAAAAGAAGAATGTGATAGAGCAAGAGCAAAGACCAGAGTTATTATTGGGCCGTCTTTTCCTCGCTGGAGAGCTCTTTTAGAAAGAAAGGCATGAACTACGGACTCTAACCTAGCAATGCTGCTAATGGCTAGGTAAGTAATAAATGATTTCACCGGGGTTATTGTGTTTGGTCGGGCATAAAGTTGTTATACAGTCCTAATAAAACTATTTATTCAATGTGTGGAGGTGGAAAACTTTGTTTTTTCGTTGTTTTGCCTGACATTAGTTGTAAATGTAAACATGCCTCTTATGCCCTAGAGAGAGATTTGATTTTTCGACTGTGACGTTACGCAGCAAGCCTCTAGAGGGCGACAGAGACCATATAACTGCAAAGTTGCGGAATGCTGCTTTAAAAGCACTGGGGGTGTTAAATCACGCCAAAACTGCAAAGTGTTCCTTTAAAGGGGAGTTTTCCTCTCCATTGTCGCTACATGCTTGCTTATTATGAGGACTGATGTAAAGTCACTGACACAAGTCAGAGACTGTTGGGTTTCCTTATATAGGAAACTTCTAATTAATTGGCATAATGAACTGAACTCAGTTTGATATGTTTACCTCTGTGAAGTGTCTCGAGACGACTCTTGTCGTGATTTGGCGCTATATAAATAAGCTGGATTGAATTAAATAAATTCAGTTTAAAATGTTCTTATGCAAATAAATTCTGCTTTCCTTTTATTCTGTGCTTCAAATCACAAGTTAAATCAACTTAGATGGTTTAAATTGCTCTGATATAATGAAAAACGCAGCAATTCCCTTTCAGTGAGTGATTGCCAATAGCTTAGAGACATTATTTAAAACAAAACTTCCAGCAACACCCAGCTTGGTGAAGTAGACCATCTGCTTCACACCTTTAGGGTTTTTAGAAATATATGAAGCATGTGAAAATACGGATAAAGCATAAATAAAGTAGTTCAATGGTTCATTATTTATACAAAATAAACAAACATAGAAAATAGCTCCAGGTTTAAACTATTATTTTTTAAAGTCATGTTTTTTTCTGAACTCCTGATTCCTTCAAACTCAGAGAACTTGGAGTTTTTCCGTGAACTTGAGTTTAATAAAACCATCAGGATTGGAGCTTCCAACCCCTTATCCCATTTTCCTCCTACTCCCTCCTCATCTATCATCTCTTTAACTCTTTTTTAAATCTGCACCCAGCCCACACCTGTCAGACAAAATGTCATTAAATAAAGATGAGGGTTTTCTGGGATTGAGTGAGAGTCTCTGATGATCTGGATTTTAACTTTTCACAGATGTGGAAAAGAATTTGAGACACTAAAAGTTGAACGTCATTTTCCTTTGTGTCTAATGAGGAAGTTGCTTGTGGGCTTGGTTTGCAATTAAAATGCCAAATCTAAAAATTTAATTGCTGTAGTGGGATTTCATATTTATGTTTATGTGAGTCTGCAGAAACGGAACCGTCTGCTTCATCACTCTCGCTGATTATGCAGACAAACTTGGAAGCAGCTCTCTGGGCGTGAAGCTGTTTCCCTCCAGCATCAAATATTCAACACACACCTTTTCTACTTGTTTCCCCCGATTTTAAAACTCTGCACTTAGAGGCCCTGTGAAGAAAGTTGATACTGTTTATTTGCAAGAGTCTGCTGGACGTTACAACATCCATGTGAAGGTAAATGAAAGACCAAATGTTAAAGAGAAGTTAGTAAAAAGAGGAATTCCACAGCTTCCAAAATCTACAGCTGCCTTTTGCTTGTCAGTTAAGTTAATTAACAAATTTAGATTAGTGCTGCATAAATAGAACTCCTACAATTCTAAACTTTTCCCCCATTTTTAAAGAACAGTGGCAGAGGAGTTAAGTGCCCTGTAACCAGATGGTTGCCAGTTCACATCCCACTCAGTCTGTTGCAGTCATTGTGCCTTTGGGCAAGGCATTTCACCCTCCCTTACTGGTGGCGGTTGAAGGGACCAGTGGTGCCTGTGTAGGGCAGCCTCACTTCTGTCTGTGTGCCCAGGGCAGCTGTAGCTACATTGTAGCTCATCATCATCATCCGCGTGTGAATGTGTGTGCGTCTTGGGGCCTTTTGCAGCCTTTTGGGCTTCCATGTGGGTCTCTACTGCCTCTATAAACAACCCAAATGAGAAAAATATCTGTCCACATGTTTTCTGTCAGTGTTTGGTTCTATGAATTGTGTGTAAATGTGACATTTCAAAAGTCCCTGATTGTGACATCATAAATGGGGAAATTTGAAAAAAACCACCTCTCGCGTGCAGGAGAGAGCTGCTACTGGAGGAGCAACGGCTCTACTCCAAGCCCCTCCCGGACATGGGAGCTTCTCAGCGTATAGCAGCCTGAGTGGATAGGTGGGCGTGGCCAGCTCAAGCTTGTTTTCTAAAAGTGACAGAGTCCTGAAACGGCTCATTCTGGAAGGTATACTGAAAATGTCAGAAATAAAACTGCTGAAATCGCTTTATGTGAGAGGGATTTAGTGCAAAGAACTTCATAAACATGCTTTTAACCAACCACAGAACTAATACAATTTAAGATAAAAGTCATAACATGCGCCCTTTTTATGAATAAAGTGAGTGTGTGTGTGTGTGCGTGCGTGTATGCTTTATGCCGGTTCGCTAACAATGTATGCATCTGTGCTTATGGAAGCAGGTGTCTTTGTGACTGCCTTGCATCTTTCAGTGGAGGCTTACAGCTGTGCTTTGTTATAAAGTAGTCCCAAGTCTAAAATGGCACCTGTGATTCCTCTATGTTACTAATTATTTTCACATGCAGTCAGTCTAATTATTTAGGTGACCAAGCAGAACTGGGATCACTACTGAGTGATTTTAAAGACTTTTTTACTCACAATGCTAGTTGGATCCATTCACTTACTGTGGTTTATGCTAAGCTAAAGTGAAAGGAGTACAGCCGGGGCAGGAGAATGACTGGGCTGGTTAAAAATACTTTTTCCCACTTATCTAACTCTGGGAAATATGTAGGGCGATGGTGGCAGAGGAGTTAAGTGGCTGCCTTGCAATCGGAAGTTCGCAGATTCGCGTCCCACTCAGTCTGTTGCTGTCGTTGTGTCCTTGGGCAAGACACTTAACCTGCCTTGCCTGCTGGTGGTGGTCAGAGGGACCGGTGGCACCAGTGTACGGCAGGCCTCGCCTCTGTCAGTGTGCCCCAGGGCAGCTGTTGCTATGATGTAGCCCATCATCACCAGCGTGTGAATGGGTGGATGACTGATTGTGTTGTGAAGTGCCTCAGGGGTTGTAGAACCCTAAGAAGGTGCTATATAAATACAGGCCATTTACCATATGTCAACAGACAAAATTTCAATTTTGGGTGGAATAGTAGCCTGGCTACTGGTGAATATATAGGATGGCAAACTCTGCAAAGCAAGAATTTGGTCTAGCTCACTAGGCTAGTGGAATAGCCCTTTGAGGTGATTTCTCTGTTGCACCGTTGATTTATCGCCCATTAACATAGACGAAGCACAAATCCTCACAACACATGCCCATGTTTGGCCTCAAAAATATTTGAATAGTTCATCTGCAAAAACAGATAACTCTATTTTGATAAAAATTTCAAATAATGCATCTTTTTAATCACTTACTTGAGCTAAAATCTGTCAAAATAAAGTTTGGTGATTTTGATCAAAAATTGCTTTCATCTGTTTTTGCAAATGAACTCTTAACTTTTCAAAGCACTAAATTTTCTATTGAAATAATTACTGAGTGAATTACATAATTTTGCTTGCTTATTTTGCAATTTGGCATTAAAATCCCAAAGTTAGCTGTTGCTGTTCACCAAACGTTTCAAATATTTTTCAAATCCTTATTTTGCTTAGTGCTTCCAAATGAGATTTTAAGCATTTCAACACTGATTAATGGCAGCTTGTTCTTCTTACACTGCTCCAGTCAAGGCTTAGTCACAAAACTTCCACTAAAATGAATTTCCTCTAAATCTCTATCATTAAAAAATAACATTACATGTTCCTTCTCTCTCAAGTCAGGCACATTTTAAAAAACTCTACTGAAAGCTCTGCATCATAGAAAAGAACAATATGTCTTTTGTCTGTTTTTTATTTTCTTTCTGCTCTGAACTTACATGCTCCAGTTTCTCCCTCCTGCGAAGCCAAACGCTGGCTGAATAGTCCTGCTGCTGAACTGCAGTGATTAAAGAGCTGGCTGCTGCTCCAGGAGGCTGGAAGCCAAAACTTAACCCCTGACCCCTCAGGTCGTGTCCTCCTGCCGAGCAGCGGGTCCTTCGTGACTCCATAAATGATTAAATAAAGTCTCCAGTTTTAACAAAAACTAATAAAAAGTGTATTTAACTTGTTGATCTTCTGAGAATGAATGCAGAAATCCCCTTCTCTGGATGCGTCTTGTGCATTTGACTAAACTCTTGTGTTTTTTTTGCATGTACTGAAAAAAATCATCTGAGACTGACCAATGGCTTTTTTTTCAGTCTGTTGCTTGCCTTCAGCTCCAGTGGACTGTTTTCTGACAGGAATAGATGAAAAAAGTAAAAAGCTTTTAAAAAGTTCCAAGTTTAGAACTTCCACAAACGCATCATCTAATAGCGTTGATTCCTTGTGTTCATATAAGCACACGACGTCCAGCTGCAGCTGTAAATCCTCCATCAGGTTCCTTCAGAAAGTAGAGTTTCATATTCTCATGAAATCTCAGAGGTTTTCTGTATATTTGCTCCGTTGAACCGGGCCTAATGCGACCTGTTCATCTCAAATCTCGGGAAACTCCGGAGGCTCCGGGACTCTGGAGGCTCCGGGACTCCGGGAGCTCCGGGGACTCCGACAACACTGATCAAGACATCCCCAGTGTGGAATAGTGTATGTGTGAGGAGGAGAAGGAGAGGGGAAGGGAGGGGTGGAGAAAGGGAGAGGAGATAGATTGAGTGGTGCTGATGCAGCATCGAAGAGGAAGGAAAGACTCGTGTGAAACACCAGTGGAGCATGGATTCAAAACACACGGACCCGCCCTCTCTCTAGTTCTTTTCTAACTTTTTATACCCGTCAATTTTTTACTTTTACTTTTGGCTCTTTTTTTCTTCACAATTTTTAATCTGTTTTAAACTTACTTCCCATCAAAACAGATTAACACTGACAAGACATTTGAGTAGCCTAGTGAACTAGACCAAATTCTTGCCTTGCAAAGTTTAGGATGGCTTGCCAGGCTAACATTTTAGACATTCATCCCTCATTTGAGTCATTCATTTGACCCAACTTACACACGCACGCACGCACGCACGCACGCACGCACGCACGCACGCACGCACACACACACACACACACACACACACACACACACACACACACACACCTTTAGATACACCACAGCAGAGTGGTGCAGTGAGGCTGCAGCACCTCCGTTCCTTTATCTTGCCTCTTCGTGCCAGAGAAGCAACAAAGCTGAAAAACGTTAATTGGCTTCCATACAGACACGCGTCATTTTCGTTCCCTTTCAGGAGATTTTACTTTGACTCAAAGCCATAAATACAAACCTAATCCATCCATAATTTACATCAGGGTGAATATGTCCCCAGAAGAGGGGTGATTTACAAAACTTTGACTGTGCGAAGAGATTTAAATGCCCACACACAAGCTGCACACACACACACACCACCACCACCACCACTCCCACCACACACACAAGCACAATCTAAACAGTGAGCTCACTGGTGGCAAACAGCCAATGTAACTCACGGAAATGGAAACAATCCATTTTAATTGCATGTCTGGTCCGTGAGCTGAAGAGTGCACGACAACACTCCGATCCGAGGTTGAAATATCAAGTGAATGATTAGATTTTGTCATATGTCTTCATTAAAATAATATATGCCAGAAAAGTAGAGAATTTTTTTTTGCCACAATAACTTCATTAATGTAATTGACTTATCGCAGTATGGAAGCCCTAAGCCCATCCCATCTTGTTTTTTGTGAATTCAATATTATTTTACCTTGTTCGAAATAAAGAAAGATCATCATCACCATCCCCTCCACTCAAACTTTTTATGAGATAACTACATCATAATTATGAGATACTATCTCATAATTATGACATCATTATGAGATACTATCTTATAATAAACAAAGTCATATTTATGAGATAATATCTCATAATTGTGTCATAATGTTTTTTTTTATCAGAGCAGCAGCAATGGGCTTCCATATGTAGTGATGCTAATGCCAAACTGAAATATTGTTTGTGGGATGGTTCAGAAAAATGCAAATCATGTTTTTGAAGTCCCATTACAGCAACAGGTGAAAAGTAATCACAAAATTATCAAAACTTGTACCCATTCAGGAAATTTACAGCCAACCTGATGTGTTTGATGCATCAATGAAATAAAAAAAAAAAACAAGGTGACAAAGATCATATTGTTTTCTGTTCATAAATTAACATTTTGGATTTTAAATGTCTTTGCATGTAGGGAGAAGCTGGTCCAGATTATTGATCTCCACTATGAAGGATGACTGTTTAGTTCTTCTTGGCAGATGCTACAACAGGGAGCCTGAGATGTCCATACAATCGATCCAAGACTACACTCAGGACGCCGTCTGAAATAAAAGACCTGCATTCAATCAATTACCCCAAAGTCAATAAAAGTGGACATTTATCTCAAAAGTATGGATTTGACCTGAACTGCAAAATAAATGTTTGTTTTTGTTGGTTTTTTTTCACTTACTATTAGTTTGAGCCTTGAGTTTACATAAAAAACAAACCAATCCATACTGCAATTAAAGCATTGCTTTATCTCATTTTCTCAACTGGCAGATGATCTTTTGGTTCAATTTTATTTCATCACAGCAATGCTGAGTCATGCCCATTTTCTAAGGACGTGTGGTTCCCTTCCTCCCACTTCTGGCATTTTCCAGTCGCATTCATCTCTGCTAGCAGCTGCTCCTGACTGCCATCAATGAAAACACTCATGGAATACTGAACACCGAGGTTAATTAGAGCATTTTTCTGAACATGAGCCACTGCTGCCCAGAAAAGATTTAAGGTTTAATGCATCGCTCGTTTTGGCACAATGCAAAGGTGTGGGATTGATGAAACACTTTCCTTTCGCTGCCTGGATCAGGAGTGATCCCCAGATGGGACCATACTCAAAAACAAAACCACCCAAAGTTTACTCTGAGAGATTAACGTGCAAGCATCTTCACTCTTTGCTTAGAGCATTGCATTAAAGTGTACATTTTATCTAGCAATCACTTTATTTAATAGAAAAGGGGTCATAAGCAGTGATTCTTTTATTCATTTACCTCACTCATTTTTTTTAGTAATGTCAATTATCACAATACCAACTAGTGACAACTGGTGTTTACAGTATGTGTTTGACAAATAAATCATACCATAGCATAGCATACCATGCCATGCCATGCCATGCCATACCATACCATACCATACCATACCATACCATACCATACCATACCATACCATACTGTACCAAATCATACAAATTTATTTCAAGAGCACATTATAACACAACATGACAGCTGACTGAAGTGCAGTACAATAAAACAAACTTAAAATACAAAAAATAAAACAGTCAACAATAAAACACAGAGCAAGGGAAAAATAATTAATCACTGGCCAAGCGCCAATAGAAGTAGGTCTTTAATAACGTCTCAAAGCGAGTGAGGGCCGGTGCCTGTCTGACAGAAAGGGGGAGTGTGGGGGCAGCAAACATAAAGGCCCACTCCACCCGTGATTTATATCTCATAGTGCAGTGTTTCCCAACTCTGGTCCTCAGGGCACACTGTCCTGCAAGTTTTCCATGTCTCTGCTTCAGCACACCTGATTTCGATTGCCTCCTCAGGAGGACACCACATGCTGCAGATGTCTGTGAATCACTCATTCATTTAAGTCAGGTGTGTGGCAGCAGGGAAAAACTGGTGTTTGAAAGGGAAACATGGAAAACATTCAGGAAAGTGTGCCCTGAGGACCAGGGTTGGGAAACATTGTCATAGTGGGTATGCGGAGTAACAGAAGATCAGCAGACTTCAATATGTGGGGAGGAACGTAGGGGGTAATCAGGTCTGACAATTAAGATGGGGCAAGACCATTCAAAGCTTTAAAAACAATGGCCAGGACCTTGAACTTTAAAAAAAATCAATGGGGAGCCAATGGAGATGTTCCAGGACAGGAGTGATGTGATGACGTCTATTGATATTGGTCAAAAACCTGGCTGCAGTGTTCTGAACCTTCTGTAGCCTGTTAAGAGCCGAAACAGGAATACCAATAAGGGCTGAGTTTGCACAATCCAAATGTGAAGTAAAATAAGCTTGTATGACTCCAAGTGAGACTGCCTCAAAATTGGTTTTGTATGTATGTATGTAACCTTTATTTAACCAGGAAAGAAAACCCTTGAGATTAAAAATCTCATTTACAAGCATGTCCTGGCCAAGACAGGCAGCAGCTCAAGGTTTTAGATGAGCTAGGTGAGTTGGAAGAAACATGATTTGACCATGGCATCAATCTGGGGGGCATCGAAAGATCTGCATCCAATTTGACTCTAAGGCTGCTCAAACACTGTTTAAGATTGAGGGTAAAAAAATTGGAAACAGAAAGAGGATGAGAAGGATTACGAGGATCAAAGAGAATTGTTCGGATTTGTTTAGCTTCAGAAAGTTTCTAGCTAACCAGCCTTTCACTTCTGATAGGCATCTGGGAAGGAGTGAGACGACATTTGGTTTATTCGTGGCCAGGTAAATCTGACAGTCTTCAGCGTAAATATGATAATTTAGGCTGTACTTTTCCAAAATTCGACCCAAAGGGAGAATATAAATGGAAAACAGGAGGAGCCCAAGAACAGAACCTTGTGGCCCTCCCCAAGGGAGTGGAAGACAGGGAGAAGTACAATCATTAATCATCTGAACACTGAGGGATCTGTCTGCCAACCAACAAAGTTCATGCGTAGAATGCATAATGGAGAGAACTACAGAAAAACATCAATATTTGGAGCAAAAATGGGTTTTTATCTTCAACACAAGTTGAAGTTGGTTCAAATGAAGGCAACCAGACTTCTTTGGTTTCTTGAAGACGTTTTGCTTCTCATCCGAGGAGCTTTATAATTCTGACTGGAATATGGGAGAGTCGAGCTGATAAACTGTAGCTCTCTATTGTTGCTTAACAAGCTGAAACTACCTATGAATACTCCTCCTCCTTACCCCTGAGGAGGCGTTGATGTCGTTGGGTCCTATTGTGTTGGAATGGTGGTTTTGATTAGATGCAGGAGGGTGTGGCCTAGACTGAAACAGAATTAGGTTTAGTTCTGTATTGTAGGTGCTGGAAAGGTGAAAAGTGAAACCTCTAAACCTAATTCCAAAACAGTTTCAGTCTAGGTCACACCCTCCTGCATCTAATAGAAATAACCATTCCAACACAACAGGACCTAACGACAGTTTATAAGGTCGACTCTCCCATATTCCAGTCAGAATTGACAAAGCTCCTCGGATGAAAAGCAAAACATCTTCAAGAATCCAAAGAAGCCCAGTTTCCTTCATTTGAACCGTTTGGATTACCATGACCTGGATGACTGAAAATCTTCACCAGCATATTACAGATTAATGCAAATACACTAATGTACTAAACTGAAAAATTAGAATCAAATACTATACAACAGGGATTTGTACGTTAAACATTAACAGACTATTTAAAATACAAAAAACTGCAAATTACATAAATGAAAAACCTAAAGAGTTGCTGTGAGTTTGTTTATTTTGCATAAAATACTGAGATATCCTGAAAGCACATCACTGTAGTGACTGCTCTATAAGACACTACGACCTTTGCTTTACAGAGGCGTCCAAACATCAGTCAGCCAAATACTCCTGAGCCACAATCAATAATCCCTCTAGATCATCTACAGCACTGAAGATCAGACACCTTACCTCCATCATTCCTTACAGCTCTAAAACACCTGCAGTCCAGGAGAAAGAGTTGGCAAACTGAGTCTAAATCTATCTTTCATTTGTTTTTTTAAAGTGACAAATGAATGGTGGAAATAGTTCGGCAAGAACAATAATACCTGTCATTTGCTCAAGTTAAGAACTGAAATCAGAGCAGACCACCTGAGAGAGATCCAGCAAACTTACACAATCAATACGATGGGACAAACAATGAGGAGGAGATTAGAAAGAAATGGGGCAGACAGATGGAGCTACGTGAACATTTCAGTTTTCAAACTTCTCGAGCTTAATTTAAAATATACCTAAGGTACAATGGAAAACAAAGGGAAAATGGCGAAAAAAGGCAGAAATAAGAATCGCAGAAAACATCACAATAGAAATATACTCTGAGGCTCAGATTTGGTCACGCTGGTTTAAGCAACAGAAAGTTGTTGGATCATACTGATTTATGAGTGAATGAACGATTTAATGTTTATTTCAAAATACATTTTTACACATTTTAAAAACTTGCATTTACAGCTGTAGGAGTTTTATATAGTCGCTGTAAACGAAATCGGAATAGACTGATGTGGTGTGTGTTCATGCCTGTCCCAGATTATATGTATCAATAATATATATGAATCAATAAAGTATAGGAAGAAGAGATGAACACAAACCCATCAAAGCGAAGTTTTAGATATAAAATAGAATAGTATAACAAAACATCAAAACTTGTTGCTATGAAACATGACAAAGCAGGGTCTCAAAATGAAATTCTACAACAAACTTAGGATATAAACATAAAAGACATACAATAAAGAAACAAAAGAAAAACTAGACAATGAGATAAACTAAATAGCTAAACAATCTAATTATATAAAAAGATGTAAATAATAAGGGAAAATGCAAATAAACATAATTTCTGTCCAGTAGTTCTAATGAAATGGTTTGAACAGAATGATTTACTTGTTTTGTATAATTATTCAAGGGATAAATCTTAATATTGCCATTATTGGTTTTTCTTCGTATACTTTTTAATCGAACGAGTGTCGTGCAATTTATTATTTGCTCGTCTGATTTATTTCATTTTTCCATTTCATTTTTTAACTCCCTGAACAGAGATGCACATTTGTTTTATATCTGTTCTAGTGGCATTTGAAGTCTTTTTTTCTGTTTTTTAAATTGAGAAAAATCATTTTTTGGTATGGTGTTTGTCAGTAATCAATGTTTTGCTTTGTTCATAACAGATCAAGTTTTTTAATTTGACAAGATCTCTGAATTGTAGCGCTTTGGACTTTATAAACAGGTTGTTGGTGTGTTCCCAATCCCTGAAACCTGTGTTGCTTATGATTCTGTTTTTTTTTTTACATGAATAGAGGCTTGGTGTTAGGCATGTATATGTTGTGTCATGTATTTATTTATTTGTTTGTTTTTTTTATCACATAGACATTAGGTTTATCAGACATTCCCAGGACTGTCTACGACTTGAGCGACATTCCCAGGACTCGCCACATGGTGGCGGTGATGTTCGCAGATAGTTTTACCAGCGGCCTCATACGTAAAAAGAAGAAGAAGCAGCAGCAGAAGAAGAAAAAGAAAACAGACGAGAAACAAAACAATTTGCTCTTGAGTAAAACCTTCACCATGTCCAAAGATAAGGTCTGTTCATTTCACTTGTAGTCCCACTTTACGTAAGATGATCATTTAAAAAACCTAAAAAATGTTTGCTCATAAAGCCGTTTGACGTCCTCGTTAGCTGTTAGCTTTAGCTCTATAGAAGTCACTTTCCTTGTCTTAACTTCAGCGTGGCATGTAAACATTGCCTTCTGTTGAAATATCTCGTTGGAAATGTTATAATAATGCTTTAATAACTAATGACTTGATAAAATATTTAAAAACAGTCAGCGTATTTCTGTAGTCATATAACATCTTTCTAAAGGCTAGTTATTTTAGGTCACACACTCATAATCTAGTAGGATACATGCCTAATGTGTATTTCCTTTGTTTCATTTTAGTAATAAGGTTACGTACCAAACTTCGTGGTGTGTTGTGAAAATGGAAGTTATTATCTGCTACCTAAGAAAACCCATCTAACTGGTTGTGTGTGTGTGTGTGTAGGGTACTCTAAATCAGCTCAAAGACCTGGTGGAGCTGAAGGACCAACTGGAGGACATCCAAAAACGAGTAGAAGACGAGATCCAAGCTGGGGTTCCTCCTGTAAGGCTCAATCATTAAAACATGCCCTCATGGTGCCTTTTCCTACGAGCCTCTTAATTATTAGCAGTAACTTTTTAGATTGGACTTGATCAACGAGGCTTCAGCGTTTTAGAGGTTCTTTAGAAGATTGACATCCCTAATATCTGTTGATTAATCACTGATTAAACTGATCTTTCTTTCTCTTTCTAGGGAGGCAGTCTGCTGGCTTCTCCTTTTCTGAAGGGATTTCTGGCCGGTTATGTTGTTGCAAGGCTTCGTTCTTCAGCGTTGATGGGGGTTGCGATAGGAACGTGCACAGGGATTTATGCAGCGCAAACCTACGCTATTCCAGACATTGAAAAGACGATCAAGGATTACATCCGCAACCTGAAGGGAGGACAAAAATGAGCTGAAAGTGGAAATGGTAAAGAGAAAAGAAACTAGATGGTGCCAATGCAGCTGCGTATGGGGAACAGAAGTTAAAACCAGGACAGGGTGATTCTAATTTTTCAGCCATTTGGTATTTTTACTTGATTCTGTCAAACTAGGGGAAGCCTGATTTAAAACATGAATGCAGAAAGAGAAACTGTAATTTGGTTAAAAACAAAAATGAGTTTTAAACATACTTGTGTGAAGAAAATATAATTAGATAACCTTTACCTGTTAGCATGAAGGGACTTTAGTGTCTCAGTTTCAGTGTTAACACTATCTGAGCCAGTAGTTATGGAAATTATTAATCAAAGTATAATAATTTCTCTATGAAGTGGTCAAAATCTAGATTACTGTAATTGTTCATTTGCAGGTTTCAACATTTGTAGGTAGGTGACGCTTTTCTTTGAAAACCAGAACTCTTTGTTTTAGTTTACAGGTTTCAGATGTACGCTTTACTTTAAAAAGGCTTTATTCAAAACCAGAGACAATTATTCCCTTAAAATTTATCCAACTTTTCTGTACGATCCAGCCTCTCCTGAACAAAGTGTGTGTGAAAGCAGAAATACATAAAATTAAAATAGTTTTATTGCTTATGAGATTTTAAGCAGGGATTTTCTGGATATTATTATTTCAGAGTGCCTAATATGGTTTGCATGTGATATCATCTCATGCCATATATGTGCAATAGCCTTTTCCTGATAAGATGGGGCTGCCTATGCTGGAACGTTGTTGATCTTTTGCACTTGTACAGATCCAAAGCTGTTACACAATAGTTTCTTTACCTGACGTGTCAAATGTTGTTTGTGAGGAGTTTTAGTTACTTAAAATGTGGCGTTTGACTCTTGTGTGCACTCAAACATCAAATCACTGATGCTGATTTGAATATGTGAGACTAGTGAAATTATAATTTAATTTGGGGAATTATAATTTATTTTGGGGAATGAAGAGTTCCTTTTGAAAGATTTCTGCAGCTTTTTTTCCCAGTGACCACCACCTGCTGTTGATTGGAAAAGAAAATCCATATTTTATTTGCATAAGTCTGTCCGTAAAGCCCTTTTAAAAATAAATAATAATATATTGCAACTTTTATTATTTGATGTAACAAAAATTTTTTTTTAAGTATACTACAGCAAAGTATAATTTATGGGATGTTTTCTTTTAAATTTGTCTATAAATGAAGCATATTGTTCAGAGAGCTGTAGGAAAAGTACTGATTCTGAGCTGCTGCCATCTAAATTGACAGATTGTATGTAAACTGGTGGATTGGTTTCAGGTAAATAAGCCATTAAAGTATATCACGGTTTTAAAGGTGCAGCAGGAATATATTGTACTGTATGAAAACTGGAACAGAAAAAAAAGTGCCTCGACAATCATTGTTCTGTATTTTTCAGATTTTGTTTTTTGGCTTGTTTTGGTTTTGTTTGTTGAATATTCATCTTTACAAATTCAATTCTTATAATAAAACCACCAAAGTTGTCTGTAACAGATTTATTTTTGGTTCTTAAAAATAAATGGGAAAAGAAATTGTATTTAGATTTCTGTCTCAAATTTCCATATTTATTGATTTTGTCCAAATACAGACTTTAAGAATAAATGACCAAATTTGATCTGACAAAATTTGAATAAAATAACAAAAAACAAATTTAAGATGCACACATGTTTATACAGGTGTCAAAAACACTTGCAAAAAGGTAGTAAAATAGAAAAAAAGATAATGATTGGTTAATTAGATATTTAATCATTAACAGTAAACCCCTTAAGCTAAATTTAGTAAATGTAATTATATGTTGGTAAAGCAGCAAGACGGGAAGTAAACTGATGCTTTCTGGAAGAAAATCACTCGATGAGTTCCTGTGAAACACAAAATTAAAAATGTTAATTCAAAAAAGGGGAAAGATTTAGTTTCAGAAGTATTAAATTATACAGAATGTAATACAAACTGCTCCATTTGCTACAGAAATGATCAAATCTGTGTACTCACCACATCATCATCATCATCATCAGTACCAAGCATCTTGCCTGCAAAAAAGGATGATTGGATTTTAATTGGATTTACAAGTCACCCTTATGTTAGTGATTGAAAGTTACTTTTAGATTACATCCATAAATAAAAAAAACACATTTTAAACAAATATCTTTTAAAATGCTTAATCAATTTCTAATAGTCATATTAATTTGGACAATGATTGGCCTTACCAGTGGGGGCAGATGTGTTGCACATGACTAGTCCTTGACGTTCAGATCCAGGGATCTGAAGGCCGGTTTCCGGGTTCACGCACCAGCACTGTGTTTCAAAGCACTGCTGGCTGTTGTAGAGACCATTGCTGTCACATTCGGGGAAGAATCCCGGCACCTGCATGGCCTTCAGGCCAGCAGCTTCGAGCTGACAGTTGGTCTGGGGAGCAGCTTAAAAAAAAAAAGCAATTAAACCATCAAGTCACAGAAATGCAAAAAAGGCAATGCCACAAATAAATAAAGTCAGCAAAATTGTTGATCTGTGACGGCTCAAAGAAAATGGGATGTTTGACTTGTAATCACAGCTGGATTTGTTATAGAAAGAGGAATAATTAAAGGTGCATGAAGTAAGAACGACATCCTGTGGTCAAGTTTGGGTACTGCAGTCCGTGTTTCAAAACAAACAAGTCTGCTCTGAGCAGGTCACACGTATAGGCGTAATCTACATAGATATGAAATTGCGTCACTGCAATAAACTTTTATTTTTAAAATTACTGGACATGTTACACTGAAACCAAGTGTGATTTCCTGTCTAGTCCTATGTAAACTGCAGAAATTGACGCATCCCAGAAGTGGCACGCGGCCAAAATAGAACTCGATCCTATCTTTAGCGGCGCTTCTGGACGCATCTGAAAATTGCTGCATTGCTGACTATAATGGATTCTATTTGAAGCAGCGATGTTCCGCTATATATTCCACACCGTTGATTCTTCCAGTGTGCAGTAGGAGTTATTCACCATTAGCATTGTTAGCTCAACGTTAGCTTCTAGCCTTCTTTACCTGATATTAGCGTAAAACAAAAAAGATGCCGTGACTTTTTAGGGGTACAAGCAATAACTTCTGAGCCGCTTATTTTACTGGTTAACATTCTTTCCACAGCGTTGCCGGTATTTGCTGGCCAATTACAAATGTTGGCGCAGCAGCGTTTGCTGGCGTAGACTTGGCAACTCAGCAGGCTCAAATATGATTGGCTCTGGAAACAGGAAGTAGGGAGGCGGGACGGACTGTAAACAAATACTACGTCTCTCTTTGGCTTTTTTAAAAGGAGAAAAACTGACAACCCACCAGGCGTCTGAGAAAGAAATCTGTTTAAATGTAAACTTCCAACACGATTGAGACGTTAGACTATTTTGTGATCATTTCACTTTAAAATTCTTACTTATTGCACCTTTAACAGAAACATAATCAGAACATACGTGTTTTTCCTGAAGTTGATTCTTCCTGTAATACAAAAAAAACCAGACAAATTAAAAAAATGATATTTGATCTTATAAGATCATCAAAATCTTTTGAATATTAATTATTATTAAACAAATAGATTTCAGTACCAACAGACAACTTTCAATTTCCTTCATTTCTTTAATAAAGAATTTTTCATGAAAATAAATAAAACATGTTTGAATTAATAATTGCTGAAAAAGACGTATGATGTACTGTTTTACCCCCTCCATGGTGTCATCAAACGCCACGTGCATACTGCTCATGGGCATGTGCATACGCACAGGCATGGAACCTGCAGACAGACCCAAAAAACAAAAAGTAAATATTTAAATATCTTTTTTAATCTAAAAAAACTAGTTTTGATGCATGTGGTAGTACTTTGCAAGCAAAAAGAAAAAAGCAATAATTGAATTTTGCGTTTTAATTTTTGTCTGTGGTCTGATTTTATCATAATCTTTTACATTTATTCTCTTTATTCGTACATGTTACTGTTCTGCTGCTCAAGAGTTTTGCAATTAATTTAATCATTTTAGCAAAAGACGATCAGCTGAAAGCCTGGAGTGATGTTGCACATTCTCTGAATGTGAAGCTGAACATAACCTCCTCACCAGATCTGGTCTTCGTCAGCTCAGTGTTCATTTTGTTGTTTTGGTCCTGCAGGCTTTTAATATCGCCACTCTGGTTGAACAGGAAGTAGGCAATCGCTGACTGACCCACGATCAGCACTACGGCCAAAAGAGTCAGTCCTGCCACCTTATAGGCCCGGGAGGAGCTGCGACTGAATGAAAGAGAAAACAGGAAGTATTAGAAAAACAAAAATAATCTGATGATTCATATCGACCACTATGAGGTCACCAGCTAGAATGAAAAGTAGGGGAATTCATAGAAAATTCAGGATTCTTCAGAAGTTGAGGGAGTTTTTGTTAAAAACAGGAACCATAGTAGTATTACAAATGTCAGCTGAAACTAAAGTAGGTGCCCTTTTTGAACATTTATTTATATCTTTAAAAAACACCAGCGCACCATTTGTACCAGTAAAAATATTCATATAAATATGTCTAGTCTGGTCTAGTTTCTTCTCCAGAAAATTACTGGTTTATATCATTTATTATTATATAATTGTTATATTTATACTATAGTTATAGTTATAGTTATAGTTGGGCAGCAGTAGCTCAGGAGGTAGAGCGGGTTGTCCAGTAATCGGAAGGTTGCAGGTTCGATCCCGGCTCCGGCCAGAGAATGCTGCTGTGTGTCCTTGGGCAAGACACTTAACCCGCCTTGCCTGCTGGTGGTGGTCGGAGGGACTGGTGGCGCCAGTGCTCGGCAGCCTCGCCTCTGTCAGTGCGCCCCAGGGCAGCTGTGGCTACATCG
Source organism: Aphyosemion australe (assembly GCA_006937985.1). NCBI lineage: Eukaryota > Metazoa > Chordata > Actinopteri > Cyprinodontiformes > Nothobranchiidae > Aphyosemion > Aphyosemion australe. The sequence goes on from SSNS01000090.1 coordinate 901,098, forward strand.
TAGCTCATCCCCACCAGCGTGTGAATGGGTGAATTGAGTTGATTGTGTTGTGAAGCGCCTTGGGGGGTTGTAGAACCCTAAGAAGGCACTATACAAATACAGGCCATTTTAGTTATGTTTACTTTCATTTATTTAATGTATTATTTTATTTTTATAAAATATAAATTTCAAGTAATAACTTCAATAGGATAAATTACTTTATTCACTGATCAGAGTTAGGAAAATAATCTTAATAAAATCAATATAAATCAATTTCTGCTTGGAAAGTAAAAAATATACAACAAATAATGAGAAAAAATGTGTAATTCAAAAAGTAATTTCCCCCCAATAATTTGTTTCACACCTATTTAAATGAAAGTACTATAGCAACAACAGGAGCAGTATCACTGTAAACCCGAATAAGTTACCAGAACTCAAACATTTAGCAGCAATTGCCACAAAATATTTGAGTTCTGAAACTGAAAATTTCAAGTTTTCAGAAATGAAATTTCTTAATAAATTCTACTTGTAGATTTGTATTCAAGTTTAATTAAAATTGTTCATCATGTCAACTCAAAATATTTGATTTATTACTACCATTTAAAGTTTTTCGTTATGTTAAAGTACGGAAGAGGATTAGGGCCTTCTAAAAAGAAGAAAAGAAAAGAAAAATAATTCTGACTTTAATCTCAGAATTCTGACTTTTTCTCTGAATTTAGATTTTTAATCTCAGAATTCTGACTTTTTTCTCAGACTTTTTTCTCTGAATTCTCACTTTTAATCTCAGATTTCTGACTTTTAATCTCAGAATTCTGACTTTTTTCTCTTAAATCTGACTTAATCTCAGAATTCTGACTTTTAATCTCAGATTTCTGACTTTTTTCTCTTAAATCTGATTTATAATCTCAGAATTCTGACTTTTTTTCAGACGTTTTTCTCTGAATTCTGACTTTTAATCTCAGATTTCTAACTTTTAATCTGAGATTTCTTACTTTTTTCTCTGAAGTCTGACTTTTAATCTCAGAATTCTGACTTGTTTTCTCTGAAGTCTGACTTTTAATCTCAGAATTCTGACTTTTTTCTCAGAACTGACTTTTGATCTCAGAGTTCTAATGTGTTGCTCAGAACTTTAATCTCAGAATTCAGAGAAAAAAGTCATAATTCTCTTTCTTTTCTTTTCAGTGGCCCTAATGCTCTTCCGTACTAGTTCTTAGTTTTGTTAATCCAGGTGATTATGTCAACAGAACTCGACAAAATACGTACAACGATGGCTGATTTGAATCATTTAAACAAGTTAAAAATATCAAAGAAAACTTACTTCCTCTTTTTTGTCACTAAATTATGGTTTCATCACACATTAAAAGAAGTTGAATAATTCATATTTGTCTGTGCTCTGTGTCATTTCTAAACCAACTTGCTACTAACCCTACCTTTCAACTCTCTTTGACCAGAGAAATGTCACAAAGCACAATTTAAAGTTTACATTCAGACCCATCCAGTGACACAAACCAAAATTAAAAACAGCAGAAGCGTATTTAACTTCCTGCTTACCCCTGAGCTGGTTCTCCCACATTGACAGCTGTTTGCTGGTTAGAAGCTCCAATCAGAGGCTGATTTGGGTTCTCGGGGTCTGACATCTTCACTCAAACACAAAACCTGTAAACACACACATCACAGAGTTAAAACACTGTTTAGACATAAAGAATACTCCTATTTTGTCAGGAGACTCACAAAGAGTGAAAAAGATCCAATACCTTGTTTTAGAAGCTGTTTCACCGACTGTTGTCACTGAGATTTCACCTTCTGACTAAAATCAGTGAGAGGGAACTTAAACAACCTGGCAGGGAAAAAACCACATCTGAGCAACTCTGCTTCTAGATTTTTTGTTCTCAGTCCAAATTTTTCATTGGTTGCTTGTGATGACTCATCTGTTACTAGGCAAAGCATAGCAACTTCATAGGCTTGTTGACATGTTTCATACATTTTCATTGTATTCGTACTATTGTAAATATTTTAGTTATTAGAATATTTTACAATAGACATTAACATTGTGAGAATAAGGAAAGCATCACTCTTGTGAATAAACAGCTTTTAGAAATGGTGACTTCTTTAATCACTGATTTCTGATGATTACATGAACTTTTTTAAAGTATGGAGGAAGAAAAAGGGATATTCTTGTTTAAAAATAATCAGAATCAGGAGGGTTTTATTGCCATATGTGTGAGAAATCACAACATTAGGAAATTGCTGCGGTACTTGGTGCAAAAAGAAAGATAAAAAATAAGAGATAAGCAAATATAAGAAGTAATAATATACTCATGATAAAATTATTATTATAAAAAGTGGCAATAATTAAAGAAGCAGCTACTATATACACAGTGCAGGTACTAATCAGAGTGGATCAGCTTCAGGTACAAACACACCACCGGGTCATGTGACTGGGACCAAGCGACTGGAGTGGGCAGCCCTAGGATTGACATTCATGAGTCCAACAGCAGAGGGGAAGAAACTGTTCTTGTGGCGAGAGGTTCTGGTTCGAATGGATCTGAACCTCCTGCCAGATGGGAGCGGGTCAAAGAGACAGTGTCCAGGGTGAGTTGGGTCAGCTGTGAGCCGACCTGCACACCTCAATGTCCTGGAGGTGTACAGGTCCTGTATTGAGGGGAGTTTACAGCTAATGACCTTCTCAGCAGAGCGTACAACACGCTGCAGCCTCTTCTTGTCCCTGGTGGTGGCTCCAGCGTACCACACGGTGATGGAAGAGGTGAGGATGGACTCGATGACTGCGGTGTAGAACTGCCTCGACTGTGCTGGCAGGTTGAATTTCTTCAGCTGCCTCAGGAAGTACATCCTCTGCTGGGCCTTTTTTATGATGGAGGTGATGGTGGGCTCCCACTTAAGGTCTTGGGTGATGGTGGAGCCCAGGAAGCGACATGAGTCCACCATCGTGATGGGAGTGTCAGACAGGGTTGTGGGGGGGAGGGGGGCTGTGTGCTTCCTAAAGTCAACAACAACCTCAGCTGTCTTCTGGGTGTTTAGCACCAGGTTGTTGTGGCTGCACCAGGACACCAGCCGTTCCACCTCCATTCTGTAGGCAGACTCATCCCCATCAGAGATGAGTCCAATCACGGTGGTATCATCTGCAAACTTGATTAGTTTGACAGACTCGTGGTTGGAGATGCAGCCGTTGGTGTACTGGGAGAAGAGCAGAGGGGAGAGAACACAACCCTGAGGGGAACCGGTGCTGATGGTCCGCAGGTCCGAGACATTCTTCCCCAGCCTGACTTGTTGTTTCCTGTCTGTCAGGAAGTCAGTGATCCACCTGCAGGTTGGGTCAGGCACGTTCATCTGGGACAGTTTGTCTTGAAGGAGGTCTGGCAGGATTGTGTTGAAGGCAGAGCTGAAGTCCACAAACAGGATCCTGGCGTAGGTACCCGGGGAGTCCAGGTGCTGCAGGATGAAGTGTAGAGCCATGTTGATGGCATCATCTACAGACCTGTTGGCTCTGTAGGCAAACTGCAGGGGGTCCAGGAGGGGGGCTGTGAGGGTCTTGAGGTAGTGGAGAACCAGGTGCTCAAATGACTTCATGGCCACAGATGTCAGAGCCACAGGTCTGTAGTCATTGAGTCCAGTAATCCTTGGCTTCTTGGGGACAGGGACTATGGTGGAGATCTTGAAGCAGGCAGGCACATGACATGCCTCCAGTGAGGAGTTGAAAATGCCCATAAACACTGGGGCCAGCTCTTCAGCACAGTGCTTCAGAGTGGCAGGAGACACACCGTCAGGGCCCGGGGCCTTTCCAGCATTTAATGTTTTGAATTGCCTCTTTACATCTGCCTCACGGATGTGTAGGGTTGTGGTGGAGGTGTGTGATGTGAAGACCTCCTGGGTGGGGGGAGAGATAGGAGGGTGCTGAGGGTAAATTCCACAATGATGGTGATGGCTCTGGAGTGGGGGGTGGGTGGCCAATGTCTCTATTGTTGGGACTGGATGAGGTGCGAGACCTGCCCGATGGCTCATCAAACAAGCTTATTCAACTTAATGCATAAACGATGTTCCCTTTTTCTTTTTAGTGAAACATTCAGATCTCTCACTGCTTAGATTTTAGGTCCAGGGGTGTTTTTCTGAATTTACAAGGATATGAGACACATTTTGGACAATTTATTTACTTGATTCTAAAAATTTGTGTAAGGATATTTGAACATGTGTTTAATGTAGAACAGGGGTTCCCAAAATGTTTTCTTTGAGGACCCCTTTGCCCATGTCCAAGAGAAGCCAAGACCTCCAAACCCAACTCCTAATCATAAACACATTAAATGTGATAATTTACTAATGTTATACAGACATACAGAGTTATAACTTTTATATAGTGTTCTGATTATACTAGGGTGTGTTATTGAGATTTTATAAATGTAATTTTTACAAAACACTTTTGCTAACCTCACAACCTCAGCAAAGTCAAAATTGTGGGGACCCCCTGCAATCTAGTGGGGACCCCCTTGGGGCTCCCGACCCCCAATTTTGGAACCCCTGATGTAGCATACAATAGAATAGAATAGAATAGAATAGAATAGAATAGAATAGAATAGAATTTATTGATCCCACAGTGGGGAAATTCACTTGTCACAGCAACACCATCACTCAAAGGGTAATTAGAAGAAAGATAAAAAACAAGGATACATGTATATACACATAGGCAGTAATCTAGTATTGTAATCTTAGATCACTAAAAAAACCACAAATAAAAGATAAAAACAAACTTGGTACCAACACTATGCAGCAAACTGTAAGAGACAGACAACAATGTGAATCCGGTATTGCACAAGTATAGAACACATGAATATTGCATTGGTGTTATTGTGTACCAGGATGATACCAGTACAGCTTAAACTGAGAAGTTATACACTCTTACAGCAGAGGGGATGAAGGATCTGCGATAGCGCTTGGTTTTACATCTGGGATGTCTAAGTCTACCTCTGGAGGAGCTGTCCATGATCTCCACAGTGGAGTGCAGTGGGTGGGAGGGGTTTCTTAAGATGGAGGTCATCTTCCCCAGCATCCTCCTTTCACACGTCTCCTCAACTGTATCCAGCGGGCAGCTCAGAACCGAGATAGCTTTGGTAGCTAGCTTGTTCAGTCTCTTCCTGTCTCGGTCAGAGCTGCCTACACCCCAGCAGACCACAGCAGAATGAATAACAGAGCCAACAACAGAGTGATAAAAGGATTTCAGGAGCTGGGATTTAACTCCGAAGGACCTCAGCCTCCTCATGAGATGGAGGCGGCTTTGGCCCTTCTTATACTTTACTGTTGAGGTGAACACCCAGATACTTAAAGGTGTCCACCACCTCAATGTCTGTTCCCTGGATGTTTACTGGTGAGTGAGGAGGGGTGTTTCTCTGGAAGTCAATCACCATTTCCTTTGTTTTACTGGTGTTCAAGCGAAGGTGGTTACGCTCACACCAGTCCACAAAGTCCATGATGACTGACCTCTACTCCTGGTCGTCCCCCTCAGACACACAGCCGACGATGGCCGAGTCATCAGAGAACTTCTGGAGGTGACAGCTGCTGGTGTTGTAGGTGAAGTCCGAGGTGTAGAAGGTGAAGAGAAAGGGTGAGAGTACTGTACCCTGTGGAGCTCCAGTACTGCACACAACCACCTCAGACGTACAGTTGTGCACCCTTACGTACTGTGGCCTGTTGGTGAGGTAGTTGATGATCCATGCAGTCAGATGTTCATCCACTTCTGCACCCCTCATCTTCTGCTGCAGTAGACACGGCTGGATGGTGTTGAAGGCACTGAAGAAGTCGAAGAACATGATCCTCACAGTGCTTTTTTGAATCTCGAGGTGATTCAGAGCCCGGTGCTGCAGGTAGATGAGGGCGTCTTCCACCCCCATGTTTGGTTTATATGCAAATTGAAGTGGGTCTATTTCTGGGGTCACCACTGAACGTAGATGGGTGAGGATGAGTCATACAGGTTAGATATCACAGACATCTCTTTTTGCACTACTTCATGTATCAGATTTACAAGATTTCATAAAAACCTAAAAAAAAAAAAACCAGTGAATTGATTAGTTCTGAATTGTAGTCAGTGTCTTCTGAAGACAAAAAAACAACAACCCTGAGCTGCTCAAAGGATCTTAAAGTTTCCATAAAACTAATAAAAAGAAACTTTTTGTTTGACACTTTGCGTGTACAGGAAGTGAGAAATTTATTGTGTGATTTTGAAATTTGTTTTTCAAATGTCTTACCCACTTTTTGCAAAAATTGTGATGGTTTTCAATGTCACGCATAAATAAGACGGAGATTAAAGACATTCTACACAGTTTTGGCTTGCTTTTAGCACCCCCTAGTGTTCTCTTTGTAAAAGCAAAAGTGACCGTCAGCACACCTGATTTACATATTTGCATTGCCTCCTCAGGAGGACAAGAGCTGCAGAAGCCTGATAATCACTCACTCATTTGTGTCAGGTGTGTGGCAGCAGGGAAACACTGGTGTTTGAAAGGGCAACACGGAAAACATGCAGAGCAGGGGGGTGCTGAGGACCAGGGTTGAGAAACACTGATCTAAAACATGCAGGAAGGATGGCGGGTGTATTAGGGACCACCGCCAGAGATTATCTGCTGCTTATGACACAGCAAGAAAGAACATGGTAGCTGCTGCCACCCAGAACAAAAAGGTTTATGCCAAGAAAGCACAAGCCCTTCCATTAGTACCAAGAGAGAGGGTGTAGGTGAGGGATAGGAACAGGCAGGCGCAGCTGGAGCAGCAACAAGTGGGAAGCGATGCGTGTGACTGACAGCAGAGCAAAGGGTGGACCTCTGCTCAGATCTGTGAGTAAACACTTCCATTGTCACATGAAGGGTGAAGCTCCATAGGAGCAGAGAATTTTGTGTTCNGGAACTGGTTTTTCTGAGAAAATAAGAATGACTAAACTCTACAAGCGGAAGGAAAATCCCCACCATCCTGTTTATTTGTAGATGTCTGCAGCCTGCAGTGGTATGGGGCAGACTCGTAGCAGCTACCTGGAGCCAGGTTGCTGCTACGAGTCCGCTCAACAGCGCAGTGGGCCTATGGCAAGCTGTTGAATTATGTAATTAACAAACGCTTCTATCTTTGAATATAATTTAGACTGAATTATCGCCAACCCATACGAAATACAATAGATATGCCACCATTACATTGTTACCAGTCATAGAAATGAAATGTGATTAGCATTTCCACTAGCTGAACATGTTAATGAAATACATTAAAGTCTACTGATTTAGATTGTTATTTTGACTAGGATGAGTGATATTAATACAGACCTAAAATGTTACTGAAACAAAGGTGAATTTTGTTCCATACTAACTATAAATATTAGATGGGAATGAGGGAACTAGACAACACCAATTTAATACATATTATTGAGCCTTTTATAATAAGACTCTGACATTTCAGCGTCATATATGTTTTTCTTCATATTTTTAGCAGCAGACCACAATCTCGTTTCATTTGAAATGTCGTCAAATAGAATATTCGATCAATCGACAGAGGATTCGACAGAATATTTGAATACTAAAAGATTCGATAGCTGCAGTCCTAGTAAGTAATGATTCGTTCCTTCTTTGTTCCTTAGATAACTACCCATTAGTCCCTGGTTCATTCTCAAAACACATTTTGGGGACCATTATTGTAAAGTGTTACCTAATTCAATTCAAAAATGTAATTAAATTCAATTCAGTTTAATTATATTGCACCAATTCAAAACTATGGTCATCTCAAGGCACTTTACAAAGCAATCTTTTCAATTGAGCCTACTTATTAAACAGTGCATTGAGTTCAATTCATTATTCCAATTAGTAAAAAGTTTTCTATCTAAGGAAACCCAGCAGATTGCATCGAGTCACTGACTTGTTGTGTCAGTGACTTCCCCATACTAAGCAAGCATGTAGCGACAGTGGAGAGGAAAACTCCTAGCCTAGTGAACTAGACCAAATTCTTGCTTTGCAGAGTTTGGTCTAGGCACGCTTCATAGGAACCCTCGCTGCCTGTGGCTGTCCAATCACAGCTCGCTATAGTTTTGGTTGGGCCAATCACAGAGCTCTATATTGTGGGCCAATCACAGAGCGGGAGTAGCCGATGACGTCAGCGCTGCGGCCGTGAACCCAAGCAACATGGCGGCGGCGCAGGATACACGTTCGTTTGAAATGGCTTTGTCATCAACATTGGATTATTTAGACTCCAACGTGCGTAAGTCTGTCGGATATACTTAGCGGCTTCTTATTTTTATCAAACTAAGTAGCGCAATGTCCCAGTGCACCTGATATTCACATGTTTTTCATACAAAAACGACAGAAATCATTGATGTTAGACGCTATTAAAGCCTCCCGCTTTTCCGTCGCTGTGATTACGTCACGTTGTTCGTTACTCTGATTGGTCCTAGCGCTATCCAATTGCGTGCTGAAATTTTTCTACAACCGTAGATCCCGCCTCACGACTGAGAGCCGTCAATGGTTCGTGGCCAGACTATATATACACATATATAGGATGGCTTGCCAGGCTAGAAAACTCCCCTTTAGCAAAAAGAAACCTCCAACAGAACCTGGCTCAGTATCTCATAATATTGACTTTTTATCTCATAATTATGACATACCGTGGGGCATTTTTTTCTTTACAGCACTGAATAGATTTACCCAAACAAGTTTTTATCTCATAATAATGACTTTTTATCTCATAATTACGAGTTTGAATCTTATAATAATGACTTTTTATCTCATAATATTGACTTTTTATCTCATAATTATGACTTTTTATCTCATAATAATGACTTTTTATCTCATAATTACGAGTTTGTGTCAAATAATAATGACTTTTTATCTCATTATTATGACTTTTAATCTCATAATTACGAGTTTGTATCTTATAATATTGACTTTTTATCTCATAATTATGACATACCGNTGAGGGTGTCCTCCACCCCCATGTTTGGTTTATATGCAAATTGAAGTGGGTCTATTTCTGGGGTCACCACTGAACGTAGATGGGTGAGGATGAGTCATACAGGTTAGATATCACAGACATCTCTTTTTGCACTACTTCATGTATCAGATTTACAAGATTTCATAAAAACCTAAAAAAAAAAACCAGTGAATTGATTAGTTCTGAATTGTAGTCAGTGTCTTCTGAAGACAAAAAAACAACAACCCTGAGCTGCTCAAAGGATCTTAAAGTTTCCATAAAACTAATAAAAAGAAACTTTTTGTTTGACACTTTGCGTGTACAGGAAGTGAGAAATTTATTGTGTGATTTTGAAATTTGTTTTTCAAATGTCTTACCCACTTTTTGCAAAAATTGTGATGGTTTTCAATGTCACGCATAAATAAGACGGAGATTAAAGACATTCTACACAGTTTTGGCTTGCTTTTAGCACACTCTAGTGTTCTCTTTGTAAAAGCAAAAGTGACCGTCATAAACTCCTTGCCTGGCTCTTCTTTGCAGCCATGACCGTACCCATACTTTCCTAAACTTCAAACAACAGTGGCGGCGAAGCCTCATCAGCAAAACAAGTAGAAGCATTTTTTAGCAGCGGCTTAGCTCAGATGAAGATCGCAGCGACGATCGAAACGTCAGCACAATAAGGTAAAGAAAGATATATCTGTGTTTTATAAAGAACAAAAAGTAAAAGAAGTAGAAGCATTTCCTCCATATCCACTCCGTCTCCGTTTCGTTTATTTTTCTGACATGCAGACAGGAGGCTGCCACCTTGGAATCATGTGAGGGGAGAACGCGCAGTGATTGGTCACTTGGAAGATTTCAGCTCAGCAGACAGCTCACGTAGTGCGCACATGGCGAGTTTCTGCCCCCTGTGGGGCGAAAAATATCAAACCGGTTTGATTTTCACCTTAGGGTCTCATGAGGGAGAAAATTCAGTGAGAATTAGGCACACACAGCGAGGAATCTGCTGAGCAAACGGCTGCGAATGACCGTTAGCTCAGCTGTTGGCTCTCGTGTGCGGCAGGCTTTAATCTAACTGCTGAAATGTCTCCTCAGCCTTCATTAGTGTCTACAGAATCATCACTAAATCAAACAAATCAGCTGTGTTTATGATCTAAAACAGGGTTTCTAAACCCTGGTCCTCAGCGCCGCCCAGTCCTGCATGTTTTCCATGTCTCTGTTTCAGCACACCTGATTTACATATTTGCATTGCCTCCTCAGGAGGACAAGAGCTGCAGAAGCCTGATAATCACTCACTCATTTGTGTCAGGTGTGTGGCAGCAGGGAAACACTGGTGTTTGAAAGGGCAACACGGAAAACATGCAGAGCAGGGGGGTGCTGAGGACCAGGGTTGAGAAACACTGATCTAAAACATGCAGGAAGGATGGCGGGTGTATTAGGGACCACCGCCAGAGATTATCTGCTGCTTATGACACAGCAAGAAAGAACATGGNCCTGTGTGTCTTGTCGGTTCATTGCTTGTGTTGTGTCTATGTCAGTTCGGTTCAGTTAAATTATTAAACCCTTTAAACCTGCTTACCTGCCTGCTTCCTCTCACCTGCATTTGGATCCTCACCTCACCCAGCCAGACGTGACACATAGAAATGCTTGCTTTTTCTAGCATTAAAGGTAAATCATTTGTACATATTGTATATAACAGAGGACCCAAACAACTTCCCTGTGGTACCCCATGATGTCAAAAGCTGTAGAAAAGTCTAGTAATACAGTTCCTATGATATTACCCCTGTCCATTTCCCACAACCAATCCTGTGTGATGGCTGTGGCCACAGCCACACATCTTAGGTAATGAAATGTCACTACAGTCTGGTTTTTGTTACTCTTAACTATATGGTTTACTTTAAAGTAACCATTTTTGTTATGTACTATTAAAGTGCACATTTATGACTTGTATGATATGATTTAATAGTTTGTTTTTTGTCCTCTGAGTTACCTTGGTGGCAGCTGCTCCAGGCCCTCTGCTGATCAGCTAAAAAGGTGGAGAAGGGGTGGAGCATGCCTATGAAGATCTGCAAATTGGCTCATACCACCGCTTAGGACTATGGAGGGGGGAAAGGGATGTATTTTGATAGTTCTGTCATGTGTTTGTTGGGTTTTTTGTGTGTGTTACCCCTTTTTGTGTTTTTGTGGGCTGATCAGCCATTACTTAAGTTCCTCCTTTGTTTCACTTGGGAGGTCTCTTTGATTGAGTTAAGTGGTTTGTTCTTCAGTGGCGGTTTTGTTACGTTGACCTCTTTTATGGGCCCAAGAATCTGATTTATGTTTGTGAATGGATCCACAACTTTTTTTGGTGACCCAACATTAAATTTGTTGATGAACTACAACCTGTGCCTGACTGTCTTTGACTGCTTGGTCCTTCACAAGGGTGAAGCTCCATAGGAGCAGATCCCGTGGAGGTGATTTAACGGGCCGCTTCCACGGACAACAGTTCTGCCCAGTATTTTGTGTTCTGCAGGGTAAAGACGCGGTGGAGGTCATCATTGTGATCACTGTTGACAGCAGCTGACGGGAGTGACGGGGAGACGGCCGAAGGTGTCAATCGGGAGCTCCTCCTGCTATTTCCTCAGTTGAGATTGGTGAAGTGCAGGTTGTCTGCTCAAGAGTATCCCGTCGTTGTGGTGCCGCATAATTAAGGAGCGAGTAACACCCAAATCTAACTTTTTTTTGCTGATAACCTGAATAGATGAGTGTCTAAAAGTAATAGTCCCAGACATGAGAAACTTGTCTGGGACTATTACTATTAGATCGGAGATCTTCTTTTTCCTGAAGCTGATTTTGTAAAGTCCGTTGTCTTTTTCCAGAGATTAGGACCGAGGAGCTTTGTCAATTCTGACTGGAATATGAGAGGTTCAAGTTTATAAACTGTAGCTGTCTATTGTTGCTCAATGAGCAGAAACTACCTATGAATACCCCTCCTCCCTAGAGAGGAACAATAGACAACAATAGACAGCTACAGTTTATAAGATCGACCCTCCCATATTCCAGTCAGAATTGACAAAGCTCCTCGGATGAGAAGTGAAACAACATCAAGAAATCAAAGAAGTCCAGTTGCCTTCATTTGAACCAGAACGGTAAATATCAACCCAATTAGGGCTGAAACGAATTCATTAAATTAATCGAATATTTTTTTTACTGATTTGAGGCTTCATTAAATGTGTGCACCACAGCCTGAACACATTTTACTGGCGCACTGTGTGGCCATCTAGGTGCTGTGGAGGAAATGAAAGAAACCAGCAGAGACACAAACCATTGTAAAAGGCAGAAACGGTCAAAAGTTTGGGATCAAAAGTGAACTAAGAGCAGACTGTCCTCGGAACTGGTTTTTCTGAGAAAATAAGAATGACTAAACTCTACAAGCGGAAGGAAAATCCCCACCATCCTGTTTATTTGTAGATGTCTGCAGCCTGCAGTGGTATGGGGCAGACTCGTAGCAGCTACCTGGAGCCAGGTTGCTGCTACGAGTCCGCTCAACAGCGCAGTGGGCCTATGGCAAGCTGTTGAATTATGTAATTAACAAACGCTTCTATCTTTGAATATAATTTAGACTGAATTATCGCCAACCCATACGAAATACAATAGATATGCCACCATTACATTGTTACCAGTCATAGAAATGAAATGTGATTAGCATTTCCACTAGCTGAACATGTTAATGAAATACATTAAAGTCTACTGATTTAGATTGTTATTTTGACTAGGATGAGTGATATTAATACAGACCTAAAATGTTACTGAAACAAAGGTGAATTTTGTTCCATACTAACTATAAATATTAGATGGGAATGAGGGAACTAGACAACACCAATTTAATACATATTATTGAGCCTTTTATAATAAGACTCTGACATTTCAGCGTCATATATGTTTTTCTTCATATTTTTAGCAGCAGACCACAATCTCGTTTCATTTGAAATGTCGTCAAATAGAATATTCGATCAATCGACAGAGGATTCGACAGAATATTTGAATACTAAAAGATTCGATAGCTGCAGTCCTAGTAAGTAATGATTCGTTCCTTCTTTGTTCCTTAGATAACTACCCATTAGTCCCTGGTTCATTCTCAAAACACATTTTGGGGACCATTATTGTAAAGTGTTACCTAATTCAATTCAAAAATGTAATTAAATTCAATTCAGTTTAATTATATTGCACCAATTCAAAACTATGGTCATCTCAAGGCACTTTACAAAGCAATCTTTTCAATTGAGCCTACTTATTAAACAGTGCATTGAGTTCAATTCATTATTCCAATTAGTAAAAAGTTTTCTATCTAAGGAAACCCAGCAGATTGCATCGAGTCACTGACTTGTTGTGTCAGTGACTTCCCCATACTAAGCAAGCATGTAGCGACAGTGGAGAGGAAAACTCCTAGCCTAGTGAACTAGACCAAATTCTTGCTTTGCAGAGTTTGGTCTAGGCACGCTTCATAGGAACCCTCGCTGCCTGTGGCTGTCCAATCACAGCTCGCTATAGTTTTGGTTGGGCCAATCACAGNGTCCTCCACCCCCATGTTTGGTTTATATGCAAATTGAAGTGGGTCTATTTCTGGGGTCACCACTGAACGTAGATGGGTGAGGATGAGTCATACAGGTTAGATATCACAGACATCTCTTTTTGCACTACTTCATGTATCAGATTTACAAGATTTCATAAAAACCTAAAAAAAAAAAACCAGTGAATTGATTAGTTCTGAATTGTAGTCAGTGTCTTCTGAAGACAAAAAAACAACAACCCTGAGCTGCTCAAAGGATCTTAAAGTTTCCATAAAACTAATAAAAAGAAGCTTTTTGTTTGACACTTTGTGTGTACAGGAAGTGAGAAATTTAGTGTGTGATTTTGAAATTTGGTTTTCAAATGTCTTACCCACTTTTTGCAAAAATTGTGATGGTTTTCAATGTCACGCATAAATAAGACGGAGTTTAAAGACATTCTACACAGTTTTGGCTTGCTTTTAGCACACTCTAGTGTTCTCTTTGTAAAAGCAAAAGTGACCGTCATAAACTCCTTGCCTGGCTCTTCTTTGCAGCCATGACCGTACCCATACTTTCCTAAACTTCAAACAACAGTGGCGGCGAAGCCTCATCAGCAAAACAAGTAGAAGCATTTCCTCCATATCCAGCTCCGTCTCCGTTTCGTTTATTTTTCTGACATGCAGACAGGAGGCTGCCACCTTGGAATCATGTGAGGGGAGAATGCGCAGTGATTGGTCACTTGGAAGATTTCAGCTCAGCAGACAGCTCACGTAGTGCGCACACGGCGAGTTTCTGCCCCCTGTGGGGTGAAAAATATCAAACCGGTTGGATTTTCACCTTAGCGTCTCGTGAGGGAGAAAATTCAGTGAGAATTAGGCGCACACAGCGAGGAATCTGCTGAGCAAACGGCTGCGAATGACCGTTAGCTCAGCTGTTGGCTCTCGTGTGCGGCAGGCTTTAATCTAACTGCTGAAATGTCTCCTCAGCCTTCATTAGTGTCTACAGAATCATCACTAAATCAAACAAATCAGCTGTGTTTATGATCTAAAACAGGGTTTCTAAACCCTGGTCCTCAGCGCCGCCCAGTCCTGCATGTTTTCCATGTCTCTGTTTCAGCACACCTGATTTACATATTTGCATTGCCTCCTCAGGAGGACAAGAGCTGCAGAAGCCTGATAATCACTCACTCATTTGTGTCAGGTGTGTGGCAGCAGGGAAACACTGGTGTTTGAAAGGGCAACACGGAAAACATGCAGAGCAGGGGGGTGCTGAGGACCAGGGTTGAGAAACACTGATCTAAAACATGCAGGAAGGATGGCGGGTGTATTAGGGACCACCGCCAGAGATTATCTGCTGCTTATGACACAGCAAGAAAGAACATGGTAGCTGCTGCCACCCAGAACAAAAAGGTTTATGCCAAGAAAGCACAAGCCCTTCCATTAGTACCAAGAGAGAGGGTGTAGGTGAGGGATAGGAACAGGCAGGCGCAGCTGGAGCAGCAACAAGTGGGAAGCGATGCGTGTGACTGACAGCAGAGCAAAGGGTGGACCTCTGCTCAGATCTGTGAGTAAACACTTCCATTGTCACATGAAGGGTGAAGCTCCATAGGAGCAGAGAATTTTGTGTTCCGCAGGGTAAAGACGCGTTGGAGGTCACCATTGTGATCACTGTTGACAGCAGCTGACGGGAGTGACGGGGAGACGGCCGAAGGTGTCAATCGGGAGCTCCTCCTGCTATTTCCTCAGTTGGGATTGGTGAAGTGCAGGTTGTCTACTCAAGAGTATCCCGTCGTTGTGGTGCCGCATAATTAAGGAGCGAGTAACACCCAAATCTAACTTTTTTTTTGCTGATAACTTGAATAGATGAGTGTCTAATAGTAATAGTCCCAGACATGAGAAACTTGTCTGGGACTATTACTATTAGATCGGAGATCTTCTTTTTCCTGAAGCTGATTTTGTAAAGTCCGTTGTCTTTTTCCAGAGATTAGGTCCGAGGAGCTTTGTCAATTCTGACTGGAATATGGAAGGTTCAAGTTTATAAACTGTAGCTGTCTATTGTTGCTCAATGAGCAGAAACTACCTATGAATACCCCTCCTCCCTAGAGAGGAACAATAGACAACAATAGACAGCTACAGTTTATAAGATCGACCCTCCCATATTCCAGTCAGAATTGACAAAGCTCCTCGGATGAGAAGCGAAACAACATCAAGAAATCAAAGAAGTCCAGTTGCCTTCATTTGAACCAGAACTGTAAATATCAACCCAATTAGGGCTGAAACAAATTCATTAAATTAATCGAATATTTTTTTACTGATTTGAGGCTTCATTAAATGTGCGCACCACAGCCTGAACACATTTTACTGGCGCACTGTGTGGCCATCTAGGTGCTGTGGAGGAAATGAAAGAAACCAGCAGAGACACAAACCATTGTAAAAGGCAGAAACGGTCAAAAGTTTGGGATCAAAAGTGAACTAAGAGCAGACTGTCCTCGGAACTGGTTTTTCTGAGAAAATAAGAATGACTAAACTCTACAAGCGGAAGGAAAATCCCCACCATCCTGTTTATTTGTAGATGTCTGCAGCCTGCAGTGGTATGGGGCAGACTCGTAGCAGCTACCTGGAGCCAGGTTGCTGCTACGAGTCCGCTCAACAGCGCAGTGGGCCTATGGCAAGCTGTTGAATTATGTAATTAACAAACGCTTCTATCTTTGAATATAATTTAGACTGAATTATCGCCAACCCATACGAAATACAATAGATATGCCACCATTACATTGTTACCAGTCATAGAAATGAAATGTGATTAGCATTTCCACTAGCTGAACATGTTAATGAAATACATTAAAGTCTACTGATTTAGATTGTTATTTTGACTAGGATGAGTGATATTAATACAGACCTAAAATGTTACTGAAACAAAGGTGAATTTTGTTCCATACTAACTATAAATATTAGATGGGAATGAGGGAACTAGACAACACCAATTTAATACATATTATTGAGCCTTTTATAATAAGACTCTGACATTTCAGCGTCATATATGTTTTTCTTCATATTTTTAGCAGCAGACCACAATCTCGTTTCATTTGAAATGTCGTCAAATAGAATATTCGATCAATCGACAGAGGATTCGACAGAATATTTGAATACTAAAAGATTCGATAGCGCAGTCCTAGTAAGTAATGATTCGTTCCTTCTTTGTTCCTTAGATAACTACCCATTAGTCCCTGGTTCATTCTCAAAACACATTTTGGGGACCATTATTGTAAAGTGTTACCTAATTCAATTCAAAAATGTAATTAAATTCAATTCAGTTTAATTATATTGCACCAATTCAAAACTACGGTCATCTCAAGGCACTTTACAAAGCAATCTTTTCAATTGAGCCTACTTATTAAACAGTGCATTGAGTTCAATTCATTATTCCAATTAGTAAAAAGTTTTCCAAGCAACATGGCGGCGGCGCAGGATACACGTTCGTTTGAAATGGCTTTGTCATCAACATTGGATTATTTAGACTCCAACGTGCGTAAGTCTGTCGGATATACTTAGCGGCTTCTTATTTTTATCAAACTAAGTAGCGCAATGTCCCAGTGCACCTGATATTCACATGTTTTTCATACAAAAACGACAGAAATCATTGATGTTAGACGCTATTAAAGCCTCCCGCTTTTCCGTCGCTGTGATTACGTCACGTTGTTCGTTACTCTGATTGGTCCTAGCGCTATCCAATTGCGTGCTGAAATTTTTCTACAACCGTAGATCCCGCCTCACGACTGAGAGCCGTCAATGGTTCGTGGCCAGACTATATATACACATATATAGGATGGCTTGCCAGGCTAGAAAACTCCCCTTTAGCAAAAAGAAACCTCCAACAGAACCTGGCTCAGTATCTCATAATATTGACTTTTTATCTCATAATTATGACATACCGTGGGGCATTTTTTTCTTTACAGCACTGAATAGATTTACCCAAACAAGTTTTTATCTCATAATAATGACTTTTTATCTCATAATTACGAGTTTGAATCTTATAATAATGACTTTTTATCTCATAATAATGACTTTTTATCTCATAATTATGACTTTTTATCTCATAATAATGACTTTTTATCTCATAATTACGAGTTTGTGTCAAATAATAATGACTTTTTATCTCATTATTATGACTTTTAATCTCATAATTACGAGTTTGTATCTTATAATATTGACTTTTTATCTCATAATTATGACATACCGTGGGGCATTTTCTTCTTTACAGCACTGAATAGATTTACCCAAACAAGTTTTTATCTCATAATAATGACTTTTAATCTCATAATTACGAGTTTGTGTCTCATAATAATGACTTTTTATCTCATAATGACTTTTTATCTCATAATTATGACTTTTTATCTCATAATTATGACTTTTTATCTCATAATTATGATATACCGTGGGGCTTTTTATTTTTTAGGTGGCGGGAATGGGCTTCCATAAATTAGAGTCTCTAATTCTCTAGTTAACCTAAAAGCTTGTGTGTGTGCTTGTGCTCTGGGGGGAATCCTAGGCTAGTTATTCAGCTACTCACATCTAGGGACAAATTAGAGTCTCTAATTCTCTAATTAACCTAAATGTGTGTGTGTGTGTGTGTGTGTGCTCGAGCTCTGGGGGGAATCCTAGGTTAGTTATTCAGCTACTCACATCTAGGGAAATTAGAGTCTCTAATTCTCTAATTAACCTAAATGTGTGTGTGTGCTCGAGCTCTGGGGGGAATCCTAGGTTAGTTATTCAGATACTCACATCTAGGGACAAATTAGAGTCTCTAATTCTCTAATTAACCTAAATGTGTGTGTGTGCTCGAGCTCTGGGGGGAATCCTAGGCTAGTTATTCAGCTACTCACATCTAGGGACAAATTAGAGTCTCTAATTCTCTAATTAACCTAAATGTGTGTGTGTGNCAATTCAATTCAATTCAATTCAGTTTATTTATATAGCGCCAAATCACGACAAGAGTCGTCTCAAGGCACTTCACAAAGTAAACATTTCAATACAGTTCAGTTCATAAGCCAATCAGTAAAAAAGTTTCCTATATAAGGGACCCAGCAGATTGCATCAAGACACTGACTAGTGTCATTGTGTTGGTACAATCCTCATACTAAGCAAGCATTTAGCGACAGTGGGAAGGAAAACTCCCTTTTAACAGGAAGAAACCTCCAGAGGATCCTGGCTCAGTATGAGCAGCCATCCGCTACGGCTCACTGGGGGTTGAGAAGACAGAGCAGGCACAGGCACACCCCACACCCACACCCACACACACACACACACACACACACCCACACCCACACACACACACACACACCCACACCCACACACACACACACACCACATATATCAAGTAGTGTTTCTATGGCTACACTGTGATTTCTTAGAAGTTCTATTTAGTAAGAGTAAGAGAAACTTTATTGTCTTTATCTGAGTGAATCTATAATTAATTCAATAGGTGAACTAATAGTAGCACATTCTATGTTAAAGAAAGTAAGATGTAATATCAGAAGAGGGAGAATGTTAGGTGGTTGGCAGCAGTGTGCCAGCCGATGGCCCCCTCCATGAGGCAACCACAGCTCAGCAGAACGCCAGCGTAGCTTCTTCTGGGGAGAAAAACACTTAGAGAGAAAATAAAGTTAACAGCTGGAATAACAGGAAATAATGCAATTAGAGAGTGGTGGTAGAAGAGAGTAGCAGAGTGTGGAAAGTGGTCAGTATGTCCTCCAGCAGTCTAAGCCTATAGCAGCATAACTACAGAGATAACTCAGGATAACCTAACCGTTGCCCAAATGGAACCGCTGCCTGTCACCAGTGCTCAAGTAAAACGAGCCGTGACACAATTTTGTCCAAAGTCTATGATTTTACTGTGAATGGCTGGCCATCCAGCAGCGATAATCAGTTCTCTGCATACTCCACCCGAAAGGAGCAACTTTCAGTCTGCCAAGGCTGTATCATGTGGAGTGCTTGTGTCATCCTGCCACCTACACTACGTGCGCAAGTGCTGGATTCGCTGCATGAGGGACATTTGGGCATAGTCAAGATGAAAAGTCTTGCTAGACGCTATGTTTGGTGGCCAGGCATTGACATCCTGCACTGGTTGTCAACAGACGTTACGCCAACCTCAGACAGCACCGACACACATGTGGGAGTGGCCATCCGCGCCATGGCAGCACATCCATGTGGACTATGCTGGACCATTCATGGATCAAATGTTTTTAATTGTGGTTGATGCTCACTCTAAATGGCCAGAAATATTTTCGGTCAAGCAAGCAACTGCTGCCAGCACAATCAACTGCCTCCGATCACTGTTTGCACGCACAGGTCTACCCCAACAGCTTGTAAGTGACAATGGACGTCAATTTACAGGAGAGGAGTTCCAGTACTTCCTTAAGAGCAATGGGGTACGACACATTACATCAGCTCCCCATCATCCGGCAACTAACGGACAAGCTGAACGATTCATCCAGTCTTTTAAGAGGTCTATGAAAGCCAGCCGACTGGACGGGAAACCATTCCATCAGAAAATCAACAACTTCTTGCTGGCTTACAGGAACACCACTCACGTAACAACTGGACACACACCGGCCAGATCTTTCAATATTGGACAAAAGGTTCTTGCCAGAGACTACAGAGGGCCAAATCAGAAGTGGCAGCCTGGCAGCATTCTGTCACAGACTGGACCGCTGTCGTACACCATTGATGTTGGATCCAATTTAGTCTGGCGTCGCCATGTTGATCAGGTCCTCGATGGAGAAACACATATGGCTCCAGAACAACCTGAGACGACAGTTACATCTCAAGAGTCAGAAGAGGTTCTCTACCGGAAACCGTCTGAGGTCCAGAGCTCAAGTGAAACCACGGATGTTCAATCAACTGGACCTCCTACACAGAACACTAAGAAGGACTCTGATCAGTCAGGCCGACGTTACCCTGTGAGAAATCGCAAGGCACCTCAGAGACTGAACTTATATACTTCCAGTTCAATTAAGAAGGAAAGTACATTTATTAGATAAAATACTTACCTTGAATGTTTTGGTTGTTTAAAGCCAACAGTTAAACTTCAAAGTTAGAAGGGAGGAACTGTTATGTATTCAGAAATATTAGTTAATAATTGTCCCAGGCATTTTGTGCGCGCCACTCTTATCCCTGCACAGCGATAGGAGGTGCGCTGCAATCACCCCCCACCCTCCCTATATCATGGAAACAAGTAAACACTGAGCGTTCTAACTAAATAGCGCCAGCTACAGAGCTTTAATCAAGCAGCTGGCAGTCAATATTTTAGTTCTGATATCTTAGTAGTCCTTGTAGGCATGAGTTATTAATTCTTGCTCCGTCTGGGAGAAGAACAAGGTACCTTCCTTTCCTTCCATTATCATTTATCTAGCAGCGATTAACAGCTGGCTGCCTGTGGACGTGCGTGAGCCTCGCACGTCTCTCCTTGCTTGAATTAGAGAGGATTGAATCCACCTGAGCATCATTTGTAGAACCGACGAATCCTGGAGTACAGAGGTGCAATTTGTCAGAGATTTATCAGGAAAGACTCGATGTTCTAAACTTGCTTCCTGGAACACCCCCAGGTCTAATCTCAACAATAACACATAGCAGTCAAACATCTGTCTACCGTGGTCTGAGGTGAGTGGCCTCCAAATAAGTGCTTGAATGCAGGTGGGTGGTGTGGAAGAGCAGGCCCAGCTGCTGCTGGTTTGCCAGTCAACAAGCCTGGCCTATTTAAGGAGCTGGCAGACGACTGCACAACGCTGGATGATTACTCACTTTGGGTACAACCAAACTGGGAGTCAGTAGCTACCTTTCGAGCCCTCAAAAAACCTTTTCAAGTACCCTAACCTTTTTCTCTCCTCCAGGTGTCCTGATCACCTGCTACCGACCAACCACCACACACCAATAATAATCTCCTTTGATTAAGTTTCGAGTCCACGTCTGCCAGCCAACCTTCCGCCCTGCTCTCCCTCCACTCACCTTCCTGAAGACCAGCATTTGCCTCTCAAGCCTTCACCCCTGCACCCACCTCCTTGGACCAGCACCTCAGGCCTCCAACTTCCCCCCTCGAGCTCCAGTCTCCCAACAGAGCAGTAAGCCCAGCACAGATGCTGAAACCCTCCCTCAACTCAACTAGATGCTAACTGTCATCTGTTTTCCAGAACGGCTCGAGCCAGAGTCCGTGCTTACCTTGCCCCACGTTGGTGGCACTCCTTAAGTTCACGTAAATAAAAATATTTTGTTTTACCTTATCTCGTGTCGTGGGTCAAATACACCCCAACATGACACTGTCTTCTAAATGTTTACACCATCAACATGAAGATTTCCTTTCATTTAACTGTTTTAGACAACAAAAGGTAAACATCTGCTTTACAAATAATGCTGTTAAAAGTTTTCTGTAAAAACTTTTTATCAAAGCGTGCGATCGGCCGCTGCTTGTTTACCACTGAGTTCATGTTGTCGCTNTGAAAGGTTGCGCCGTTCAGTGTGGCACCTTTCTGGAGTTCTCACAGTGTGACATGAACAGTGTGGTCGCGTGGCTGGAGGACTATAAAGATATGCAACAAGCGTTTTATTCGTGGATGGAAATGATGGTAAACGTGGGTTTAGAGGTGGTGAGTGCACGAAGAGGTGGAGGAGAATGAGGGACAAGTTTGTTCGTGTTAAAAGTATCTGAAATACAATAAAAAGCACAAAATAAACTGCAAATAAACTGTCAATGCACTATCTTGGACCGGATACATGACAATATACCCCAGAACTCACTGTTGCTGCATCTCCTTTTGTTTTCTCGAGGCTTCCCAAAAAAGTCTAAAACCCGCTTTTTTGCCATAGTGGTAAATAAATATTTGAGGTCACCAGCAGGGGGTGCTGCAGCCCCTCCAGCACCCCTACTTCCCGCGGTACTGGCTATAATGATCTCGGGCGAACTGGTTTTGGAGTCTAATTCATTAATTAATTCATAATTAATTAAATTAGTCTTTAGGCGCTTAGGTTTTAGAGGTCTCCAGGACAACATGGAATGACTTCATGACATGTTTCTGCATTATTTATTTAATTAATCCTATTTATTTATACAATTATTTATTTATATTGGTTTTACTTGTTCATTTACTCATTCTAAAATGTGTTTATTCAGTTATGACCGTAATGACTCAGTTTGGACTGGAGTCTGATGGTCCAGAGCAGGGAGACGGGGACAGGCTTAATGAGAAGCTCATGACCGAGCTGAGAACTATGGAGGAAGCAGAGACCAACCTCCATAGTTTAATAGTAGAACTTCAGCTGGATCAGGTAAAAGCTAAAGAGACTTGGTTATTTCAGATTTACTGTTTATGCAAAACTAATGTTTGTTTATAAGGTTCAACATTACATATCTGGAGATAAACAAACATGTGCACAGTTGCAGTCAATATTTCAATAAATATTGATTTTTGCCAGCTACCTTGTCCCAGATTTTCGTTTTGGCCCAGGGTGAATTTGAATTTGCACCCCTGGTTTACCATAACCAGAGTGTAGTTCAAGCTTTTTGCCACTGGAGGGCGTAAATTCCCCACCCCCCTTCTCTTCTAGAACAGAACCAGAGTGTAGTTGCAGCTCCTCATCACTACTCATTCATTTATAAAAAGCAGAATAGAATGCTGTAGCATTTTATTTTGAAAAAAGAATACAAGCAAGGGTTCTACAAAGAAACTATTGTAACTTTATGAATTTAGTTCTCTTCTCCTGTGACAAGTGAATTTCCCCACTGTGGGATCAATACATTCTATTCTATTCTATTCTATTCTATTCTATTCTATTCTATTCCTCCTCACAGAACCAAAGTGTTGATCAAGCTTGTCACCGGAGAGTGTCAATCCCCCTCGTCATTCATAAAAACTCAATTAAAAAACGAGTTTGTGGTGCTGTAGCTAGCTGGATTGAAGCGCTTTGATGCCACACAACCATTATGTTTGCTACTGTTGCATAAATATGTGCCCCAGAGTTGCTGTGGCAACAATGTCACCATCATGATCATCATCACCATCACCGTGTGAATGTGCGTATCATGACTGGATGGATGAAAAGTGCTAAAGCTACAAGTACAGGCCATTTATCGTTTATCATTTGCTAACACCAAAATGCCATAGCATTTTATTTTTCAAGAACTTACAGGAAGTGTTTCTACTAAGTAACTATTGTAACTTTACAGTAGATCCCTCTTCTCCTTCTCAACCTCCTCTTTCTCCTTAATATTAATACTCTCAAGAGGACAAAAACAAAGTTTAGGATTTTTCTTTTTAGTTTTATTGGCTACAGTACTCTCTTTTATATAGTATAACAGAACCAAAGTGTAGTTCCAGTGTGAGAGCTGGCCGCCCTGGGCTTATTTTATTAACCAGTCAACAAAATCAGGACATTTACAGCAATTGTCATACCACATACACCACAGTAGGGGGCGATGTTGACTTTGTCATGCTCCTAAAACAAGGTTCTGGCCTTTAAGCGTTTCGCGTAGCCTAGTGAACTAGACCAATTCTTGCTTTGCAGAGTTTGGTCTAGGCACGCTTCATTGGAACCCTCGCAGCCCAAACCACTGCTGTGTCTATCCAATCACAATTCGCTATAGTTTTGGTTGGGCCAATCACAGCGCTCTATATCATGGGCCAATCACAGAGCGGGAGTAGCCGAAGACGTCAGCGCTGCGGCCGCGAACCCAAGCAACATGGCGGCAACTCGGAAAACACGTTCGTTTGAAACGGCTTTGTCATCAACATTGGATTATTTAGACTCCAACGTGCGTAAGTCTGTCTGATATACTTAGCGGCTTCTTATTTTTATCAAACAAAGTAGTGCAATGTCCCAGTACACCTGATATTCGCGTGTTTTTCATACAAAAACGACAGAAATCATTGATGTTAGACGCCATTAAAGCCTCCCGCTTTTCCGTCGCCGTGATTACGTCATGTTGTTCGTCACTCTGATTGGTCCTAGCGCTATCCAATTGCGTGCTGACATTTTGAAAGACAACCGTAGATCCCGCCTCACGACTGAGAGCCGTCAATGGTTCGTGGCCAGACTATATATTCACATATATAGGATGGCTTGCCAGGCTACGTTTCGCGTGCTCTGATTGGTTAAACGCCAAACGTTGCCGGAAGTAGTTCATGAGCTCTACGATTTACAAATCAAACAGAATAAACACGAATGATCCCAACAAATCTGGCTCTTTAAAGGTATGACTGTCAATTAAGGCTTTATACTATACGGGAAAGTGGTGCCTTAAATGAAAATGTCAAATGTATGTCTTATGAACATTGTTAGCGTCATCTTAAAGTGGCAAAATTTGAAACTCGAGCTAACCACAGTTTGGTAAGATAGCTTCTGATAGCTGCAGTTCTATTTCGTATGGCTTCCGCCCTTTAAGCCACGCCTATTGGATTACGTCATCATACCTCATCCTATCACTGAAGAGTTTTCATGTACGCCCGCCTACCAGGCGGGTCCCACCGTCCCTATATTAGGGACTGAGACCCCTCAATCGCCTCCTTTTTCATCTTCACCTTTAGCTATCACAAGAATTCAATAAATCTAATATGTCTACTCCGGTTCGACCATGTGTCGCCTGCTCAAAGGCACACATTCTCCCGGACGACCTGCATTCTAAGTGTTTCCACTGCCTGGGACCGGTTCACGCGGGCATGGCCCTCACCGCACAGGTATCATGTGCTTTCTGCCCACTTCTCTCTTCAGTAGAGAAGTGCCATCGTGTGGACTATTTCCAGGGGGCCGCTTACACTACCCCCCCCCTGTCGACGATGTTCCGTCTGAACCTCCACCCGTGGAGTTGTTCGTCGCTGGGTCCGAGTCTGGTGACTCGGTCCTAGCCAAACTCACAGATGAAGAGACTGCTAGTCTGGCATATGCCCTCCCGGTCCCTGCGCCTCCTCGTGCTAACCTGTTCACGAGACGGTTCGGCGCCTCCCAGGCTCGGTGCCCCGACCCTGTGTTCCCGCTGTTTCCAACAGCTATGGAGTTNGAGAAACCTTTTCCTGTTGTAATTCATCACTTAAGCCAGTAATGAACTCCGAGCCTTTCAGTCTCTCTTCCCTTTCCCTGCGGCAGCGTTTGTCTGTCAGAGTCAATTGTTCCTGGACCTCTTTCAGTTTCTTTACAACAGAAGAATAACTTCTTCGTCCGCCGGTAAATCCAGAAGATTCCTGCTGGGAAGTCTCAGAAGGTGTATTGTCTACGTGGTTAGACATCCTATCAGAGTTGTTAGTTTGTCTATCAGACTCAAAATAAATGCTTGAGTTGCAGTAGAATAGCTCCTGACTCAGAGAGGTTTGCTGCGTGTCTCACCAGTGGCGCGTCACTAATGAAGTAAACATGGAAGGTTGGTCCTTATAAGGGCTAGTGTGATGTCACAAATGGGCGTATACGTGCCAGTTAGGCCCCGCCCACTTTGTGAACACTGGTAGTCATAGTAACCAAGGGGGTGGAGCATGGACGTTGTTTTAGGTGCGCTTCAGCCGCCCTAAAATATTCCTAAGCCTCCCATTTTGGGGGGATTTATTTATTTATTTTTTTCAGTTAAATTCTGTTAATTTAAAAGTTTGTGCAGGTGTATCAGACATGAAAATCCCTCATCTTTCGGCGAAATTCGCCGTTTTGAATCCAAAATGTGTGATTAGTGATGAGAAAATAGTTGGGGGTGGGGGTGATGGGTTTATACAGCGAGGCCGGGTTTTACGGTTTAACCAGTTTCACTATTAACCACGGGGGGAAACATTCCAGAGGATTTTTAGCACGTACCAAACACCAACTGTAGAATAAATAAATAAGTCCGTCAGAACCGGTGACGCGCGACCCGCACGATCGCATCTCGTCTGGTGGTCACCGGTGCAGACCTCCAGACCAGACGAGGGTCTCTTCCCCGCTCCTACGGTCCGAGCCCGAACCGAGTAAGCCCAACAGGTAGGGTCGGATTTGGGTCGGTTAATAATTGCGCGTGATGAGTCGCGCTCGGACAGCAGAGACGGAGAGAGACTGCGGGCCGCATGAGGAGATGAGGACGCGCCTCAAACCACAGTGCAATCATTATTATTCCTCCATGGGTTTAAAGAAACGCTAAAAGTGGCTATAATGATCTCGGGCGAACTGGTTTTGGAGTCTAATTCATTAATTAATTCATAATTAATTAAATTAGTCTTTAGGCGCTTAGGTTTTAGAGGTCTCCAGGACAACATGGAATGACTTCAGGACATGTTTCTGCATTATTTATTTAATTAATCCTATTTATTTATACAATTATTTATTTATATTGGTTTTACTTGTTCATTTACTCATTCTAAAATGTGTTTATTCAGTTATGACCGTAATCACTCAGTTTGGAGTCTGATGGTCCAAAGCAGGGAGACGGGGACAGGCTTAATGAGAAGCTCATGACCGAGCTGAGAACTATGGAGGAAGCAGAGACCAACCTCCATAGTTTAATAGTAGAACTTCAGCTGGATCAGGTAAAAGCTAAAGAGACTTGGTTATTTCAGATTTACTGTTTATGCAATAAGGTTCAACATTACATATCTGGAGATAAACAAACATGTGCACAGTTGCAGTCAATATTTCAATAAATATTGATTTTTGCCAGCTACCTTGTCCCAGATTTTCGTTTTGGCCCAGGGTGAATTTGAATTTGCACCCCTGGTTTACCATAACCAGAGTGTAGTTCGAGCTTTTTGCCACTGGAGGGCGTAAATTCCCCACCCCCCTTCTCTTCTAGAACAGAACCAGAGTGTAGTTGCAGCTCCTCATCACTACTCATTCATTTATAAAAAGCAGAATAGAATGCTGTAGCATTTTATTTTGAAAAAAGAATACAAGCAAGGGTTCTACAAAGAATCGATTGTAACTTTATAAATTTAGTTCTCTTCTCCTGTGACAAGTGAATTTCCCCACTGTGGGATCAATACATTCTATTCTATTCTATTCTATTCTATTCTATTCTATTCTATTCTATTCTATTCTATTCTATTCCTCCTCACAGAACCAAAGTGTTGATCAAGCTTGTCACCGGAGAGTGTCAATCCCCCTCCTCATTCATAAAAACTCAATTAAAAACCGAGTTTGTGGTGCTGTAGCTAGCTGGATTGAAGCACTTTGATGCCACACAACCATTATGTTTGCTACTGTTGCATAAATATGTGCCCCGGATTTGCTGTGGCAACAATGTCACCATCATGATCATCATCACCATCACCGTGTGAATGTGCGTATCATGACTGATGGATGAAAAGCGCTAAAGCTACAAGTACAGGCCATTTATCGTTTATCATTTGCTAACACCAAAATGCCATAGCATTTTATTTTTCAAGAACTTACAGGAAGTGTTTCTACTAAGTAACTATTGTAACTTTACAGTAGATCCCTCTTCTCCTTCTCAACCTCCTCTTTCTCCTTAATATTAATACTCTCAAGAGGACAAAAACAAAGTTTAGGATTTTTCTTTTTAGTTTTATTGGCTACAGTACTCTCTTATATAGTATAACAGAACCAAAGTGTAGTTCCAGTGTGAGAGCTGGCCGCCCTGGGCTTATTTTATTAACCAGTCAACAAAATCAGGACATTTACAGCAATTGTCATACCACATACACCACACTAGGGGGCGATGTTGACTTTGTCATGCTCCTAAAACAAGGTTCTGGCCTTTAAGCGGTTCGCGTGCTCTGATTGGTTAAACGCCAAACGTTGCCGGAAGTAGTTCATGAGCTCCACGATTTACGAATCAAACAGAATAAACACGAATGATCCCAACAAATCTGGCTCTTTAAAGGTATGACTGTCAATTAAGGCTTTATACTATACGGGAAAGTGGTGCCTTAAATGAAAATGTCAAATGTATGTCTTATGAACATTGTTAGCGTCATCTTAAAGCGGCAAAATTTGAAACTCAAGCTAACCTCAGTTTGGTAAGATAGCTTCTGATAGCTGCAGTTACAAATTCATAGATGTTCTGGATGGTATATATTTTATTACTTACTAAAATTAACGTCTGTGTTATTTTTTTATTTTATCAATATATTTCAGGAAAATGCTGGGTTACAAAAATGGCGATGTGCGTGAATTTAGCTGCTAGTGCATGTCCTAGTGTATGTATTTGTCCATGGTTTTTGTGGCTATTTCTTATGACTGGTGTGTACCAGGCAGCACATACAGCCGCCCGGAGGCTGAAACTAGGCTGCAGAGGCCCTACGTTTCCTGCTGACGTGAAACATAGATGGACAGTGTGTGGAGAGAGTGGAGTCATTTAAATTCCTGGGAATTCACACCAGCTACGGTCTAACGTGGTCTGCAAACACCTGATCAGAAGAGCTTCCTGAGGATCCTCAAGGACAGCCTGAGTGAGGAGCTGCTGGTGTCCTTTTACAGAGCTTTTAAGGGCATTTTGACCTGCTGCATCACTGTTTGGGATGCTGGACGTTCTGCTGCTAACTATAAAAGCTTTCTAGAGAATCACACACTGGACGTTGTCTTCTCCATCACAGACATGGCCAACAGCTGTACAACATCCCAAAGAACCCTTCACATCCCGCTCACAAACTAAAGAACTGTTACCCTCTGTCAAATGTTTCTGATCCATCAAATCAAAATCTACCAGGCTCATTAAAAGTTTCTGGAGTTAGGCTTCTTAACAAACAATACGCCCACATCACTTATGTCAAATTAATATAAACATGTTTACTACCTTTCATGACTGAATTACCGTGCCTGGTATTTTTAATACCTTTTGTATGTAGTAGTGTGTGATTTTTTAGTTATTTATTTTCAGATTGCACCTCATAGGAGAGGTACTCATCATTACATTGTACTGATTCGCTGTACAGTGACAATAGACATTCATTCATGTTGGTTAAACGTTAATGCTAACCAACCTTCCTTTTCATATTTTTTAACAGATGATGCGAAGACGCAGAGCAACAACTGCCAAAGTCTCAAACTACAAAGAAAATGAAACTATGGACTCTGAGCAGTGAGTTATGTTTTCTTTTTATAGCAATCATTTTCTGAACCACACTGTTTTAGTTTAACAGTTGGGTTCAAGGATATAGATAGATATATTTACTGGCTTTGGCCTTTTATTATACTCTAAATAATATTCTCTATTGAAAAGCATAAAATGATTTTATTATCATCAACAATGTTTTTTTTTCCTCTGCTTTTCCATCAGCTCTTTTTCTGAGGCAGTGAGTAGTGATGAGGAAATGGAGGAGTGGAGGCCACCAGAGCCAAAAGCTCCCAGTAAGAGAGTCAGAGGCTCTGCAGCTGGGGTACAGAAACCAGCTGCCACAAGGACTGCAAAACCAAAAGTTCCCAAAGAACCTAAAGTCCGTAAGGCATCTGGAGATCCCAAGCCAAGGGCAACACGGAAACCTGTTGGAGAGCGAAAACCCCCGGTCTCTAGAAGTCCCAAGAACGCTGCTGTAGCTGAAACGGCTGCAACAAAGAGGAAAATAACAGAGTGTGATTTTGAAGAAAACAAAAGAATAAAAATGACCGAGTCAGAAGAAGTGAAGGATCACAAGAACGACACAAATATCAGATTGAAGGAGGAGGTACTGTATGTCTGATTGTTGCTAGACTGCTTCATGTTGATGATGTCTGACCCCGATCCTTTACGTGGGCTGGATTGGAACTGTTCAACTCTGAGATATTTCCTTAACAAAGTGTTATATAGCATATGCTAACCTTTGTTTTTGCTGTTTGTTTTTCCAGAGAGTGTCATTTATTGTGTCAGAAGCAAACCAGACGGACAAATGGGCAGGTGAAGGGTCGTCACAAGCTGGGCTTCAGGTAAAAAAAGAGGAAGCTGTGGAGGAGGATTTCCATTTTGATGAGCCTTGCCTTAAAGAACAGAGAACCACTGGACAGAGTTCCACTTTACCAGGATCCAAAGCACTATCTCTGATGAATGATCTTGGTATGCTGTGGGACTTGCAAGAGGTATGGATCACTTTAGTATTAACCATTACAATGCTAAGAAAAAACTACAATCTAATTTGTAAAGGCAGAAAAGAGATTGTATTCAAAGTCCTGACTTTAATAACATGAGCAGTATTTTCTTTTTGGAAAATGATGTTTTTTGTTTATAATGCGTTTTTACAGTGTATTTGACTTGTCCTGATTTGTCCCTCAGCTGCTTTCCACCATGACGGGTGTAAATAAATGGGTGTGTGTGAATATCGTTTCGTTGCTCCATGAGGAAAACACGATTCCCTTTATTGTTCGCTACCGTAAAGAGATGATAAACCACATGGATGCAGATGCTGTGCGAGATGTCCAGATGATTTACGAAGAGTTATGGTAAGCATTAGTTGTACAGTAATTAAAAAAACAAACAAACATAAAATTATTACTTTCTTGTTCGACGTGTGACTACAGATACAGATGCACAGCACCACATACGACCCTAAACACTTTGATAGTACGGTGCAGTCAGAAATTATTCACAGCTCACTTTTTCCTACATTTTGTTACGTTACAGTCTTATTCCAAAATGGATTAAATTAATATTTTTTCCTCAAAATTCTTGAGATTTTTGCAAAATTATTTAAAATAAAAATTAAAAAAACTGACATGTCACATGTATTTAAGTATTCACAGCTTTTGCTCAATACTTTGTTGATGCATTTTTGGCAGTATTTACAGCTGCATGTCTTTTTGAATATGACGCCACAAGCTTGGTACACCAATCTTTGGGCTGTTTCACCCGTTCCTCTTTGCAGCACCTCTCAAACTCCATCAGGTTGGATGAGAAGTGTCGGTGCAGCTGTTTTAGGATCTTTCCAGAAATGTTCTAGAATATTCATGTCTGGGCTCTCGCTGGGACAGAGGCGTCCTGAAGACACTCCTTTGATATCTTGGGACCTTCAAATCAGCAGAAATTTTTCTGTGACCTTACTCAGATTTGTGCCTTGGAACAATCCTGTCTCTGAGGTCTGAGGATGATTCCTTTGACTTTCTGCTTGGTTTCATCTGATACGCACTGTCAGCTGTGGGACCTTATATAGACAGGTGTGTTTTTTCCAAATCTTGTCCAACAAACTGCATTTACCACAGGTGGACTCCAGTTAAGCTGCAGAAACATCTCAAGGAGGATAAGTGAAAACAGGAAGCACCTGATGCCTCAGTAGCTTGGAAGGTAGAGTGGGTTGTTCAGTAATCGGAGGGTTGCCAGATCAAGATCAGACCGGCCCACGGCGGCTGTGGCTACAAAGTAGTTTACCATCACACAGTAGTGAGTGCATGAATAATGGAAAGTGCTTTGGGTGCCTTAAAAAGTGTTATATAAATATTATTAATTATTTTTATTAATAATAACTTTGAGCTTAATGGAAACAGCTGTGAATACTTACAAGTGATTTCTCAATTATTTATTGTTATCAATTGGCAAAAACCTAAAAAAACACGTTTTTTCCATTATCATTTGAATTTTAAGGGTGAGAATGATGTGTTGTGAATACTTTCTGGATGCTATGTTTTTTATCGACCGCTAGATGGCGGTAGTGGTCAAGCTTTGCTGTTTTGTTTGTGTGAAAGTTTTGAATTTGCAGCATTTATATGTTTCTGTTGCTCATTTTAAATGTGTTTTATTTGTTTGTGTCAGTTCTGTGGCTAAGAAGACCCAATCTGTGATTCGCACCCTGACGAAGGACGGCGTTCTGACACCCGAGTTAGAAAATAGCCTTAGGAGCTGTCGATCTGCTGATGAACTGGATCATGTGGTCAGAGTTGCATTAAGTATCAGTTTAAGGACTAAATGTCATTTACAGCTGCATTTTATGAAATCAATATTTGTTTATTTTTCTTTTTTTCTGTTTTGTTTTCAGAATCCACATTTTATTATCTAAAATCATTTATTCCAAAATATAATTTTTGGGGGGAAAACAAGTTGCAACACACCTGCTTTATTTTATGCTGAATCAGGGCTGACTCCAAAATGGCAGCTAAACCTAACTACATTAAATTCAAATGTTCACAAATAAATGGTACAAAAATGGACGGGGGTGTTTCATTTTATACAAATGACACCCTTTAAAATGGCAAAGAATCAAACACTTGAGTTCTGCTTTGTTTTAGTTGGCAAAAAATATAATTTCCCACATGGAAACAATAATAGTAATTAGAGATTGGATGACGTTGCAGCACTATCTTGTTGCTCTGTGCTTAAGCAACTTATTTGCTGTTTATTTTTTGATTGGTATCAGTTGTAGCATGTGGTGCCAAATGAATGACAACTTAAAATGCTAACATAAACCATCTATAAAGCAAATTTCTAATATTTTGTATTCGGTTGTCAAATATCTAAAGAAATCGATATTGTAGTCTGGAAATGTGAGTCTAGAGGATTACATAAATTGTGAAATGAGCTGGAGCATTGATGATCTTTTTTGGTTGCAGAATGCTCCTTATAAGAAAGGCAGCAAGCTTTCAAAAGCTCGCAGGGCCAAAGCTTTGGGTCTGGAAGATGCTGCCACAGCACTGATGAACACTCCACACACTGTAGATCTAAGAGCTTGGGTCAAACCAGAAACTGAAGGTAAGAAACAAAAATGACTCATAAAGGTAAAATAAAAAATGCCCTAAGAATCATTGATGTTGATCGTTGTAATCAGCGATGGGAATAATGACTTTAAAATAACAAATTAGTTTTTTTAGTAACGTGTAATCAAATCAGTTACTTTCTCCATCGTTAAAACTCTGTTTCCATCGCTGATGAGGAAATGTGTGTGAGGTGTGTTGAAGCTATCGTCTGATCGGGAGCTAAAGGGGCGGATGCTTACATATAACGCATCACGGCCAGTGAGCAACGGGGATGTGACCATATAAGGAAGATCCGCTCACCTGTTCCCCGCTCAGACGTCAGTTCATTCGGTCCTCGTCACAATCTACAATCTTCCTACATCATTCTCATGTCATCCAACTGGAATGTTTCTGATGTTACTTAAGCCTGGTTTATACTCGGTCCATCTGCGTGAAACGGACGCATGCAATGCCATTTTGTGTCGGCGCAAGGGCTCTCCGACTGGCTCGCGGAGGGTGACGGAGACATGCCCCCAAAAATAACTGTCCGTCGAGAGCCACGGAGAGCGCAAGCTTGTGATTGGTCAGGACGCCGCTTCCTTGAAATACGTCAACAGCACCGCCATTGCCCACTCAAAAAATAAAGAGAGCTGAAGATATTTAGCGGCAGACACGGAGTAGATTGAAGAACGCCTCGCGGGAAAAGTTCGAAAATATGAACGTTTATTCACCCGTGACTGAAGGAGTACAAAATACGGAGCAAAAGTGGATGGAAACGTGGGTTTAGAGGTGGCGACTGGATGAAGAGGTGGAGGAGAATGAAGGACAAATTAGTCCGTGTTAAAAAGTCTCTGAAATACATTAAACAATGTAAACACATGAGTAAATACACTATCGTGAACCGGATGCATGAGTGTCATGGTGGCAGGATATCACAGAATAGCGCTACGCCCTCTGTTGTCCTGGCGGGGAATTGCTTTGCAACACTCTGCTGCCTGAACAGAAGTTTGAATGTGAAAACCTTTCAGACGCTCCGTGTGTGTCTCTCCATTGCGGAGCTCACAGAGAGTATAAACCAGGCTTTAGTCCCGCTGTAACACCGATTCTGTCAGAATAGGTCATAATCAGGTGCTACTAGAACAAACTGTGTCTTTTCCACCTAGTGTCAGCACTTCCATGTTTCTGACCCAAGTTAGCAAATTTAAATCCTAGGTTCAGATTAGTATGGGGAGAAAAATGTTTCAAAAGATCTGTGTGTGTTTGTGTGTAACAAGATTTATGTGTGTAACAAGATCTGTGTGTGTAACTAAAGATCTGTGTGTGTGTGTATATAGATCTGTGTGTGTAGATAGATCTATGCATGTGTAACACATGATTTGTAACTTGTGTTTACATTTTTTGCTCTTACGCATACAAATCATTGAATACACACACAAATCTAGTTACACACACAAATCTTTTGAGACTTTTTTCTCCCCGTAGAGTAGTGCCTAATCTAGTGTAATTTTTAAGGATTTTTATTTAAAGATATGCTGTTACTAGAATATGAGTAGAAATGCTAATAAAACAATGCATTTTTATATAGTTTAGACAAAAACTACCGACTTTATTACTTTTTAAAGAGATGAAAGGGTTAGGGTGGGTTAGGGTTAGAAACTCCATGTGAAATGTAATTTATGCCTAGGAACAAAGTGATTTTCTACATCAGTTGTGAGCAATGTAATTCACATGAAGCAATCTCATGTAGATCCGCCATGTAGATCAGTTTTAAAATGTAGAAATAACTATTTGCAATTATACATTTTTTGTTGGGGTCTTGTTTCATAATAGTGTCACGTTTCCTGTTTGTAGCATTTATTTAAATTATTCAGTTTAACATACATACATTTGATTATGTTCATTTAGTCATTTATTTTTGAGTATTATTGTAATTTATTTAGTAAGTTCTATTAAGAATCTTCTTTCATATATTTGTGAAAAAAGTAATGCAGTGTTTCTTGGTAATTAGTTACTTTTATAAATATTGTAACTTACTAACTCAGTTACTTTTTTGAAGAAGTAATTAGCAACTATAACTAATGACCTTAAAAGTAACTTGCCCAACACTGATCCCTTGATTACCATGGATCAGTTATAGTTACTAATTCTTCAAAAAAGTAACTGATGATGTACACTCCTATTCAAGTTCATAAAATGTTCCTTTTATCTACCTTGTTCTAAACATGGATGCGTGTTTGTGTTGCAGGCCTGTCATCTGTAGAAGAAGTGTCCACGGGTGTGGTGCATATTTTGGCAGATATGGTCGCTAAAGACTCGGACACTCTCACCTACATTAAGACATTGTAAGAATACATCCTTTTTTCCTGTCCATATGAAATATTATTATTGTGTTTGGTTGCTGCTCCAAAAGAGTCTCTTGCTCTGTACCATGTCTTTGCTTTTGTCGCTGCCAGATGTGAAAGGAGCTGTGTGACGATCCAGTCCTCTGTGTCAAAATCAGCATCAAACAAAAAAGAACAAGGGAAATCTGACCAAGGCTGCAAAAAACCAGGAGACGAGCAAAACAAAAACAAGGACTTGGACAAGTTCCACTTATATTTCGACTTCACTTGCAACGTCCAGCGCATCCAGTCACATCAGGTACATTTATTCTTCTCACAAATGCAGGACAGGTTAAAGTTTTTATCTTTTAGTTGCACAAACTTCCCTGACACACATGCCACATCTGTTTGCGTATGTGTCATTTTTGTCTGTCGGTTGTGAATGCTACCCACGTCAGTCGCAGTTAGCCTTGTCTGTGCCTTCATGTTTCCCCCTCCTGTGCCCTGCTCTGGCTCCTCTGCTCCCCCTGCGCCTCTTCAGTGACTGGTGGGTTACTCAGAGCTGGTCCCGGGCCTCATGTGTCACCACAGCTCCCATCACTCGCTGTCTCTGCAACACCACACTCTCTGGCAACCGCGCTCTGCCCTACAGTCATTTAATCACATACGCACAGACATATGCACACTTGCTCACACACAACCGCAGCCTGCGAGTCCCCTCGTTCTCTCTTCTTAACATATGTGACATGTCCCCTGCCGACATGCCATTGGATTAGGAAGCTTTGATTGACAGGCGGTCTCGTGTAGTGACAGCCACTGCTGCTGGGCCCACAGGCAGACAAAGGGATGGGGAGAGGGAATGGGGGGCAGTAAGGGAGGGAACACATAAACAGAAGAGCGGCGTTGAGGTGCGGCCGTCACTTATCTCTCTTGCTGTCCTCTGATCTGCCTTATTCCTCCTTTTTCTGACTAAACCTCATCCCTCCAATCCACTCCTCTCCCCCCGTTTCTCCCCTTGTGCTCCTCTGTGTATGAAAGACATTTAATTTGATGACTCGCCTTTGTCATGGAGTGTTAATCCACAGGCTGCTGTGACCCTGCTAGCTGTCAGATTCAGGCTAAAATGAACCTTTTCTAGCCATGAAGTTGTCAGGGGGAGGAGGCAGGTGGGAGATGTGTTTTGACAGAAGGCATGTGTGTGAATACACACTAGCCTGTGTGCTTTAACACGTTTTATTAAGCCTCAACTCTGTTTTAAAAAAAGGATAAGCAAAGGGGGGTTTTCCTAAGGGAACTGCTAATTAGCCCCCAAATAATAGAAAAAACAACAACCAACTACTCACAAATAAATATTTAATGTATTGATGCACCTATATGAATTTTTTGGGCCAATACCGATATCCAATATCAATATTGCTGTTATGGCCGATAACTGATATTTGCCGATAACTATTTATATTTATATATATCTATATAGTTATATATATATATATATATATATATATATATATATATATATATATATATATATATATATATATATATATATATACACTGCACACAAAAAATAAAGGAACACTTTTTTTATTGGGCCTGGCATGAAATCAATTAAAACTGTCTGATAATTTTCTGGTTGATTAAGCAGCTGAGGGCATTGTTAATCACTTTCAGCTGTATTCGTGTTCATGGACTTAACGACAGGTGCACTAAAGTGGCAACAATTACAAAACCCTCAAAACAGGACTGGTTTAACATGTGGAGGTCCTTTCAAGTTTCTTTTTTGGCTGGTTTTCCACTCGTGCTAGTTTTGGCTTGAGTAATTATCTCTACTGGCAGCATGAGGCGATTCCTAAACCCTACAGAATTTGCACAGGTTGTCCAACTTCTCCAGGATGGCACATCCACACATGCTGCAGCAAGAAGGTTTAATGTGTCTCCCAGCACAATCTCCAGAACATGGAGATTTCAGGAGACTGGCGGTTATTCTCGGAGAGCTGGATAGGGCCGTAGAAG
The DNA here is from genome assembly GCA_006937985.1 of Aphyosemion australe. Taxonomy (NCBI): domain Eukaryota; kingdom Metazoa; phylum Chordata; class Actinopteri; order Cyprinodontiformes; family Nothobranchiidae; genus Aphyosemion; species Aphyosemion australe. The sequence goes on from SSNS01000090.1 coordinate 938,460, forward strand.
GTCCACAACCCATCAGCAGGACCGATACCTGCTCCTTTGTGCAAGACGGAACAGACTGAGCACTGCTCGTGCCCTACAGAATGACCTCCAGAGGGCCACTGCTGTGAATGTCTCTACCCAAACAATCAGGAACAGACTTCATGAAGATGGCCTGAGGGCCCGACGTCCTGCAGTGGGCCCTGTGCTCACTGCCCAGCACCGTAGAGCTCGACTGGCATTTGCTCAAGAACACCAGAATTGGCAAGTCCGCCACTGGCGCCCTGTACTTTTTACAGACAAAAGACGTGAAAGAGTCTGGAGAAGACAAGGAGAACGTTATGCTGCCTGCAACGTCGTTCAACATGACAGGTTTGGTGGTGGGTCAGTGATGGTCTGGGGAGGCATATCCATGGAGGGACGCACAGACCTCTACTGCCTAGGAAATGGTGCTCTGACTGCCATAAGGTATCCAGATGAAATCCTTGAACCCTTTGTCAGACCCTACGCTGATGCAGTAGGTCCTGGTTTTCTCCTAATGCACGACAATGCCCGGCCTCATGTGGCAAGAGTATGCAGGCAGTACCTGGAGGATGAAGGAATTGAAACAATTGAATGGCCTTCACGATCCCCTGACTTAAACCCAATAGAACATCTGTGGGACATTATGTTTGGGTCCATTAGGCGGCGCCAGGTTGCTCCTCAGACTGTACAAGAGCTCAGGGATGCCCTCACACAGATCTGGGAGGAAATGCCACAAGACACCATCCGTTGTCTCATTAGGAGCATGCCCCGACGTTGTCAAGCATGCACACAAGCTCGTGGGGGCCACACAAGATACTGAAAAGCATTTTGAGTTGCAGAAATGAAGTTTTTGAAATAATGGACTAGCCTGCCACATCTTCATTTCACTCTGATTTTAGGGTGTCTACACAATTGAGCCCTCTGTAGGCTGAAAACTTTTATTTCCATTAAAAGACTTGGCATCCTTTTGTTCCTAAGACATTGCCCTGTNACAAGGTTCTGGCCTTTAAGCGTTTCGCGTAGCCTAGTGAACTAGACCAATTCTTGCTTTGCAGAGTTTGGTCTAGGCACGCTTCATTGGAACCCTCGCAGCCCAAACCACTGCTGTGTCTATCCAATCACAACTCGCTATAGTTTTGGTTGGGCCAATCACAGCGCTCTATATCATGGGCCAATCACAGAGCGGGAGTAGCCGATGACGTCAGCGCTGCGGCCGCGAACCCAAGCAACATGGCGGCAACTCGGAAAACACGTTCGTTTGAAACGGCTTTGTCATCAACATTGGATTATTTAGACTCCAACGTGCGTAAGTCTGTCGGCTATACTTAGCGGCTTCTTATTTTTATCAAACAAAGTAGTGCAATGTCCCAGTACACCTGATATTCGCGTGTTTTTCATACAAAAACGACAGAAATCATTGATGTTAGACGCCATTAAAGCCTCCCGCTTTTCCGTCGCCGTGATTACGTCATGTTGTTCGTCACTCTGATTGGTCCTAGCGCTATCCAATTGCGTGCTGACATTTTGAAAGACAACCGTAGATCCCGCCTCACGACTGAGAGCCGTCAATGGTTCGTGGCCAGACTTTATATTCACATATATAGGATGGCTTGCCAGGCTACGTTTCGCGTGCTCTGATTGGTTAAACGCCAAACGTTGCCGGAAGTAGTTCATGAGCTCTACGATTTACAAATCAAACAGAATAAACACGAATGATCCCAACAAATCTGGCTCTTTAAAGGTATGACTGTCAATTAAGGCTTTATACTATACGGGAAAGTGGTGCCTTAAATGAAAATGTCAAATGTATGTCTTATGAACATTGTTAGCGTCATCTTAAAGTGGCAAAATTTGAAACTCGAGCTAACCTCAGTTTGGTAAGATAGCTTCTGATAGCTGCAGTTCTATTTCGTATGGCTTCCGCCCTTTAAGCCACGCCTATTGGATTACGTCATCATACCTCATCCTAACACTGAAGAGTTTTCATGTACGCCCGCCTACCAGGCGGGTCCCACCGTCCCTATATTAGGGACTGAGACCCCTCAATCGCCTCCTTTTTCATCTTCACCTTTAGCTATCACAAGAATTCAATAAATCTAATATGTCTACTCCGGTTCGACCATGTGTCGCCTGCTCAAAGGCACACATTCTCCCGGACGACCTGCATTCTAAGTGTTTCCACTGCCTGGGACCGGTTCACGCGGGCATGGCCCTCACCGCACAGGTATCATGTGCTTTCTGCCCACTTCTCTCTTCAGTAGAGAAGCGCCATCGTGTGGACTATTTCCAGGGGGCCGCTTACACTACCCCCCCCCCGTCGACGATGTTCCGTCTGAACCTCCACCCGTGGAGTTGTTCGTCGCTGGGTCCGAGTCTGGTGACTCGGTCCTAGCCAAACTCACAGATGAAGAGACTGCTAGTCTGGCATATGCCCTCCCGGTCCCTGCGCCTCCTCGTGCTAACCTGTTCACGAGACGGTTCGGCGCCTCCCAGGCTCGGTGCCCCGACCCTGTGTTCCCGCTGTTTCCAACAGCTATGGAGTTCTGGACTGCTTCCTACTCTGAGCCTTCCCGCCTGAAGGCCCCGGTGTCTGCCTTTGTTCCAATCACCAAAGTGCAGGGGTTCACGGACGACGGTTTTCCAGCGGTTCCACCACTTGAACCGGACCTAGCGTCCCTGCTAGGAGCTAAACCTAAGGTGGTTGGACACCGAGTCGTGCCTGTGTCCAAGTATGACCGAGTAGACGCATGTTTCACGGATCGTGCTCATCAATGTGCTGCCCAATCCGGTGCAGCCTCCAGCAACATAGCTCTCCTAGCTTCCAACGTGTCCCGGCTCGTCGAAGACTCCGAGCTCCGGACGGTAAGAAGGACTTGATCTGTAAGATGGCGGACACCATCCTCAACCTGTCTGCCGTCAACCTGATCTGTGCTTCCCGCATCGCTGTGTGGCAGATCATGGTTCAGCGCAACATGTGGTTGCGCTCCCTCACTTCTGCGCCAGAGCAGCTTCAGAAGAACATGCTGGATGGCCCGATAAGTCCAGATGCCCTGTTCGGCGCCCAGTTTCGCTCGGCCATTGAGAGCGCTCAGAAAACTGCCGAGCGCTCAGCCACGGTAAGGGACCTGGTGCAGCCTCCTGCTAACCATCGCTACGTCGCCAAAACTCGGCAGTGGGATGACCGCCACGCCCAGCCGTCCCGCCAACGGAGGCAACACGGCCCGGAACCCTCTTGCCGTCAGCCTCCACCGCCTGCCGCTGCCTCTCGACCAGCGGCAAGCTTCCAGCAACACCGCAGGAGCCAACCTCCCACTCCCGGGTGGCAGGCCCCGAGGCAGGACCAGCCTCCTCAGAGACCAACACAATGTCTCCTTGGGGGGAATGTGTGTGGCAATTTTCATTGTGATTCCACAATAAAGTTGTGTTCGACAAACAATGGAATGGTTTCTGAACAGAGTTTATCAGGTGATTCACTGGGGCACTCTGCTCACTCGTCACGCACGTTCCCCACACATGGTGTTAAAATCGGTAATATCCTAGCTAATGTTAGCGTAGGATTAGCATCGACTGTGCATGCTGCTTCTCACCCCTCACAGCTAGCGAGAGGTTCAATTTCCTCGCTTAGCCCATTAGCTACCCCGCTCTCGGTATCTCCCTTGTGCGTGCGAGCTAATAAAAGATGTTTACCCTTTTCTGCGGGTGATGAGCGGCTGTATGATGAGGCAGTCTCTCTGACACACTCTTCGCCGAAGACGGCCGCCATTTTAGGTTGTGCCCGACCTCGGCTAAACACGCTTCCTGCTGTTCGGGAAAACTTGGGGGGATCTCCTTCCGCGTTGTCGTCGGTCACCCCTCCCTTTCGAGGACTGCCCTCCATGGGTCGCCCCCGCCTCTCGTGCGGAAGCGGCGACGGCGGTAAGGGCTCCTCATTGGCTCAGAGACGTGCGTCTCGCCTCGCGTCAGTCCCGCGCGCACGTCCCCTCTCCATCTTTGCACACGTTTGGTCACGTGTTTGCCACATGAGCCCGTGGATTCGCAATGTAGTACATTACGGTCACAGGTTCCAGTTTCGGTCACGCCCTTCCCCGTTCATGGGGATTGTCGAAACGAAGCTAACATCAGTGGCTCAGATGCTAGCTCTTCGGTCGGAATTACAAGAACTCCTGGACAAGGAAGCCATTTCCAGGGTTCCTCCAGGAGAGGAGAACACGGGGTATTATTCCCGTTACTTCCTGGTTCCAAAGAAGACCGGAGGCATGAGACCCATTTTGGATCTGTCAACATTCTACAGCTTCATTATGGTAAAGCATTTTCACATGCTAACAATCAAGCAAGCTCTAAGCTATGTGCGCCCCGGCGATTGGTTCACTTCCATTGACCTGAGGGATGCTTATTTTCACATTCCGCTGATTCCGAAACACAGGAAGTTTCTCCATTTCTCGTTCGACGGGACTCAGTACCAATATACGAGGCTCCTGTTCGGATGCTCACTTGCTCCTCGCACTTTCACCAAGTGCCTGGAGACAGCCCTACAGCCACTAAGCACAGCAGGCATGAGACTCCTGTTTTATCTGGACGATCTCCTCCTCCTGACCCGATCAGAGTCCGAGTCGCGCATACAGACACAGAAACTAGCGGCGCACTTGACTCATTTAGGGTTCTCCATCAATTGGGACAAAAGCTCGGTAGCTCCCTCCCAAGT